>CM077288.1:612500-665000 GCA_039654925.1 Anguilla pacifica
TTTATCCTCCAGCGCAGATGAAAGATTTGATGCCACCTTCCACACCAACGTCCTGGTGAACTCATCAGGGGCATGCCAGTATATACCACCAGGTGAGTGAGTGTGTGTGTGTGCGTGTGTGTGCGTGTGTGTGTGTGTGTGTGTGTATGTGCGTGATTGCGTGATTGTGTGTGTGTGTGAGTGATTGTGAGAGTGTGAAAGCAATTGTACCTTGTTTGTGACTAATTGTAACTCTGGCAACCCTGCCCCTCCTCTGGCAGGGATTCTGAAGAGCACATGCTACATCGACGTGCGCTGGTTCCCCTTCGATGTGCAGAAGTGTGACCTGAAGTTTGGCTCCTGGACGCACAGCGGCTGGCTGCTGGACCTGCAGATGCTCAACGTGGACATCTCCACCTACATCCCCAACGGGGAGTGGGACCTCGTGGGTAAGGCTGGCGCACTGGCACACCGCTGGCAGCCTTATCGATCCAAACCTTGTCCAGTCTTCTCTGAACGTCAGTGTGTTCCTGAGTCTAATGAGAGCTGGCAGAACACAGCTCTTTGATTTGAGCAACATGAGTTTTTATAACTTTGAGTAGCAGACTTACTTAAACTTCGCTGGTATTAGGTCACTGCTGTAATTCTGAACCTATAGCTCAGCTTGCTCTGCAGGTAATTACTTTGCCTGAGGAGCCCAAACTGTGAGGGAGGGAAGGTGGAAAGGCCAGAGGTGCACTTTACTTCAGAGTGTCACACGTCTGGGAACCACACTCAGAAAATCTGACCAATGGAAAAACACCTCTGGCCTGGTGAAAACACTGTTTCCGGGCAGTTAGGCCAGTCTCTGGGTATTAAACAAGATGTGACCGTCTGGAGCCTGAGGCAATCCCTTTAAGAACTGGCTGCTGGTTTTGAGGGCGGGGGGTAAGGAAGAAATGCATGTGCATATGAGCATATTCAGCATGGTTATCAGGACAGGGGAGGTCAGAACCATGGAGGCCATTTATGGAGGCTGTTCTCAGAACAGGCCCAGAAGGCACTGCTAGAAATCTCTTCAGTACAGCTGTCACACTGATAGCAGATAGTACTGACTGATCCACAGAGTTATGCATTAATGGGAAATTGGCGGTGGAGCTGGAGACTTTAGATCCTTCCAGACCAAATATGGTGCTGCAGTCTCTGAAGAACATGTTCCATAAGGCTCCTTGTGTCTCCATAGTCTCCATAGACTGGTGTTCTTGTTTGCCATTTATTGAGGCAGACATTTACATAATTTCATACATAACTATGTTGGATCTCATAGTCTTGTGTGACTGTCGAATCTGGTATAACCAGAGGTATGACTACATTTTTTGTTATTGTACCCCACCAAGGTAGATGTATTCCTGGCTTGCTGCACACATGACTGCCAATTCCAGCAAATTGGATAGGCATCCTCCCAAAAAAGCCCTTTTCTGTGGCTTAAGAGCTCCTCCTCCTGCCCTGTGTGTGTTTGTTTAAGCTGGGGGCCAAATCGAAAAACACAGTTTTGCCATTAATCTAAATCAGTGGCAACACAGTTTTGCTCTGCTGTGTGGCCACCAGAGTTGGTGTCAATTCTTCCTTAATTCCTGTCACTTTAATAAATAAAATGATGGGATTTTTTCCTCTCACTGAATTAATTCTAATTAATTTCCAGAATTGACTAAATTAAAACTGAACTGACCTTGATAAACACTCAACATAGACTACTCTGCATCCTATAGCCTACAGCCTATCTGAGAAGATGTCTTCAGTTGACATAACCTGGGTTTAAAGAAGATGACATTTTAACCAGTTAACCAGTGCATTAGAACTTTTGGCATGATTAACTTGTCTAGGTGGCGAGTAGTTGCCTAGTTGGTGAGCTGTAGTAGTTGACCCGTACCTTGTTAGTTTAAACTAGTTAGTAAACTGCATGGTTAGCGTACAGCCTTGTTTAGTTGACATACTGTAATAAACATTTTAGGAGGCCTGTGCGCCTGTGAGTTCTCTTCCACGCCGCTGTCCTTTGGACAAATTGAAACTCCCTCCCTGGCGGATCGATGTCAGGAGTGGGAATCAATAGGAAACGGGTTTTAAGAAGTGGCCACTTCCTGCACTCAAGCACCTCTCCTGGTCTCGAGCCGGGCCAGCGATGCACTCTGCAGACGGAAGGGCTGCTCTTCAGCACGCTCCTTGTTTTTAGGCAGGCGGGTATAATACATATGTTATTACCGAGAACATCTTGAAGTGAAAACAACAATATTTTATAAGATAAACAATTCCGGTGCAATAATAGTGTTATATGCATACGTTATACAACCATAAAATAAAGATATCACTGTTATAAAAAAGATCAGTATAGTTCCACCCCAGTTTCTACATTTGTTACTGCTAAACATTAATTCCTTTGGTTTCCTATGGTCAGACGTCAGTCTATCAACTTAAGGGTTATGAAACCCGGTTTCTATAAAATTACTAAAAATATTACTCAAATTGCAAAAAAAAAAATGCAATAATTTTCTGCGGGGCACATCGACTCCCTGGACCTGTCTGAGGCCACTGGGGTCAGGCCACTGGCGTGTACCCCTGGCACTAAATCTCGCCCGCCTGTTGGCTCAAATTCGGGTCAGAGGGCTCTAATTGGCCATACGGCGGTAATGACATAATTATCAATGGTTCGCACGGGGTGCTGTGCAGCTGGCGGGGGGGGGGGATGGGCGGAGTGGGCGGGGCAGGGTGGCAGATGGCATGCCCTGGGTCCTCGTGTGGGCGACCTTGCCCGTGTAGCTGGCGGGACGGGTGCCAGCGATGGACAGGAGCTGGGGCGGGCAGACAGAGGGCATGGGGGGTGGGGAGGGCAGGGGGGATGACAGGGCTTTTGACCTGGCTGTGTCCAGCGCTCGCTGAAAAATCCCACGGGGGGGGGGGGGGGGGGGGGGGGACGACCAGGGGTAATGGTCCCGATTACTGAGGCAAAGAGGACATCCAGTCCAGACTCATTTCAGTAACGATGACAACCTGTGTCATGGACAGGTGACCTTGCTTGAGAGGGTCCACAGAATTCTGTTCAGAGCCACAGTTTACTGTGTATTAGGGGCAAATTCATGTTATCCTGGTCAGACCCATAGTATGCTAAGTTTATGACCAGGCAGGGTAGTCAGTGGAGTAAAAAAAATGGTTTGGACAAGATAGCGTTATAGATTATTAAGTAAATCATTACAGTCCTGTTAAGAATTCAGAGGTACGAATGTATATAGTCAGCGATTTGTGACTGGTGAAAGACGGTCTCACCCTCCAAATTTGAGTTTCATTTTGATTAAATATGTCTCCAATTCTTGCTGTGATGCTGCAGTTCCAATAAAGCCCTGGAAGATGGCTGCAGCCTCCCCATCTCTCTCCTCCGCATGTCCGCGTCTCTCCTCCGCATGTCTGTGTCTCTCCTCCGCATGTCCGTGTCTCTCCTCCGCATGTCCGTGTCTCTCCTCCGCATGTCCGTGTCTCTCCTCTGCATGTCCGTCTCTCTCCTCCGCATGTCTGTGTCTCTCCTCCGCATGTCTGTGTCTCTCCTCCACATGTCTGTGTCTCTCCTCCGCATGTCCGTCTCTCTCCTCCGCATGTCTGTGTCTCTCCTCCGCATGTCTGTGTCTCTCCTCCACATGTCTGTGTCTCTCCTCCGCATGTCCGTGTCTCTCGTCCGCATGTCTGTGTCTCTCCTCCGCATGTCCGTGTCTCTCTCCTCCGCATGTCCGTGTCTCTCCTCCGCATGTCCGTCTCTCTCCTCCGCATGTCTGTGTCTCTCCTCCGCATGTCCGTCTCTCTCCTCCGCATGTCTGTGTCTCTCCTCCGCATGTCTGTGTCTCTCCTCCACATGTCTGTGTCTCTCCTCCGCATGTCTGTGTCTCTCCTCCGCATGTCCGTGTCTCTCTCCTCCGCATGTCCGTGTCTCTCCTCCGCATGTCCATCTCTCTCCTCCGCATGTCCGTGTCTCTCCTCCGCATGTCCGTGTCTCTCCTCCGCATGTCCGTGTCTCTCGTCCGCATGTCTGTGTCTCTCGTCCGCATGTCTGTGTCTCTCCTCCGCATGTCTGTGTCTCTCCTCCGCATGTCCGTGTCTCTCCTCCGCATGTCCGCGTCTCTCCTCCGCATGTCCATCTCTCTCCTCCGCATGTCCGTGTCTCTCCTCCGCATGTCCGTGGCCATTAGCAGGAGTTGGAGCCCAGTTTGATTTGAGTGGACATGTGAAAATGCTAAATGAAGCTCTCTGAGTCCATGCACTTTGATGGCTTTCTTTTTCTCCCTGAGAGACTGAAGGATATTTAACACTTTCACGCTCACTTCCTGTCACATTCATCCTGAGTAATGAATCACATCTTCGGAGAGTCTCTTCTTTTTCTTTGGTCCTCTCCATTTGATTGGTTCCATTCATTCCACGAGCTCTGTTCATTATCAGGCACTGCAATTAAATACGCCAGTTAGTAATTTGAAGGAAAATAGCAATTTGTTCTGAGAATTCTCAGGTGCTTTCATGTTCTGAACATTTTTATTTAATTTTTTTTTTTGCAAAAATGCGATGTCATGGACTTACTTGACTTTGACTTTAAGGCAAATTGGCAGGATATTGATTTTTGTTTTGTTCCCGCAGAGACCAATGTGGAGTGCATTAAATGGATTGCAATTTGAACTTAAAATTTAGTTGCAAAAAACAAACCAAAAGAAACTGTGTCAAGGACAAGCATGATTAATTCAGCTTTCTTGCTTGGGCATACAGGTTTTATTATTTAATGTTTTTTCAGGTATTCGGTGGTTTGCAAACTACAGTAAGTTCATTTTAAGAATGTTCAGGAAACAGAATGTGCTCACAGACACACAGATTCCAGTTCTATCTCTCCGAATATCTGAATATAATTACAGTAAGAATTCAAATGCTAATTCTATGATATTTTCCTCTTTGTATGTGTGTGTACACGTGTGTGTGTGCGTGTGTGTGTGTGTGTGTACGTGTGAGTGTGTGTGTGTGTGTGTTTATGTGTGTGTGTACATGTGTGTGTGTGTGCGTGTTTATGTGTGTGTGTACATGTGTGTGTGTGTGTGTGTGTGTGTGTGTACGTGTGTGTGTGTGTGTGCGTGTTTATGTGTGTGTGTACGTGTGTGTGTGTGTGTGTGTGTGTGTGTGTGTTTATGTGTGTGTGTACGTGTGTGTGTATGTGTGTCTCCCAGCGGTCCCGGGTAAGCGGAACGAGCTGTATTATGAGTGCTGTAAGGAGCCGTACCCAGATGTGACCTTCACGGTGACCATGCGCAGGCGCACGCTGTACTACGGCCTAAACCTGCTCATCCCCTGCGTGCTGATCTCCGGCCTCGCCCTGCTCGTTTTCCTGCTCCCCGCCGACTCCGGAGAGAAGATCTCTCTGGGTGAGCCTCTCCATCCTGAACGCCGCCGCTCCCCTCCGTTTAGTGCTGTATATACTGCTGTAAGAGCTGTACCAGCGATGGCCAGGACACACTGCTGTAAGAGCTGTACCAGCGATGGCCAGGACACACTGCTGTAAGAGCTGTACCAGCGATGGCCAGTGTGACACATTTGAATAGAGGTTCTGGGAAATGGCTGTCTGCCCCCTATATCTTAATAAAGATCAGAGAAGTCAAAATCACCCAGGAGAGAGTTTTCCTCTTAGCCAGACGGCCATTTCCTCTGACTGCTCATTCAGGTCTCATTCAGTTACCGGTTGGAAGGGCGGCAGTTAATTACCTATTCAAAAGTGAAACCCTTCTCTCTGCTACAGGAATGGAATTAGTCCCGATCAGGCTATTGTAATTCTGTGAATGTCGGTTGCGTGGGATAACTTAAATTCAATCTGTGCTGGCAACGCTGAAATTTACTGGTGCTGCAGTATTTTTAAATGAAGGTCCCTGGACGGGGTGCGTATGCTGGGTATTGTAGTGTTTTTAAATGAAGGTCCCTGGATGGGGTGTGTATGCTGGGTATTGTAGTGTTTTTAAATGAAGGTCCCTGGACGGGGTGTGTATGCTGGGTATTGTAGTGTTTTTAAATGAAGGTCCCTGGACGGGGTGTGTATGCTGGGTATTGTAGTGTTTTTAAATGAAGGTCCCTGGACGGGGTGTGTATGCTGGGTGTTGTAGTGTTTTTAAATGAAGGTCCCTGGACGGGGTGCGTATGCTGAGTATTGTAGTGTTTTTAAATGAAGGTCCCTGGACAGGGTGCGTATGCTGAGTATTGTAGTGTTTTTAAATGAAGGTCCCTGGATGGGGTGCGTATGCTGGGTATTGTAGTGTTTTTAAATGAAGGTCCCTGGATGGGGTGTGAATGCTGGGTGTTGTAGTGTTTTTAAATGAAGGTCCCTGGACGGGGTGTGAATGCTGGGTGTTGTAGTGTTTTTAAATGAAGGTCCCTGGATGGGGTGTGAATGCTGGGTGTTGTAGTGTTTTTAAATGAAGGTCCCTGGATGGGGTGTGTATGCTGGGCACAGGGTAGAGTGAGACTAGCATGCCAGTCATTCCTGTCCTTAGCCATCAGGACAGTAAAGATAAAATCCAAGGCAGAGACCGCACTGGCAACAAGGCAGTTTCAACAGCAAACCGCTGCAGTTGTTTCAGAACATCTCATTTATTTTATATGCCACTTCTTAAACCACTCCATAAATTGTGCCTTTAACAGGAGGCTTTATAGTCATGTAGCCATGGCATGTTCCCTTTCTCTAACTGCTCTCAACAAAGAGTACAAGCAGGCAATAGCCTATTTGTTATCCTACTGCTACCTTGGAACTGTTGATTATCCCAAAGTCAGAATAGCATTGACTAAACCTTGGTTAGCCTGATGACCTCATCCTTCTGCTGAATCTAATGAGCCATCGCTCCACTGGGACCGCCTGAATATCCAACTGAAACCTGAGAGTGACAGGGGGCCAGTGGAGCACCCTCCTGTGGTAGATCAGTGGCAGGGGGATGTGTGAGGTGGGGTTGAGTGTGTGGGAGTTGGGTTGAGTGTTGTGGAGGTGGGTTGAGTGTTTGGGAGCTGGGTTGAGTGTTTGGGCTGACCCTGCATTTCTCTCTCACAGGGATCACTGTGCTGCTGTAGATCAGTGGTTGAGTGTGTGGGAGGCAGGCTGAGTGTTTGGGAGCTGGGTTGAGTGTTTGGGCTGACCCTGCGTTTCTCTCTCACAGGGATCACTGTGCTGCTGTCTCTCACGGTCTTCATGCTGCTGGTGGCTGAGATCATGCCGGCGACTTCAGACTCGGTACCGCTCATCGGTGGGTAACGGTATTACCGCAGAACACCCAGACCCTCCTGCACTTCCTCTGGGGTTAAAAACATCCATCACAGGAATGAGAGTCTACACTATACTATGAGCAGTGACTCCCACACCGTATGCTGAGCTCCTGTACTGGGTTTCCTTCGGGCTGAAATGCATGGTGTTCCATTCCCTTATTATAAATATATAATATAATATTCATAGAAATATATATAATATCGTGTGTGCGTGCGTGCGTGCATGTGTATGCGTGTGTGTGCATGTGTGCGTGTGAGAAATTTAGAGAGCAGTTTGGATTTAGTTGCAGGACTAATATCTGTTAGCAATTCAAGTTTATTGCAACAGGCACATAAAGATTTTATAGATTTTACAAGTGAGAGCTATGCCAGTATATTATTAAATAGTGACATGAAAATTTCATCAGTGTATCAGATGTGCAGTTTAGAGAGAGAGAGAGAGAGAGAGAGAGAGAGAGAGCAGGAGAGAGAGAGAGAGAAAGAAAAGCTCTGAGCCTATGAGCTCATGATCTGGGATCCCGGACTTCAGGAAGTTCTTGAAGCAGCAGCTCTGATGCTTCACTGGCGAGACCCAGAAATCTACTTTGATCAACATATCAGAGCAAAGATTTGAAATGTATACATATATATATATATATATATATATATATATATATATATATTTTAAGGGCTGCTGGATGGCTCATTGAGTTCAGCCACCACACTGTCAGTGAGAGAGACGCACAGTGTGGCAGCGCTTACAAGTGTGTTTCCTGCCAAAAGGCCTTTTGGAGCTGAACTGAATAAGTAGAATACAGACTGAGTCACACACTGGACCGGAGTGTGTGAGGACAGGGAGGATTACTGGAGTCTGCCTGCAGGTCTGATGGACGGGCCTGTGTTTTATATTCCCGGTCTTCATATGACACGGTAGCAGTGAGGACAGGCCTGTGTGCTGGCAGGTGACTGTGCTCGCACTTCTGAAAGTGCTGTACACTGAATCCTGGACTGCACTGGAACTCGCACACTGAGTTGGCTTATGAAGTCACATGGTTCCGGTGGCAGCTTCCCCATGTTCCCTGGCTGTTTCAGGCGCTGACAGGAGAGCAAAAAAAAAAAAGGAACAAAAATACATCACACCTCTGTTGGCCAGGAGTGTCTGTTAAATGAAACCATTCCACCCCTGGCTTGAGTCTCCAGGCCGAACAGCAGGACTCATTCCAGCGATGTGGATTTAAATAAGTGGACTTGGACAGTGAGCTCTTCTGTACAGCTCTGTGCCTGTGGAATGTTGCCCCTGTCAGAAGCGTTTAGCGTGCGCTGGTCAACACTGCAGCACCACCCACTGTATCGATTCTTCTAACAGTTGGGACAGCTGAGACTTGGGCATTTTGGGTTGAATGTAACTCTAGCTCTCCTCTCCCATCGCCTTCATAAAGTACAAAAAAACAAAAAACAAAATGTGCCTTTCAGTGATTTGACTTTGACTGTTTATTTTTTGTTCCGTTTGATTTATTTTGGGGAGTTGTGCTCCAGAGGGAGTGACACATACTGGAGAACTAATGGATGGAATAATTAGTCTACTAACATGAAAAAGGCTGAAGGGGAGAAACAGAGAGGGTGTGTGTGTGCATGTGTGGTGTGTGTGCATGTGCGTGTGCGTGTGCGTGTGTGTGTGTGCGTGTGTGGTGTGTGTGCATGTGTGTGTGCGTGCATGTGTCGTGGGGGGGGTTTCCATGGAGATGCATGCATGGGAATGGAAAATTCCATGAAGTAAAACACAGGGAATGCCAGAGCTATTTCAGTCCTCTTAGTTTTTAAGTTGGAGACTGGTCTCAGGGACCTGTTCTGAAATTAAGTGTTTTTTATGTATTGCTTGAATACAAGCATATCAGAGGTGCGAGTAGACAGATTTTACATAACGCTTAACACTGAATATTCAGTTATAAATGCTTAATAGATCATTAATAATGCCATTATAAATGTTATATATTTGGGTTGGGATGCTCCTCTCTTGTTCATTCTGGCTTTATGCAGAGCTGTGATTGACAGCAGCCTCCTTGCCCTCTGTGAGTGTGAGACAGGTGAAGGGCCACCTGCGTGCGGCTGCGTTTCCGTGGTAACCGCCGTCTGTGCGGTCTGTGTGCGGCTGTGTTTCCGTGGTAACCCCGGTCTGTGTGCGGTCTGTGTGCGGCTGCGTTTCCGTGGTAACCCCGGTCTGTGTGCGGTCTGTGTGCGGCTGCGTTTCCGTGGTAACCCCGGTCTGTGTGCGCTGTGGCCCCTCTCCTCTCCAGCTCAGTATTTCGCCAGCACCATGATGATCGTGGGCCTCTCTGTGGTGGTCACCGTCCTGGTGCTCCAGTTCCACCACCACGACCCCCACGGGGGCAAGATGCCAAAGTGGGTAAGTTAACGGTGATAACGGTAACCTCAGGAAACCACCCCCCCCCCCCCCATCCCCCCACCCGAACCCATGGTAACGGTAACCTCCGGCAACCAACCTCCCCACCCCCCGCCCTTTCTCAACTGCCACGCACCACAGCAGTGGCAACAAGACAGATACATTGCAGGTGATAAATGATGCATCAGTCAGAGATACTGCTGAACACTGAAAGTTTAATGTCTCCTTATGGGCTGTGGCCATATATTCATTATTAAATCTTCATTGCGCTCTCTGAATATCCGTAACAGCATATTAAGGCTATGCCAGTCCACATTGTAATTTATATGCTTCAATACAATGATAATATACATCTAATGCACATTTTATCATTGTATACATTAGTATATTTAAATGGCGCTTGAGTGAGCAGTAAAAGCGTACACAGTAAAATGTCCAGCGTTAAATCAACACATAACGGGTACATATGTCCCTATTGGACATTTTACTGTGTTAGATCTTGATTTTTCACAGAGCTTTCTTCCTGAGCACCCTACTGCATTTTGGAGGTCATGAGTGTATTGCTGTTGTGCAGCCCTACAATATATGACAGGTTATTGACTTTGTTTTCTTTGTTGACATGGCCACTGAAGCCTGGCCCTACAAGCCTCTCCCTCTGCTGTTGTGTGTTCTCCTGAGGGGGCTGAGGCAGTGCCACAGCTGTCTTATGTTCCAGATCCAAAATGACTCCAGGCACTCAGATTATGAGATAAACTGAAATGAATTTCTTAGCCTGTGATTTTTTGCTTTTAAATATTTAAATCAGGGAAATCACACAGCTTATGAAAATTTCATATTATGATTCTGTTCTGTTAAGCCATTTTTGTTGATTTGATGTCCTACATCAAGTACAAACAATATTTAACAATGTATTTAAAAAATACACTGATGGATGCACAATTGATTTCTGCAATAACACCAACAACCCTATAACTAAAAGTTTAGAGATAAAAAGGCATATTATGACATCACAGTGCAAATTTTAGTGCACCTAAATTATGTAGTGACCACACTATTTTATGACACGGGACTAAAAGAGGAGTTTTGTTTGTTTGGTTGACTGTGCGATACGGTCTTGAGGGCCAGCAGTTAAAGACTGAATTCAGACAGACCCTGTGGGGACATCCATGTCACAGAGAGTCTACATCACAGAGAGTCTACGTCACAGAGAGCCTACGTCACAGAGAGCCTACGTCACAGAGAGTCTACATCACAGAGAGTCTACGTCACAGAGAGCCTACGTCACAGAGAGTCTACGTCACAGAGAGTCTACGTCACAGAGAGCCTACGTCACAGAGAGTCTACGTCACAGAGAGCCTACGTCACAGAGAGTCTACATCACAGAGAGTCTACGTCACAGAGAGCCTACGTCACAGAGAGTCTACATCACAGAGAGCCTACGTCACAGAGAGTCTACGTCACAGCGAGTCTACGTCACAGAGAGCCTACGTCACAGAGAGTCTACGTCACAGAGAGTCTACGTCACAGAGAGTCTACGTCACAGCGAGTCTACGTCACAGAGAGTCTACGTCACAGCGAGCCTACGTCACAGAGAGCCTACGTCACAGCGAGTCTAGGCCAGCCCGTCTCCCCAGAGGAGAGGTGTCACATTCAGGTTATGAGGCTTATTTTTCTCAGAGAGGACAGGATTCAGCCACTCTGCCTGCGCTGGCAGACAGCTTATGAAGTAGCACAGGACCCCATAAACGATCCCCGAAGGGCCTATAACCGTGTCCAAACGGCTGGATGCAGTCCTTTTCCTTGGACTCCAAGCCAAGGTTAACCTTAACTATCCTTCCTCCAGACATCTATCCACAAATCAGTTTTAAAAGTAGAGTTCTGCTACTAGCTCAATTTCTTATGTTTAAGGGGATATAGACTGAATGACAAATTCCATTTTCCCTTAACATAATGTGATTAGTCCATGCAGCCTAATCACATTATGCCTCTTCATGTGAGTGAGTTTCATGTATTACACTCTCATCTCAGTTTGTCTCATATAGTCAGTCAATCTATCGACACAGATGGCCATGCTGAAAATACAGCTGGCTGCTGAATTCAATAGTGGGGGGTTTTGTGCCAAAACGCCAAGAAAACAAAGATCTTTGAAAGTGGCGAAGGAAACCTGGACACATGCCCTTTGCATGGAGAGGGTGATGCCCCAGGGGCACCACCAGGGTTTTTGGGCCCCAGGAAAAGAGGCGCCACCACCCCCGAAAACCCACACCCCTCAATCCAACCCCCCCCCCCCCCCCCGCTCATAGTGACATAAACAGGGGCTGTACACAATCACACACACACACACACGCACACACTCATCTCTGTGCCCGTGTCTCCTGACGTCCTCAGATTCGGGTGGTCCTGCTCAACTGGTGCGCCTGGTTCCTCAGGATGAAGAAGCCGGGGGAGGACCGCAAGCTGATTGGCTACAAGTACAGCCACGCCCCCCAGCACCACTCCAGCGCCAGCAGCATCCAGCTGAACGCCCTGGCGGCCCAGCCGGCCAACACCAACGGCAACATGAACGCGTACTTCGGCTACCACGCCATGGAGAGCGCCTGCTGCCCCCCCGGGGGGGACTCGGGCCTGGCCTGCGGCCGCGCCCCCGCCGGGCCGCCGCTGGACGACCGGGAGCGCCCGCGGACGCCGCTGGCCGCCGGGCACATCCCCGAGATCGCGCGCATCCTGGAGGAGGTGCAGTACATCGCGCGGCGTTTCCGCGAGCAGGACGAGGCCGAGGCCGTGTGCAGCGAGTGGAAGTTCGCCGCCGCCGTGGTGGACCGCCTCTGCCTGGTGGCCTTCTCGCTCTTCTCCATCATCTGCACCTTCACCATCCTCATGTCCGCGCCCAACTTCATCGAGGCCGTCTCCAAGGACTTCACATAGAGCCTCCCGAAACTAAACTAAAATTAAAAACTAAGGGAAGGTAGGCAAACTGACAACAAACGCTTACAGACAACAGAAACCCGCTTACGTTTTGTCTATTAAAGAAATAAGTATTGTAAAATTATGAAAATATTTAATAATCTTTAAAAAAAGAAAACCTGCTATATTTTGAAAATATGTCCTGGCCCCATCTCCCCCAGTGGCTCACTGAATTTGGTAGATTCCTCTTGTGTGGCGTCTGGGCAAATTTGGCGCGGTTCTTTGCACAGTTGATGCTGTTTTTGGGGGACCTCACAAACGGGGTCCTCGGCCTGGAGATTCTGCTCCCTGGAGACACGCCCGCCCTGCCCTTTATGACACAGCCCTTCTGCCCGCGGCGGATTGCCATCGCTAAGGAGACGCTTCACTGTGAACTTAAAGCTTTCCATCTTGGATCAGACTCTCTGTCCATTACGCTCACAGGCTGATACTAGTGCTCTAATCAAACCATCTGCGCTCTAGTGAGACTTCTCTGCTGGTCACTTGTTGCTCTAATGATAAATAATTGAATGCTGTTTTGCCATTCGCAATGAAGACATTTCATAATGAAGGCAGTTGGACTTTTGGGACATATTCAGTGTTTTCTCTTTTGTTTTGGGGTGAGAATGACCCAATCACAAACCGATGGGATTAATTCTCCTCGCAAGATTACTGGGTCACACTCGCTCATCCTGGCACTAAAAGTGCGGCCTGTCACTCAGGAAGAAAACGAAGACCAGAGCATACAGGAAAACAGTGGCAGACACAAAAACCTTCATAACAACACACAGAATTCATAACTCATGCTGGATTTATGTGAAACTTCTCTCTATTCTCTCAATGACTGAGGAATGGAAGGACTGAGGGGTTGTGGGGGGGGGGGGGGGGGGCGGGGATCATAATGAATTTTTTGAACATGAAGTGGAACTGAACACGACTGAATGGAGCCGTGAATTTCACATGGATTTAGCTCAACTGTAAATAGAGAGTACGCTGTGGTTCTGATGGTGGTACGCTGTGGTTCTGATGGTGGTACTCTGTGGTTCTGATAGGGGATGCTGTGGTTCTGATGGCGGTACGCTGTGGTTCTGATGGGGGATGCTGTGGTTCTGATGGGGGAAGCTGTGGTTCTGATGGTGGTACTCTGGTTCTGATGGTGGTACTCTGTGGTTCTGATGGTGGGATGCTGTGGTTCTGATGGTAGTACGCTATGGTTCTGATGGTGGTACTCTGTGGTTCTGATGGTGGGATGCTGTGGTTCTGATGGTGGTACGCTGTGGTTCTGATGGGGGATGCTGTGGTTCTGATGGTGGTACTCTGTGGTTCTGATGGTGGGATGCTGTGGTTCTGATGGTGGGATGCTGTGGTTCTGATGGTGGTACTCTGTGGTTCTGATGGGGGATGCTGTGGTTCTGATGGTGGTATGCTATGGTTCTGATGGTGGTACTCTGTGGTTCTGATGGAGGATGCTGTGGTTCTGATGGGGGATGCTGTGGTTCTGATGGTGGTACTCTGTGGTTCTGATGGTGGTACTCTGTGGTTCTGATAGGGGATGCTGTGGTTCTGATGGCGGTACGCTGTGGTTCTGATGGGGGATGCTGTGGTTCTGATGGGGGAAGCTGTGGTTCTGATGGTGGTACTCTGGTTCTGATGGTGGTACTCTGTGGTTCTGATGGTGGGATGCTGTGGTTCTGATGGTAGTACGCTATGGTTCTGATGGTGGTACTCTGTGGTTCTGATGGTGGGATGCTGTGGTTCTGATGGTGGTACGCTGTGGTTCTGATGGGGGATGCTGTGGTTCTGATGGTGGTACTCTGTGGTTCTGATGGTGGGATGCTGTGGTTCTGATGGTGGGATGCTGTGGTTCTGATGGTGGTACTCTGTGGTTCTGATGGGGGATGCTGTGGTTCTGATGGTGGTATGCTATGGTTCTGATGGTGGTACTCTGTGGTTCTGATGGAGGATGCTGTGGTTCTGATGGGGGATGCTGTGGTTCTGATGGGGGATGCTGTGGTTCTGATTGGCCGATGTAAATATTGATGGTGAGAGAGTCCCTGGTTGCCTGTGTATGTGGGAACCTGATGAGAGAGTCCCTGGTTGCCTGTGTATGTGGGAACCTGATGAGAGAGTCCCTGGTTGCCTGTGTATGTGGGAACCTGACTACATTAATGAACCATTACTCTCGGCTACTGGGCTGACAAACAAATAATTATGGGAATCCCCACACCATCTGACAAGTACCCATTTTTCAAGTCTATAAGTTTAATTTAGCGGAAATATTCAAATAGACAAAGCCTGTTCCTGGATGTGTGTAAAGCTGGTTTTTCCTTAAATTGGATTCTGTAATTAACCTCATTCCCCAATAAGCGCTGTGTAATAATTAGATTTTAATAATTCATAGGATTTTCCACAGAAGTGCTGCATCTCTCTGCCTGTTCTTCTTTCTTCTAAGGCTTTTTCAGAAAGCAAACACATCTCTCCTTACCCTCCCCAAAGCGCTTACAGGAGCACTGTTTTCATAACTTCTGTTGTCTTTTATTTAGGGCAATGTGTCCTTATTCTGTAACACAAATATAATTTGTTATCGTGCTTATCATCTTTATGTCTGCAATTGGTGTGAGCTGTTTGCAATTGATGGTCCTTCATTTGTTGTGATTTATGAGACACTCAGCTCCAGGACCAACAGGGGTGATGGAATGTGTGGCAAGGCAAATGTGAAGGGCAACAGAATGGTTGGGTGGGGTAAATGCTGAATGGGCCAGTGTCAAGGCAACAAGTGTGTCATTGGGGGTTGGTCGCTGCTGCCTGGTGAACATCTTTTATTTTAAATTTTCTTAACTTAATAATTAAATTAATAATGAATAATTCCCCTCGGTTTGTAAATCAGTTTGTTATTAAAATATAGCAAGCAAAGGGTTATACATATAACCAGAGCCTTCACAGAGTTGTGAAGTCAGCAGTGATGTTGCTCTTGATTCGTTGTATTGCAGTTTTTGTCTGGTTTCTCCAGGATGTGTCTCAGCCTCTCTGAAAGCACCTGTTCCTGCTCTGTGTGTTTGTCAGTTTTGAACAAAGTAGCATAAATAATTAACTTCAGGTGAATCGACCCTGGAGGACCAGCATGGTTGTTATGAACAAATGAAATGAAATGAAAACTGAGCTCAAATAGGTATAATTCCACAGACATTTAAATAAATAAATATGTTCCTGCAATAATTATTACAGAGAAGTACCTTCGCCTCAGAAAACCTTTCCAGCAGAATGTTCGCAGTTTGTAAACGCAAGGGTGTGTCCTCGATTAATTCAACACTAAGCGGGTGTGCTAGTACCAGTACTTTTGAACCATGCCACACTGATGATGGGCTATATATAGCTTTCCAAATTAAGGGCAATTAAAGTGTGACAGTTATAATAAATGGGTATTTTTCAATAATAATGTGAAAAAAGTTTTTTTTTCTTGAAGGCAAGGTAGTTGCGAACTGTTTCCATGACAAAAGTGAATTCTCTATGGATCAGTGGGCTCTTTCCAGGCAGTTCTTAGTGAGGATAAATTAGCCACAAGGTGTTTGCCTAAATGCTGGAAGATAAATGAAACTGAGCCGATTTTAGTTGACTAATTCCTGTGTCGTGTGTGTAATGGGCTTATTGTTATGAGCCAGTTCTCTGGAGCCCTTCTGTTTGTGTGGCTAGTTTACGGGTTCTGATAGATTTCCACATACATGGCAGTTGGGCAGTTTGGCAGTTGGGCAGTTGGGCAGTTGGGCAGTTGGTACAGAATTAGCAGCTCGTATCATGCAGACTTCATAACAAGATTAGCGTAAATTGGACTAAATTTCCTGGCCTGATTCAGTGAGTATCTCATTCTATTTTTGCCCTCTCTTACACGCACATTAACACATACATCAGATGGGTTAGCAGTGCATTGCCTGCCATTGCAAATTTCTTTAAATTTACATTTCATTTTTAAATATGCTAGCATTTTAACAAACGGAATTGCAATAAAAAAAATTACCAGAGGTTGTAAAATCCACAGGGCCATAGTTCACAATGACAAACATCCAGGTCTTGAAATTAAACTAAGAAATACAAGGTACACAAAAATCTGGGTGCCCCCCCCTCAACCCCCCACCACACACACACACACACACACACATGGCTCTCATATGCCTTTCTGTTTTGTATCTGTTAACTTATGTATGTATTTATTTATTTTTTCAACTGTGTCACACACAGGCCTTTGTAAAAAGCCATGACAGCAGTCATAGATTATGGTTTTGCGCTTGTTGTGGATACTGGGTTGGCTTGGTAACTGCCTTTTTTATTTAGAAATGCTGTGAGCTCACTGTGAATTTTTTGTTGAAAGCGACTGCACCAGAACTGTTTT
The DNA here is from genome assembly GCA_039654925.1 of Anguilla pacifica. Classification (NCBI taxonomy): domain Eukaryota; kingdom Metazoa; phylum Chordata; class Actinopteri; order Anguilliformes; family Anguillidae; genus Anguilla; species Anguilla pacifica. Next base: position 629,480 of record CM077288.1, read on the forward strand.
TTTATTTTTTTGAGAGTACAGAGTTGCAGCTTATTTACAATATAAATAACCAGGTAACTTAGTATTATGGGTCATTCTGTTGGGCCAAATCTGATGCTTAAATGCTGTTGAATTTTGAAGGTAATAGAGATGAATTCTACTGTGAGTAAACTGTTTTGGGAGAAGCAAAACTGAATTTACAGAATTCAAAAACAAGTGTATGCTTTGCACAGCCTGCTAATGATGAAGAGTGGGCAGAGGGCTCCAGAAGGTCATATACTCTACACACACTGGGTTCTGTACTGTGTATGTTGTGGTTAAAATGAATACATACTCTAGAACAAATATGAACAGACTTCTCTCAGTATCTCTGTCGTTTTGAGTTGTCAATCCAAAACAAACGTAAAAGTACACTTGTGGAAACTACGGAAACCTTTGTTGAAATTGTTATTATGAAACCATTGTTAGATTGTTATTATGGTCAGTCATTATGATGATTATTCTTATGGTAATAAATATGATTTATTGTGTTGCTGTGGCCACATTACCACCACTGTCAAGTATCACCTATAAAAGTTATGTTTATACATTCTGTATCTGTATATTTTAACTCCATTGTGAAGTATCTTTATTTTTGTGACTTGTACCTATTTTGAGTGGGTTTTCTGTCTCCTGTGTACTGTAGACTGAAACCAGCCATTCTTATTGGATAGAATATCCAATAAAAATCCAGTAAAAATATAAGTAACTGACAGTACAATGGGTGCTTTATTTTATGCGAATGCATTTATTTTACATCTTCAATGCAGTCATTCATGGTGACATCTTAAAGAGAACCATGGAAAAAAACAGAGAAGCTGTTGTCATAATGGATAAAGGTATTACCTTTTGTTTGTTTTGGTTTTTTAGAAATACTTTTATTGCTTTCTAAAAATAAAAACCACCTCTCCCTGGGCCCCCCCTCTCCCTGCCCCCCCCCCCCCCCCCGCCCCTCTCCCTGGGCACCTCCTCTCCCTGGGCACCACAATGTATCTGCTCACGGTGGTATTCCAAAGATTAGTACTGGCTTACATGTTCCTGTAATGTCTCCAGCAAAGCTTTGAACAGGAAACATGGCAGACCTAAAAAATATTTAACATTTTCCCCCATTTCTAAACCTCACTTCCAGAGTAAATCTGTTATTTTAAATGCACCAGGCTTCCTTCTGTGTATGTAATCAGAGTAACATTAAAAAAATATAAAGACACAAAAAATATATAATTTAACCAACGTTCTTAAATTGAACTCTCATAAGATTTACTCATAAAATGATTATTGAATTTCAAATTTTAAACAATTTAGCACTGATTGCAATGTATGAATTATAAAAGGAAGCTTAATTTCAGACAAAAAACATTTAAAATGGCAGTGCTGAAAAAGCAGAAGCATTCAGATGAGAGTATTAGCTATGGTGTCCCTTCCTGACCTGCTGTATGTCATGAAGATGTTGTGTTTTAAAGTTACACTGTAGAGCACATAGTTTAATTTCATGCTGTCTCACTGCTACCTGTCACCTGCATTAATCGCAGGAGTTTTCACCAGAGCCATATTTTCAGAAGGCACCTGTCAGAGTAGGTTGAGCACACAGATAGCTAGCTTGCTATTCATATTAGCATAATGAACGACAAGCAGCCTAGCAAGATGGTGACAAGAAAACATGGCATCTCACCATGGCGATAGAGCTCCTTCTGATCTAAACTTCAGCTGGGGACCGCTGTGCCTGTTCATTTGAGTGATGGGGTGTTGAGGAGAAACTGTCAAAATGCTACAGACCCAGCCTGAATACTGAGAAAAAGCTGAATAATTATGGCAGGTACTGTGCAGTTAATGCGAATAAAATAAAATGTTTGTGGTTTTACAGGAATGGAACTTGGCACTAAAAATACTGCCCCGCCAAGATTCATTCACACCCTCTCATGTAATTATTGATTAATTACTTTATTTATTTTATTTATTTAACCTTTATTTACCCAGGGTAGGATCGTTGATCACGGATGCTCTTTTGCAGGAACGCCCTGCTTCACACTCACACACATTCACACCCGGGAGCTGCCCAGGACAGCCACAGTCCTCTATTGTTGGCCACTGAGCAGCTCCACTGGAGGGAGAGAACATTTTTTAGCCAATTAAATCAGGGGATGATTAGGTGGCAAGTTTTTGTGAGAGCCAGATCTGGGATTTTAGCCAGAACACCGGGGAACCCCCTACTCTTTGTGAATGGTTTAACGTCTCATCTGAAAGACGACATCTCCTACAGCACAGTGTCCCCGTCACTGCACTGACTTATCTTTATTGAATTTGAAAAAAATAATCCAATAAAAGTTTGTATGATACAGAGATTTTCACCCATCTGGCCCATGAATGGCTAAGAAACCACACCCCTGAAAATCTCCTTAAACACAGAATCCTTCTTCCGCTCTGAATGGGCGCTACTGAACCCTTATAAAATCCTTTGTAAAACGCACTATATAAATAAAATTTGATGGATTGATTGATATAATAAAGCCAACCTTATGTCCCATAATAATAAAATATATTACCCTTGAATACAACGAATTAAATTTAGGAAATGAAAAAGCTGAAGGACCAAAAAGAGGTCAAAAAAGTGTGGCGGCGTCACTTTGAAAAAATAATGAAAGTCAGCGAAGAAAAGCAAGAGGCCTGTGTTAGAGGTGAGCGAGGGCCATTAATTCCACAGGTCGGGTAGGAACAGCTTTCTCTCCCCGGATCTGACGCTATTGTTTGTGTCCTGATTGCGTCGCTCCCTGACCCTGGACAGCCATGACTCATTTATTTCTGCCCATTTACCCACCCTGCCCCGCCCCCCCTGCCCCCCCGCCCTGCATGCTGCGATGTTTGGAGCCTCTCTGTTCTCCCCGAACACAGACTGACGTGAGCAGTGTTTAATCACAGCTCACAGTTCACCCGCGAGCAGGTAATCAGGGCAATCTGAAAACCACTGGTGTTTTTGGCGAAAGTGATTTGATTATTTATAAGCGTATCAGCGCGCTGTGAAGATTGAAGAATAAAAACAAGCCTTCAGGACCGTTTAGGCGGCTTGTTCTTCTAAAACAGTTCCTCCAAGGTTGAGAAAACCTGGCTGCTCCCCAACTGCACATGAATTCTATTCTTCCAGCACAATGCCTGTGGAGGTCTGCTGGTGTATGGATGCCACAGGCATGAGGCCAAACCTGAAGTTTCTTCCGTCCTGGGTTCTCTCGGCAGATGTCCAATGTGTCCCCCCCCCCCGTAGTGAATTCAATTTTCTGCAGAAAATTATGTCTGTGGTTGACATAGCCTTAAGAGAATTTCTTGGACATAATTTTAGACCTGTTCATTTCTCAACCATGAATTTCAAAGCTGTTATGTGCTTTTAAAAAGCAACTCAGTAGTAAAAAACCAGTTCATAAAAAAACTGGAAAATGATTCCCTAACCCTGGTTCTGAGAGAAAGAGGCGGCCCATAGAAATGCTAATGTGTGTTCAACAGATCAATGTTCTCGTCCAACAGCCATTGCTGATTGATTTCAGTTTGAAGTTTCTATTTTGTTTGCCGATGACGTTGATTTAATAAAGATGCATGTGCAAACGAGAAGGAGAGAGATTTTCCACAATGGACTGCCCATGGATTACTGTAAAAAAAAGTTAGCAATAGATATTACATTCATCAAACATGCAATAGCAGCCAGATGCCTTTCATCTGATTGTCTTCCTCCTCTACAGCCATTTTTGTTCAGTGCAGAGTACCTTTTCAGACCAATACCCAACAATAAGCAAACATTTATAGTAAACAGATAAAAACTGGAATTTGTTCCCGAACATTGACCTCATTGAAGCCATTTTAATTGAATCCCTTATATCCTTTTTTGATTATTTATAGCGACGTAATAATATAATATAGGACGATGCATGGGACGCAGTGCTGAAAGCTTGTTTGCTTCAGGCAGAATATCTCTTATGACAAAAAGCAGAGCCTATTAGTATCCTCCACATCCATGCAGTAGAAAATGTATTGCAATTGATCTGACTTCCGAAACCCCCCCCCCCCCCCCCCGCAGTGGATGTTGATGAACATGTGTTGACCGAAGGCTGTATTCTCTTTGGGGATGTCCTTCACTGAGAAACTAATGGTCAGGCACTTCTGCCAGTCACTTTTATAACCCTGTGCAGGTGGAGCTCCTGCAGTTCTGTTGCTAGAGATGTGTCAGCTAATAGCTCACTGGAACCAATCAGATTGTTTTTCTTTTTTTTGTGCAGAAAACCAATTCCACTCAACGTAGATTAAAAAAAAAAAAAAAAACGTGTGGAAACACTGGTCTTGTGAACACTGCCAGGACTACCTGGGAACGATATTACTGGACTCCCTCCCCAGAACAGCGCGGTTCCACAGCCGCTGAGGAATGAGCTTGGCGGGGTTTTCCCGCTCAAAATGGGGGCTGCTTGCAGGTAGAGTCACTCTGCAGGTGTGGAATGTTCTGTACGTTAGAATTCCATCCAGATTCCTGGCAGCTGTATCACACACATCCTGTCATTTTCCCACATTCCCTGTATCTCCTAAAGATCCACAGACTTCTCACTGGCGTCTGCACACTGCTCTGTTTGAGGAAATTGGGGTGAGATACGGGCTTTTTGGAGGGAAACGCTCGTGTGGACGTGTTCTCTGCAGCCTTCCAGCCTCCTGCTGTGCCCGGGGCTCCTGTTTTCTCCCCCAAAGCGAAGCTACAAAGGGCAGCTTTGAGCCGTGTGATGCTCTGAGGTTTATCGCCCTCGTCCACACGCTGCTGCTTTTGGGCCGCTAGCGTTTATTTTGGGGGGTTTTTTCCACCTCCCCTCTTGGCTCGGGGGCTGAGGTTTATGCTTTTTATGTTTCGGTTTTTGCAGCTGACCTCCTTCGGTAGTTTTGCTGGTATTCTCATATTCAGTGTTGATTTGGCCATTCCTCACTCCATCCCCCCAGTTATCAGAAGTTCTTTGTCTTTTGAGGAAATAATTTTTATTGTTTTTAACTCCTGCTGGAGTATACCCACTGCATAGTGCTGCCAAATAAAATAAAGATTGAATACATCAATAGAAAAAATGCTGCTGGCTTTTAGAGATTTTTAATCAGAGAACATGCCCCGCATACCTGACCAGGAAACACAGCAGCCGAAGGCCTAGCATCTGTGCACTGCTGTAGGTTTACACACTTCTCCAAATCACACTCAGCCAGTTCAGGATAAACAAACAAGACTTCCATGAACAGATGCAATGACAGCAAAAGCAGGCCTCGGCTCTTATCAGACAGACAGTGGCCTCTTCTGCCTTTGGGTAGAATAACTGAAGCACTTGAAAGCTGGGAGGTAGCATTTGCTAATGATGACTTCAGGCAAAACATGAGAAATACATTACTGGATAAATGGGCCTCTGTGCCTCGCCCTTATCAGTTAATGGGATTCCCTTTAAATGAGTCATACACCCCTGCCCGTCAATAATCTGACTGTTAGGAGCATGGGGGGCGATACACGTGAATATGGATGTGATGAAGCTCCTGCGTGACCTGTTCATATAAAGAATCCGTTCTTACTGCAGAGATGTGGGGCTCGTGGTCCAGAATAGAACCTGGACCAGGCCAGCGGCGTATGTGGCCCATAATCCCACAGGATGGTGACTAATCTGCAGCTGCATCATCCCAGAGAAAATGCTGGAACCTGAACTGACATCTCAGGCCTTGCAGAGACACAGAGCTGACAGTGACATCTGTGTGTGTGCGTGTGTGTGTGTGTGTGTGTGTGCATTTGTGTTTGTGCATGTGCGTTTCTGTTTGTGCGTGTGTGTGTGTTAATAACAGTGGTTTTAGGCATACATAATGGAACATTTCACAAACACAGCACAAGGTTCAGCATCCTTCCTGTCCTGTTATTGGCTGAATCCTCTGACTCCGCCTCCTCTCTCGCAGGTCAGCCAATGGGCAGCTCTGACCCGCGCGGATGAGAATCTGTCGGCTGCACCTGCGTCACCTCGAGGTTCCGGTAACGGCGGCCTCGTCTCCGTGGCGACGGGCCGCACCCAGCCGGGTGGCGGCTGGGCTCCAATCCCAAAATGCAGCATTCCAGCGGGGGCCGGTCCGGCAGGCGTTTGAGCAGCTGAACGCTGCAGAACACAGGAGCGTGGCGGAATGTGGACACCGCCAGGTGCTCAGCGGGCAGGTAATTCTGTTTCGCTCCAGGCCTCGCGTGGAATAAACTCTTCCTGCCGCTTCCCTTCATAAACTGCACTTGGCATTCCTGGGCCGTATTCCCGAAAGAGAGTTGCAAACGATAAAGTCAAACCAGAATCGTATCACCATGTAATCTTTTCCTGATCGAATGTGTCACCGTCCACTGACTTAACTGTGACAGTTACTGTAGCAAACTGCTGTCGTTACCTGTCGTTAGAAGCATGGCACTTAAATCACCTAATTACATTTCCAGATGTTTAATTCTGTCAGACCTGTTCTTTATCACGTGACTGGCTGTGATTCAGGAGGTTAATAGTGTTTCTGTCATGCTGGAATGAAGGCGATGGTCTCTGTCCTTTATCGTGGCGCACATCTGGAGTTTGATACGATCGCTCGCATACTCTGCTCGGCTGTGGCTAATCCAGACAGGCAGGGATTATCCACATAAACCCCCACTCTGAGATTTCCCATCAGCCACACATCACTCACTCAGTCTTCAGAGCAAAGGCACATCATTCCCTTCAAGAACCCCCCCCACACACACACACCTGACCAGCCCCCAGCCCCAAATGAACAAACAAAAATACGACAATAAATAGAAATCCACTAATTCTGGGAGGATACAGGTGGTCCAGTGGAACAAAGATAAACTTAATCCCATCCTACAGTGAGCGAGGAGGGAAATGTGCTTTTTATTTCCTTCCACAGAGTGTGAATGACTCTGAGGGCTTAATGGCTTTGCTTTAAATGGGGAAGGTAATACCTTTATATTTCCCCTGAAAGCTCTCGGTTCATCACTTGTCTTGTTTTCATGAGCTCTTCTTGTTCAACGAGTCTTAGATTGACAGAGGGGACAGGCAAAACCACACAAAGATGTAGCGCACAATCTGCCTGTGTTTGTCCGGGGGCCTGTATCATAAAACAGGATCACTGAGTTGGCAGAATAACTGTACTGAATAAAACCTGGAAATAGCTCTTTTTTTATTTCAGTCTGTGTTCCAGATTTAGGAGGGTTCCAGGTTTTACTCTGCGCAGTTATCCAGTAACTCAATAATAATAATAATTTACTAATAACATAATTTAATATTACGGTGTGGTGACTATCAGAAAGCAAGTGAACAGTTTTCTTACGTTGGCATTATCTGCCAGGCTTGCTCTCTCATTTTTTGTCTGGCTGTGTGTGATTTGCTGGTTAGGATCGCTTTCTCTTGGTGAGTTCCTGGGGCAGTTACAGTATACAGAGCATTGAGAAGTTAATTCCGCTTTAATCCTCAGTGTTTTGGGTTCATTTCCTTGTAAATATTACTGCTTACACAATGCAGTGCAAGTGAGTACATTTTTTCCTTTTTCATACAGGTCAGGATAGGACAGGGACAAAAAAGATGATTTAACATTTCAAAGAGATTATGACTGTCTGTCTGTGAGTGAGATTAGGAGATCAGAAGCAGAATAACCCATCTGATACAGTACCACTCTACCTGTCTGCCTTTGGAAAAGGTCTGAGCAAATTAGTAACTTTCGATTCTGTACTCCCACTTATTCTACGGCACCCCCAGTGTGAGGCTGTCGGTAATGCCATATAATCCACTGGCATCAAAATATCACCATCAAATTGAACACTAGTGACAGCTTCTTTAACCGAGAATCTAACAGATATTTATTTATCCTCTTTAGAACCGATAAAATTGTATGCTCACTCACCAAAGAAAAGGAAGATGATGTAAATTTTGAACTTCTGGATGGTTAAATGTTTATGCATTATTGAATATATGACATTTTTATGTGATAGTCTATTCACTCCTGACAGCAAATTTTTTTTGCTACACTACAATATACTGATACTGCTAAATAGTTTCTCTTGTGTGTGTGTGTGTGTGTGTGTGTGGGGCATTCTTGTTCAAGTTTACACAGCAAAACTCTAAATGATCAGTGTTAATGTTCTCTCGCAGGTTAAATGTCCTCTATGGGAGTTGATTTTAGGCAGAACATGCATGGCGTAGAGCAGTGTCATCTCTGAGAGGATTCATCTGTGAGGCAGCTTCCCCCCGTCCTGTCCTCCTCTGAGAGTCGAAATGCATCCCCACCCCCGACCCAGTTCTGCTCCTCCATACGTACCGCCGCTCCCCACGCCTGCGCCCGTCAGTTTGAATGTTCTCCCCGTCCCTCTCAGTGAGGCAGCGGGCCGCCCCCCGCCCCCCCCATCCCCCCTCCCCCCACCCCAACAGGCCGTCCCACACAGCACTGCTCGCTCAGCTTCTTCCCTTTGAAGGGAACAGCCACACCTCCGCCATTTTTCTTTCTCTCTCCTCTATCTGACAGCAGGGGAGCAGCAGAGAGCAGCAGGGCATTGTGGGAAGGCCTGCTATTCAGTGAGGGGTTAGCCTCCCATGAATGGGACCACAATCAGCTCCAATCTCAGGATTCAAACGTATTCATTCATGTGCTGTAGTTGTTTATTTGCATGGTCAATTATTGTAAGCTTGTCTTCCTCAGAGGACATGTGGGCTCCTCCAAAGGTTGGTTTTAAGTTGCAGTCAAAGAGAAAACATTGCCTCTCCATAGTGGCTTGTACTTTGCATGCAAACTATAGTGTGAAATTTTTAAAAAATCATCTGGGAGAAATAAATTTCTCTGTGAGTCGGTAAACAAAGCTGTGTGTGTGTGTGTGTGTGTGTGTTTGTGTGTGTTTGTGTTTTGATGTGTCTCTAAAAAGCTGAGCTCATGTGTCTCCATGGAGCTGACCTTGTGCAGCTCTGTCTGGTTCACACCTGTCAAACTCAAAAGGCATAATCCTCTAATCTTTCATAAGCGAGAGTCATCGCCTTCGTTTTGGGGCTGAGCGCACACGCACCGATTCATCTTGGAACGCAGTTTTTCAGGACAAGCCTGTCCATCAAACAAAGAACGGAGTGTTTTCACATTCATCTGATTCTCCCTGTGCACCTGCACTCTTGTGGTGACGTCTCCTGTCTGTTCTGCCCCCTGGTGGTGGAAAGAGCTTCCCGCGGCAGTAAGAACAGCAGAAACCCTGCCAATTTACCAAAACAGTCTAGTAGTCGGGTTGGTCCGTGACCTCCATGAATATTGAGTTGAGCAAATGGGCAAGGCATTTGAAGCTCCACATTAAAAACATGTATAATAAATAATATAATAATGTCCTCTGCATGAGTGTGTCTAATAAGCAGTTATGCTGCTATGGGAACAACCCCCCCCCCCCTTTAACTCCCTGTGTTAGTCTCCACTGACGCAGTCTTACTCAGATGAGTTCCACTAACATTTCACAGTCTGATGGCTGTTCTTCCACATGGATTCATCCTGGTTATTACGTTATTCCCTCTCCATCGTCTGACGCTTCGTCCCCCCCCCCCCCCCCCACCGCCCTCTTCCATCTCCCTGTCCCCTACGGGGGATGTGGTTTCTGAAAACATATGTTAATGACAGCACCCAGGGGAGGGTTTGCGCTTACATTGTTCCAGTGTCATTTATTTATATAGATTATTAATAGGACTGATATTAATTGCATTCCATGTGACCGTGTTTAGTCTCCCAGTCTGCTCCTTGAAAAGAGGCTTAGTCTTGCTCTCTGGTTACTATTGCCCGTTATGAATTTATATTTAATCTATACAGTCTGACCTTGACATGCTTTGGGGAAAGAAAAAATCGTGTGGAAATGCGGAAATAAACTTCCTCAGGGGAAAACAGTGCATATATCGATTTAGAATCAGTTGCTCCACCAAGCTCAGTAGGCCTGAGAGATCACAGATACCCTCTGATTAGAGATAATCTCCCAATAAACCACCCCTATGAATCTGCTGATCAACCGAAGTGATCATTTCCCCCTGTCTCCTGCGGTTTTCTGAAAGTGACTATGAGGGGGAAAAATGAAAGCGACGTTTATCCTCATAAGGAAAAACTGACATGAAATAGTAGATATTTCATGAAGTGGTTAAGCAAGTAATGCAGGTGTGTATGTGTGTGTGTGTGTGTGTGTGTGTGTGTGTGTGTGTGTGTGTGTGTGTGTGAGTGTGTGTCCGTGTGTGTATGTGTGTGTGTGTGTGTGTGTATGTGTGTGTGTCCGTGTGTGTGTGAGTGTGTGCCCATGTGTGTATGTATGTGTGTGTGTGTGTGTGTGTGTCCACCTGTGCAACACAGATAAAACCTGGATTTATGCACACAGTGCAACTCTTAGAGAGTACACACAGTCTTGATTGGACTCATGTGAACTGCTAGAGTACATACTGTACATTTTACTGGGTAGTAACATCCTGGTGACCTCAGCTTCGTGCCAGTTGTCAATTGTTTAGTGTTCATCTGTGACTCGTAACACACTGAAATAGATCCACCTGCAGTGCAGATCAAAATTCTCTGTGCGCTTCCAAACACTGTTCATTCAGTACGTAACAAAAAACTGCTGCATTGTGGTTTAACTTTTAATTTAAATTTAATTTAATTTTTATAAAATGCTAATTGGGAGAGAATGAGCAAATTATACAGACAAAAAACGTATATTAAAAAGGCACTGAGGGCCTTTTACTTCAGAGTCCTCTCTGTTGAGAGGAACAGTTCAGAGTAGAAATAGTAATTTGTGAATAACTGGTTGGTGTAATTACTCCTGCAGCTCAATTAGTCAGACAGCCCCAGCTGATGACCTATGACCCTGGGAATCAGTACTGACCAATGGCAAAAGCCGAGACAGACTATAAAGACCCCCCCCCCCCCCCGCAGTCCCGCGCTGCCCCCCCGTGTGATCCTGAGCCCCGCAGTCAGAAATGTGAGGGTCACAGGGGCCGCGTTTCGTTAACCCGGGGTCCGCAGCCCAGGGGAAGGAGCGCACGGTCAGCGGGCCGTACCTCACAGTGTGATGTCATTCAAGACTGAGGCCTGGACTCAGTCGACAGTTTGGGAAGTTTTGGAAATTGTTTAACTGCCACTTATAAACTTGGTGTTTTCAAATGTTATAACAAAGAGTTGCACTTAATCCAGAGTTAAAGCTGAGCACATATGTTCATTTTATTCAGGCCCTAACTAACGTGAAGTGCATGTTTAATAGAGTGTTCCGTATTTTTTCCTCCAATAAGTAAATTGTCTACTAGACGTGAAACCACAGCCTGTTCCAGACAAAGCATTCTGCCAGCTGCTTCACAAAGGACTCTGTCTTGTGTCGTGTTAGTGTAAGTTAGTGTAAAATAGACTTTGGTTTATTTGCATGCCCTGTTGTGTTGTGTAAAAAGCCTCAGCTGGCACAGGGTTCTATAGAGCTGGGGCAGGTACTTAGGATCACACAAACAGAAGCTTCTTCTACGCCCGCCTGTGAATGAAGTCCATTCTGGGGGCAGATCTCCTGGTGAGATTTTAGCAGATAAAATCGGGAAACCTCTGAAATGCTGGTACACTGGGAATGGAGGTCAACTGGCTATCTGAAAAAGTAACTTTAAAAGTAAAGTCAAAATACACCATTGCATCTTGAGGAACTCAGGACCAGAATCAGCTAGCTTGATTTTGAAAACAGCTGTTCCACTCACATTCTGCCCAGATTTCTGGCTCAAATCCCAGAGGTGGCACAGCCATTTTGCTTCTACACTAAGGCAGTGCACGGTAATCTTCCTGGAAAGAGCTGAAAAATACGCTGTCTATTTTTTAAATTCTCCTTTTAATGAGCCGACAATCCCAATAAAGGAAGCAGCTGATTAGAAGTGTCACTCTCTCGATACACAAAGAAAGGTTTCGTTTTTTCATCTCAGAGTTTCTGAAGGACATGATGACTCACTGTAAGTGCACATGTTCAAAGCTCAAAAGGCAATTAAATGCTTCTATTCATTCGACACGCCATTTCTCAGTTCGCCAAGGATAAATATCTAGTGTTAAGTCCACAAATCAGCAATCAACTGAAAACAGCAAACAAAAAAGTCAATGATTGGATGTATTTTTGGGTGTGCAGAAGTGTCAATATGTTGAATAAACAAACAAATCAATCTTTTAATAAATATTTAATAAATATCACAGGTGTTTTGTGGGAAGAGGGCAGCATTCTCTAGTGACTACTCAGCACTCCATAATTAGCCACCACTTTCACACAATGTCCCCTAATTTCCTTTGGAAATAATTTCTTTAGATCTTTAAGTGAATTTCCAGTACTCTGTGAAATTAAACGAGGATAAGAATGAGCAAAGAAGATGTACAGAGGCCACCGGTAGTCTGCTAAACTCCGCAGGCATTATCTTTTCGGTATTTCAGCTACAGTGGAAGTACCATAGAAAGTTCTTCCGTAAGTAGCATTGTATCCCAAAAGCCAGGGCACACACTAGATGGCATTTACAAATAGCCTTTATTCCAATGCCCTACGGTATTGTGGTGAATGATAATTTAGCGGATTAATTTAGACTCCCAGGTGATTGAGTTTAAATAATGCATTCGGGCCGGCCTCCTGCGTTAGTTTATTAGGCAGCGGCTGCTGTGTTGGGATGGTACGCAGAAAACAAACGGTTATTAACGTGGCGTACAGGCAGCTAGGGCTCTGGGGGAAACAGAGACTCTGGGGGTAATTGCATCCTAAATTTCAAAGCTTTATTCCGTGACACTCCAGCCCAGAGTCAGTAACAGCAACAGCAGCTCCAATTCCATAGGCATTGTAAAGAAAGGGGGGGGGGGGCAATACATTTCCACTTCAATAATAATAAAAAAGAAGAAGACAGTGATGATGATCTCACACCTTCTAATTTGAAAACCAAACCCAACAAAACGGAAATAAATCAACTTACACCGAGGCCCTACACTAAAGTTTTGGCTGAAGTGCTAAACTGATTCATTTATTTAATAGGACATCTAGACGGCTCTCGATGAATTCAACACAGATAATGAGCCGTTAATTATATTTGTCTGGATGTAGAGGGGGGAAGCCCTGGCCCTGGAGAGCCAGTGACGTCTGCTTTTTATCCCATTTGAGCTTTGATCACAGGAGTCTGGCGGATGAATAAGAGTCTGAGGCTAAAGAGTCTGAGTGCCTCCTGCACCCACTCACCTGCATTCATTAAACCTGAATAATTAACATTAATCCAATTATGCAGTTCTAGGTATGGATGGAGGATGAACCAGGGACACCTCTGGCACTTCAGGACCAGGATAGCCTGTCTAAATCATGCGTATGGTTTTCTCTGGAGAACAACGTGAGTTCTTTATGATTTTTTCAGCTCACGCCAGATGGGGAAGGAGAAAGCAATCAGCCAGCACGGGACAAAGCCTGTTTCCTGGCAACCGTAATCAACCTGACAAAAATATGACTAACAGACTGCGACTGTAATTATTACAATATGAGTCATTTTTCAGAGTCTAGTGGAAGTGTGCGTTGGCACACATTCCAGGTGAGTCACAGATGACAAGCAGGTGCAGATTAGAGAACATCCTTCTGTTCTTAAAGAATGACAACCTGGAACAATACCAGAGCCTCCTGGGTCCGTTAGGCAGTGAGAGAGAATGGAAAGGGTGAGTGGTATATATTGACATTGTGGCCTTTTATAATTTTACCATTTTAACAAAGCAGTCTCACTGTTTTAATGACTGGTTCAGCAGCACTGTCAGCATTTGACCTCTTATGATCTATGTCAGCTTTACGTGTTGGCATAGATCATAAGATCTCATGATAAAGTTTTTTTTTCTGTTTTTTGGATACCTGAGCTCGCCTACTTTAACTGTTCTGTGGAGATAACAGCTCCATGATTATTTTGGGAGGAAAAAATAAAACATCTAGGTCGAATCTAGGTCTGGGTCTGTCTTTATCATAGAAATTTTATTATCAGGCTTCAAGTCTGAATATTAAGCACTGAGTAGCATGAATTCATTAAGGGTGACTAATGAAGCTCTCCACATGAATTGATGAAACATTAAATGTAGGGCAGCAGCACTCTCCGGGTCTGGGTCCGGGTCTGGGTCTGGGTCCAGGTCCGGATGGCCCTGTAGCTCTGCTGGGGCAGTGGTTCTGACGTGGGCTCTGGGGCTCTGAGAGAGCATGTGTGTGCGTGTTCGTGTGCATGTGGGTGTGTGTGTGTATGTGTGCGTGTGCATGTGGGTGTGTGTGCGTATGTGTGTGTGTGCATGTGGGTGTGTGTGTGTATGTGTGGAAAAGGAAACCACTGTGTTTACTAAATGATGTTGACTGACTGACTGATCAGATGGATGACTAATACAAACATATAAATGATGATGATCTCTAAAAATTACAAAAATGATTTCAAATATATGACTTCATAAATGATGCTACTAACAGTTACAAGAGTGGGTTCAGCATAGTAAAGGACTCGGAGTACTAATTTTACTCATTAAACTTTGAGTGTATGCTAACAATACCTTTGTTATTTTAAAACATTTTTAGGATCTTTTTTGTTTTTTTTTTCCCTCCAAAAAAACCAAAAGGATGCTTTTTCATGCTTTCATTCTGAGCAGATAAACCAGGCAGCTCACCAGGGTGAGATTTACCAGACCAGAGACCCAGGTGCATGCTGGTTATTATTTCAGCTAAAATATCAATTTCTTCCATCTAGGGGGCTGGGAATTGGCTTATGGTCCATGAAGGGGGCTATGCCGTGCACATAAGCTTAGAATTACAGAAGCACTGCAGACTTACAGACCTCCTCCAAATACACTGCAGTAATGATAACCATGAAAACCTAACCCTAGTTTGGGCCCTTATTTAATGCACTTAATGCACATTTGTTTTAGTGCATTTAATGCACATTTTTCAATGGCCCTAGGTACACACGCTACAATAGAAAATATTTGGCTCATTAAAAATCATTAAGAAACCCATGTGCTAACCGTTCTACCAGCTGCTTCGCACAGCCATGAACACACCTTAACCCTCAGACTGACCGTTTTCCTAACCCTAACCCTAACCTAACCCTATATAAAAATATTAAATTCTTAGGTCATCCTCAACCCTCATAAAAAGTGAAACTCAAACCCTAACCCTAATTTAAAAAATAAAAAATAAATAACCCAAACCCTAAAGCTAACGGGAAAAAAAGACCCTAGGTCATCCTCAACCCAAATCAAAAAAAAAAAAAAAAAAAAAAAAGAAATCCTAACCCTAACTAAAATTTCAAAAAATAAAACCTTAACCGTAACCCTAATAAAACAAATAAAACCCTAGATCAACCTCAACCCTAATTAAAAAAAAACCCATAACCCTAATTTTAAAAAACCCTAACCCTAATAAAACAAATGAAAGCCAAACCCTAACCCTAATTTAAAAAAAAATAGAACCCTAGGTCAGCCTCAACCTTAATAAAACTTTAACTCTAACCCTAACTATTATCCTAATAAAAAAATAAAACCCTTACTCTAACCCTAACCATAATTAAAAAAAAAAAAAAACATAAGCCAAAGCCTAATGACAACTAAAAATAAAATAAAACCCATGGTCAAATAAAAACACTAATTAAAAAAAAAACCTAAGCCTGAACCTAACCCTAAAAAAACAAATAAAACCCTTGGTCAGCCTCAATTGTAATTAAAAAATTAAACTCCAACCCCAATTTAAAAGAATATAACGTAGCCCAGCCTCAACCCTAACTAATAAAATAAAACTGAAACCCTAACCCTAACACTAATTTAAAAAATAAAACCCTAACCATAATAAAACAAATAAAACAATAGGTCAACTCTAATTAATTAAAAAATTAAACACAAACCCAAACCCAAACCCTATATAAAAATATCAAAACCCTTGGTCAGTGTCAACCCTGATAAAAAATTAATATCTAAAGCAAACCCTTACCCTAATTAAAAAATAAAACCCATACAATAACCGTGACCCAACTATAAAATGAAAACATTACCCAAACCCAAATGCTGACTAAAAAAAACTCTAGTTAAGCCTCAATCCAATTTACAAAAAACCCTAACCCTAACCCTAATAAAAAAATAAACCTCTAGGTGAGCCTGAACCCTAGATGAAAAAAGACCCTAACCCTAACCCTAACCCTAGCAGTAACCCAAACCCAAAGCCAAGCTATAACCCTAACCCTAACCCTAGCTATAAACCTAACCCTAACCATAACTGTAACCCTAACCCTAACCCTAGCTGTAACCCTAACCCTAACCCTAGGTATAAACCTAACCCTAACATAACTGTAACCCTAACCCTAACCCTAGCTGTAACCCAAACCCAAAGCAAAGCTATAACCCTAACCCTAACTTGAGCTGTAACCATAACCCTAACCCTAGAACTAACCCTAACCCAAAACCTAGCTGTAAACCTAACGCTAACCATAACTGTAACCCTAACCCTAACTCTAGCTGTAACCCTAACCCTAACCCTAGCTATAAACATAACCCTAACATAACTGTAACCCTAACCCTAACCCTAGCTGTAACCCAAACCCAAAGCCAAGCTATAACCCTAACCCTAACTTGAGCTGTAACCATAACCCTAACCCTAGCTGTAACCGTAACCCTAACCCTAGAAGTAACCCTAACCCAAAACCTAGCTGTAAAACTAACCCTAAACATAACTGTAACCCTAACCCTAACCCTACCTGTAACCATAACTCTAACCCTAGCTGGAACCCTAACCCTAACCCTAACTGTAACCCTAACCCTAACCCTAGCTGTAACCATAACCCTAAACCTAGTTGAAAACTAGGTGAAACCCTAACCCTAACCCTAGCTGTAACTATAATCCTAACCCTAGGTGTAACCCTAACCCTAACTGTAACCCTAACCCTAGCTGTAACCATAACCCTAACACTAACCCTAGCTATAATCATAACCCTAACCCTAGCTGGAACCCTAACCCTAACCCTAACTGTAACTCTAACCCTAGGTGTAACCCTAACCCTAACTCTAGCTGTAACCCTAACCCTAATCATAACTGTAACCCTAACAATAACCCTAGCTGTAACCCTAACCCTAACCCAAGCTATAACCCTAACCCTAACACTAGCTGTAACCATAACCCTAACCCTAACCCTAGCTGTAACCCTAACCCTAACCCTAGCTGAAACCATAACCCTAACCCTATCTGTAACCCTAACCCTAACTCAAGCTGTAACCCTAACCCTAACCTTAGCTCTAACCTTAACCCTAGCTGTAAACCTATCCCTAACCATAACTGTAACCCTAACCCTAACCCTAGCTTTAACCCTAATCCTAACCCTAGCTGTAACCATAACCATAACCCTAGCTGTAACCCTAACCCTAACCCTAGCTGTAACCATAGGTGTAACCCTAACCCTAACCCTAGCTGTAACCCTAACCCTAACCCAAGCTATAACCCTAACCCTAACCCTAACCCTAGCTGCAACCCTAACCCTAACTCTAGCTGTAACCCTATCCCTAACCCTAGCTGTAAACCTATCCCTAACCATAACTGTAACCCTAACCCTAACCCTAGCTGTAACCCCAACCCTAACCCAAGCTATAACCCTAACCCTAACCCTAGCTGTAACCATAACCCTAACCCTAACCCCAGCTGTAACCCTAACCCTAACTCTAGCTGTAACCCTAAACCTAACTCTAGCTGTAACCCTAAACCTAACCCCAGCTGTAACCCTAACCCTAACCCTAGCTGTAAAACTATACCTAACCATAACTGTAACCCTAACCCTAGCTGTAACCCTAACCCTAACCCTAGCTGTAACCCTAAACCTAACTCTAGCTGTAACCCTAACCCTAACCCTAGCTGTAAACCTATCCCTAACCATAACTGTAACCCTAACCCTAGCTGTAACCCTAACCGTAACCCAAGCTATAACCCTAACCCTAACCCTAGCTGTAACGCTAACCCTAACACTAACCCTAACCCTAGCTGTAAACCTATCCCTAACCATAACTGTAACAGTAACCCTAAACCTAGCTGTAACCCTAACCCTAACCCTAGCTGTAACCCTAACCCTAACTCTAGCTGTAACCCTAACCCTATCTGTAACCATATCCCTAACCCTAGATGTAACCCTAACCCCAAATCTAGCTGTAAACCTAACCCTAACCCTAACCCTAACTGTAAACCTAACCCTAGCTGTAACCCTAACCCTAACCCTAGCTGTAACCCTAACCCTAACCCTAACCCTAGCTGTAACCCTAACCCTAACCCTAGTTGTAACTATAACCCTAACCCTAGCTGTAACCCTAACCCTAACCCTAACCCTACCTGTAAACCTATCCCGAACCATAACTGTAACCCTAACCCTAACCCTAGCTGTAATACTAACCCTAACCCGAGCTGTAAACCAAACCCTAACACTAGCTGTATCCCTAACCCTAGCTGTAACCCTAACCCTAAGCCTAGCTGGTACCCTAACCCTAATCCTAACCCTAGCTGTATCACTTACACTATCCCTACGCTGAAAACACTTTATTGATCATAAAATTGTTAAAACACATTATAATTCATTTATTTCACCACAGGTGTATTATAAACTTTATTTCCTATCCATTTGTACCAAAAAAAGGCATTTTTGAATAGGTGCTACTTTTGACCAATTTTGGACATAAGACTATAGGCTTATGTATATTGCAATTTTTTTCATGAAAACACTATATTGATCATAAAATTGTTAAAACACATTAGAATTCATTTATTTCACCACAGGTGTATTATAGAGATGATTTCCTTTCCATTTGTACCAATAAAAGGCATTTTTGAATAGGTGCCACTTTTGACCCATTTTGGACATAAGACTATAGGCTTAGGTATATTGCAATTTATCCATGAAACACTTTATTGATCATAAAATTGTTAAAACGCATTATCATTCATTTATTTCACCACAGGTGTATTCTAAACTTTATTTCCTATCCATTTGTACCAAAAAAAGGCATTTTTGAATAGGTGCCACTTTTGACCCATTTTGGACATAAGACTTATGTATATTGCAATTTTTCCATGAAAACACTTTATTGATTATGAAATTGTTAAAACGCAATATAATTCATTTATTTCACTACAGGTGTATTCTAAACTTTATTTCCTAACCATTGGTACCAAAAAAAGGCATTTTTGAATAGGTGCTACTTTTGACCCATTTTGGACATAAGACTATAGGCTTATGTATATTGCAATTTTTCCATGAAAACACTTTATTGATTATAAAATTGTTAAAACGCATTATAATTCATTTATTTCACCACAGGTGTATTATAAACTTTATTTCCTATCCATTTGTACCAAAAAAAGGCATTTTTGAATAGGTGCCACTTTTGACCCATTTTGGACATAAGACTATAGGTTTATGTATATTGCAATTTTTCCATGAAAACACTTTATTGATCATAAAATTGTTAAAACACATTATAATTCATTTATTTCACCACAGGTGTATTATAAACTTTATTTCCTATCCATTTGTACCAAAAAAAGGCATTTTTGAATAGGTGCCACTTTTGACCCATTTTGGACATAAGACTATAGGCTTATGTATATTGCAATTTTTCCATGAAAACACTTTATTGATCATAAAATTGTTAAAACACATTATAATTCATTTATTTCACCACAGGTGTATTCTAAACTTTATTTCCTATCCATTTGTACCAAAAAAAGGCATTTTTGAATAGGTGCCACTTTTGACCCATTTTGGATATAAGACTATAGGCTTATGTATATTGCAATTTTTCCATGAAAACACTTTATTGATTATAAAATTGTTAAAACGCTTTATAATTCATTTATTTCACCACAGGTTTATTCTAAACTTTATTTCCTAACCATTGGTACCAAAAAAAGGCATTTTTGAATAGGTGCTACTTTTGACCCATTTTGGACATAAGACTATAGGCTTATGTATATTGCAATTTTTCCATGAAAACACTTTATTGATTATAAAATTGTTAAAACGCATTATAATTCATTTATTTCACCACAGGTGTATTCTAAACTTTATTTCCTATCCATTGGTACCAAAAAAAGGCATTTTTGAATAGGTGCTACTTTTGACCCATTTTGGACATAAGACTATAGGCTTATGTATATTGCAATTTTTCCATGAAAACACTTTATTGATTAAAAATTGTTAAAACACATTATAATTCATTTATTTCACCACAGGTGTATTATAAACTTTATTTCCTATCCATTTGTACCAAAAAAAGGCATTTTTGAATAGGTGCCACTTTTGACCCATTTTGGACATAAGACTATAGGCTTATGTATATTGCAATTTTTCCATGAAAACACTTTATTGATCAGAAAATTGTTAAAACACATTATAATTCATTTATTTCACCACAGGTGTATTATAGAGATGATGTCCTATCCATTTGTACCAAAAAAAGGCATTTTTGAATAGGTGCCACTTTTGACCCATTTTGCTATAGGCTTATGTATATTGCAATTTTTCCATGAAAACACTTTATTGATCATAAAATTGTTAAAACACATTATAATTCATTTATTTCACCACAGGTGTAATGTAGAGTTGATTTCCTATCCATTTGTACCAAAAAAAGGCATTTTTGAATAGGTGCCACTTTTGACCTATTTTGGACATAAGACTATAGGTTTATGTATATTGCAATTTTTCCATGAAAACACTTTATTGATTATAAAATTGTTAAAACGCATTATAATTCATTTATTTCACCACAGGTGTATTCTAAACTTTATTTCCTATCCATTGGTACCAAAAAATGGCATTGTTGAATAGGTGCAACTTTTGACCCATTTTGGACATAAGACTATAGGCTTATGTATATTGCAATTTTTCCATGAAAACACTTTATTGATTATAAAATTGTTAAAACGCATTATAATTCATTTATTTCACCACAGGTGTATTCTAAACTTTATTTCCTATCCATTTGTACCAAAAAAAGGCATTTTTGAATAGGTGCCACTTTTGACCCATTTTGGACATAAGACTATAGGCTTATGTATATTGCCATTTTTCCATGAAAACACTTTATTGATCATTAAATTGTTAAAACACATTATAATTCATTTATTTCACCACAGGTGTATTATAAACTTTATTTCCTATCCATTTGTACCAAAAAAAGGCATTTTTGAATAGGTGCCACTTTTGACCCATTTTGGACATAAGACTATAGGCTTATGTATATTGCAATTTTTCCATGAAAACACTTTATTGGTCATAAAATTGTTAAAACACATTATAATTCATTTATTTCACCACAGGTGTATTATAAACTTTATTTCCTATCCATTTGTACCAAAAAAAGGCATTTTTGAATAGGTGCCACTTTTGACCCATTTTGGACATAAGACTATAGGCTTATGTATATTGCAATTTTTCCATGAAAACACTTTATTGATCATAAAATTGTTAAAACACATTATAATTCATTTATTTCACCACAGGTGTATTCTAAACTTTATTTCCTATCCATTGGTACCAAAAAAAGGCATTTTTGAATAGGTGCTACTTTTGACCCATTTTGGACATAAGACTATAGGCTTATGTATATTGCAATTTTTCCATGAAAACACTTTATTGATTAAAAATTGTTAAAACACATTATAATTCATTTATTACACCACAGGTGTATTATAAACTTTATTTCCTATCCATTTGTACCAAAAAAAGGCATTTTTGAATAGGTGCCACTTTTGACCCATTTTGGACATAAGACTATAGGCTTATGTATATTGCAATTTTTCCATGAAAACACTTTATTGATCAGAAAATTGTTAAAACACATTATAATTCATTTATTTCACCACAGGTGTATTATAGAGATGATGTCCTATCCATTTGTACCAAAAAAAGGCATTTTTGAATAGGTGCCACTTTTGACCCATTTTGCTATAGGCTTATGTATATTGCAATTTTTCCATGAAAACACTT
This sequence comes from Anguilla pacifica, assembly GCA_039654925.1. Taxonomy (NCBI): domain Eukaryota; kingdom Metazoa; phylum Chordata; class Actinopteri; order Anguilliformes; family Anguillidae; genus Anguilla; species Anguilla pacifica. Next base: position 651,490 of record CM077288.1, read on the forward strand.
TATTGATCATAAAATTTTTAAAACACATTATAATTCATTTATTTCACCACAGGTGTAATGTAGAGATGATTTCCTATCAATTTGTACCAAAAAAAGGCATTTTTGAATAGGTGCCACTTTTGACCTATTTTGGACATAAGACTATAGGTTTATGTATAATGCAATTTTTCCATGAAAACACTTTATTGATTATAAAATTGTTAAAACGCATTATAATTCATTTATTTCACCACAGGTGTATTCTAAACTTTATTTCCTATCCATTGGTACCAAAAAATGGCATTGTTGAATAGGTGCAACTTTTGACCCATTTTGGACATAAGACTATAGGCTTATGTATATTGCAATTTTTCCATGAAAACACTTTATTGATTATAAAATTGTTAAAACGCATTATAATTCATTTATTTCACCACAGGTGTATTCTAAACTTTATTTCCTATCCATTTGTACCAAAAAAAGGCATTTTTGAATAGGTGCCACTTTTGACCCATTTTGGACATAAGACTATAGGCTTATGTATATTGCCATTTTTCCATGAAAACACTTTATTGATCATAAAATTGTTAAAACACATTATAATTCATTTATTTCACCACAGGTGTATTATAAACTTTATTTCCTATCCATTTGTACCAAAAAAAGGCATTTTTGAATAGGTGCCACTTTTGACCCATTTTGGACATAAGACTATAGGCTTATGTATATTGCAATTTTTCCATGAAAACACTTTATTGGTCATAAAATTGTTAAAACACATTATAATTCATTTATTTCACCACAGGTGTATTATAAACTTTATTTCCTATCCATTTGTACCAAAAAAAGGCATTTTTGAATAGGTGCCACTTTTGACCCATTTTGGACATAAGACTATAGGCTTATGTATATTGCAATTTTTCCATGAAAACACTTTATTGATCATAAAATTGTTAAAACACATTATAATTCATTTATTTCACCACAGGTGTATTATAGAGATGATGTCCTATCCATTTGTACCAAAAAAAGGCATTTTTGAATAGGTGCCACTTTTGACCCATTTTTGACATAAGACTATAGGCTTATGTATATTGCAATTTTTCCATGAAAACACTTTATTGATCATAAAATTGTTAAAACACATTATAATTCATTTATTTCACCACAGGTGTATTATAGAGATGATTTCCTATCCATTTGTACCAAAAAAAGGCATTTTTGAATAGGTGCCACTTTTGACCCATTTTTGACATAAGACTATAGGCTTATGTATATTGCAATTTTTCCATGAAAACACTTTATTGATCATAAAATTGTTAAAACACATTATAATTAATTTATTTCACCACAGGTGTATTATAAACTTTATTTCCTATCCATTTGTACCAAAAAACGGCATTTTTGAATAGGTGCCACTTTTGACCCATTTTGGACATAAGACTATAGGCTTATGTATATTGCAATTTTTCCATGAAAACACTTTATTGATTATAAAATTGTTAAAACGCATTAAAATTCATTTATTTCACCACAGGTGTATTCTAAACTTTATTTCCTAACCATTGGTACCAAAAAAAGGCATTTTTGAATAGGTGCTACTTTTGACCCATTTTGGACATAAGACTATAGGCTTATGTATATTGCAATTTTTCCATGAAAACACTTTATTGATCATAAAATTGTTAAAACACATTATAATTCATTTATTTCACCACAGGTGTATTATAGAGACGATTTCCTATCCATTTGTACCAAAAAAAGGCATTTTTGAATAGGTGCCACTTTTGACCCATTTTGGACATAAGACTATAGGCTTATGTATATTGCAATTTTTCCATGAAAACACTTTATTGATCATAAAATTGTTAAAACACATTATAATTCATTTATTTCACCACAGGTGTATTATAGAGATGATTTCCTATCCATTTGTACCAAAAAAAGGCATTTTTGAATAGGTGCCACTTTTGACCCATTTTGGACATAAGACTATAGGCTTATGTATATTGCAATTTTTCCATGAAAACACTTTATTGATCAGAAAATTGTTAAAACACATTATAATTCATTTATTTCACCACAGGTGTATTATAGAGATGATTTCCTATCCATTTGTACCAAAAAAAGGCATTTTTGAATAGGTGCCACTTTTGACCCATTTTTGACATAAGACTATAGGCTTATGTATATTGCAATTTTTCCATGAAAACACTTTATTGATTATAAAATTGTTAAAACGCATTATAATTCATTTATTTCACCACAGGTGTATTCTAAACTTTATTTCCTATCCATTTGTACCAAAAAAAGGCATTTTTGAATAGGTGCCACTTTTGACCCATTTTGGACATAAGACTATAGGCTTATGTATATTGCAATTTTTCCATTAAAACACTTTATTGATCATAAAATTGTTAAAACACATTATAATTCATTTATTTCACCACAGGTGTATTATAAACTTTATTTCCTATCCATTTGTACCAAAAAAAGGCATTTTTGAATAGGTGCCACTTTTGACCCATTTTGGACATAAGACTATAGGCTTATGTATATTGCAATTTTTCCATGAAAACACTTTATTGATCATAAAATTGTTAAAACACATTATAATTCATTTATTTCACCACAGGTGTATTATAAACTTTATTTCCTATCCATTTGTACCAAAAAACGGCATTTATGAATAGGTGCCACTTTTGACCCATTTTGGACATAAGACTATAGGCTTATGTATATTGCAATTTTTCCATGAAAACACTTTATTGATTATAAAATTGTTAAAACGCATTATAATTCATTTATTTCACCACAGGTGTATTCTAAACTTTATTTCCTAACCATTGGTACCAAAAAAAGGCATTTTTGAATAGGTGCTACTTTTGACCCATTTTGGACATAAGACTATAGGCTTATGTATATTGCAATTTTTCCATGAAAACACTTTATTGATCATAAAATTGTTAAAACACATTATAATTCATTTATTTCACCACAGGTGTATTATAGCGACGATTTCCTATCCATTTGTACCAAAAAAAGGCATTTTTGAATAGGTGCCACTTTTGACCCATTTTGGACATAAGACTATAGGCTTATGTATATTGCAATTTTTCCATGAAAACACTTTATTGATCATAAAATTGTTAAAACACATTATAATTCATTTATTTCACCACAGGTGTATTATAAACTTTATTTCCTATCCATTTGTACCAAAAAAAGGCATTTTTGAATAGGTGCCACTTTTGACCCATTTTGGACATAAGACTATAGGCTTATGTATATTGCAATTTTTCCATGAAAACACTTTATTGATCATAAAATTGTTAAAACACATTATAATTCATTTATTTCACCACAGGTGTATTATAGAGATGATTTCCTATCCATTTGTACCAAAAAAAGGCATTTTTGAATAGGTGCCACTTTTGACCCATTTTGGACATAAGACTATAGGCTTATGTATATTGCAATTTTTCCATGAAAACACTTTATTGATCAGAAAATTGTTAAAACACATTATAATTCATTTATTTCACCACAGGTGTATTATAGAGATGATTTCCTATCCATTTGTACCAAAAAAAGGCATTTTTGAATAGGTGCCACTTTTGACCCATTTTGGACATAAGACTATAGGCTTATGTATATTGCAATTTTTCCATGAAAACACTTTATTGATCATAAAATTGTTAAAACACATTATAATTCATTTATTTCACCACTGCTGTATTATAAAAATCATTTCCAATCCATCAGTACCAAAAAATAGACATTTTGACACCTGTACTCAGGTCTCTTCACACACAGCATTTATCTCTTTATTAATGTATTTCATTGTTTATTATTAGAAGATGCATATGAGTATGAAAGACTATGAGTCTGGCATGTAGAACACACATATGCACTTATTTTCCAGGCTTGACTCCTGAGTGAACCTTCGTTGGCATCACTGTTATGTTATCTGCAGGAATGAAGCAATACACTTCCGTCATTTTCCCCCCCTGTGCATGCAAATCATTTACCACATGCATTCTAACAGCTCTTGAGATGGACAGACAGTAATCCACAAGATTATTTGTTCCCTATGACTGATTTAAATAAACGAAACCTTCTGCTTCACACTGACTGAATTCCACTCTTGGCCCTGTGAAATCCCCAGAAGCTCATATGATAAAAGCACTCAGTCAGGATGAAGTGCATCAGGGTAAAGGCTGGGTGGAGGGTTTTCCTTTGCATCAGCTTAGTGCAACATCGTATATGCATTAGGGAAATCAAGCAGATACATCACATTAACCTCATGTGTTTTTATGAAGGAGAAGAAAAACCTTTCTGCCTGCATATCTGCATGATACCCTCATTCTTCACTACATCAGCACATACATACTGACCAGAGCAGTAGAACAGCAGCACCCTTATATATATATATATATATATACACACATACACAAATATAAATTCATATTTATTTGCATACAAATGTAAGCACATGGTTTCCAGCACCCCTCTTTTTATTGGATCAACCAAAGAAAAGAAAGAGAGAGAGAGAGAGAGAGAGAGAGGGTTGATCTACAAGCAGGTGATGTGCTGGAGTTCAATACTGGGAGACAAATGAATCAGCACACGTGCGTCAGCAGGTTTAGACACTTCCACCCGTCCATCATTAAGGGAAGTGCATGGCCAAGCACAGTATAGGAACAGGAAACAGAGCCCAAACACTGAGGCAGAGGAACAGGAAACAGAGCCCAAACACTGAGGGAGAGGAACAGGAAACAGAGCCCAAACACTGAGGCAGAGGAACAGGAAACAGAGCCCAAACACTGAGGCAGAGGAACAGGAAACAGAGCCCATACACTGAGGCAGAGGAACAGGAAACAGAGCCCAAACACTGAGGCAGAGGAACAGGAAACAGAGCCCAAACACTGAGGCAAAGGAACAGGAAACAGAGCCCATACATTGAGGCATGAGGAACAGGAAACAGAGCCCAAACACTGAGGCAGAGGAACAGGAAACAGAGCCCAAACACTGAGGCAAAGGAACAGGAAACAGAGCCCATACATTGAGGCATGAGGAACAGGAAACAGAGCCCAAACACTGAGGCAGAGGAACAGGAAACAGAGCCCAAACACTGAGGGGGAGAGGAATATGAGCCATCGTTTTAACTTTTCACTCTACGTCTTTCATGTAAGCCCCAAAATATAATCAACCCGAGTACCCCAGCATCTCTCAAACTATGGTGTGAGCAGTGGACTAATAATCCCCCATTCCTTTACCCCCCCCCCACCCCCCCTCAGGGAGGGCCTGTCACCTCAAAAATGAGTCACAAGGTTTATTTTATGGAACCTCAGTCACCCTGTTGCTCTCAAAAATGATATGTCAGTGTCCGATTTAAGAGCCTGGAGCTGGCCAGCTGTTCTCATAAACGATAATAAAAATATTTCACAGGATCAGAGTCGCTGTGTCCTTCCGGCTGCTGCGGCACGGCATCGCGCTCCGAAAAGGCCCAAGCCCTTCTGTGAGTCCACCGCTAATGACTCCTGTAAGGCCCGGTGAGCTCTGTCAATACCTCAACAAATAACACACATTTCAAAAACGCACTGTTGATTTCTTGTAAATAAATCCTCATTTATACTTCACTTACTTATCCATGCTGAAATTCTGCCTCACTGTTCTCTCGTCTCCAAACCGGGTGACTCACGAGAGCCAGCTCTTCCCCCGTGGGTCATGCAGAACAAACAGACCCGCGGGCCACACAGACACTGTTAGGGGACATGTTTCTCCCAGTCAGAGACCTTATAGTTTCTCTGACTGCTGGGGAAGAATGACATGTTTCTCCCAATCAGAGACCTTATAGTTTCTCTGACTGCTGGGGAAGAATGACATGTTTCTCCCAGTCAGAGACCTTATAATTTCTCTGACTGCTGGGGAAGAATGACATGTTTCTCCCAATCAGAGACCTTATAATTTCTCTGACTGCTGGGGAAGAATGGCTTTGAATGGGTGAAGAGGGGAGTTCTCATGGATAACTCAACATTAGTGACATGCATTTGATTTATTAAACATATATGACGACTATATTTACATGAGATACTGAGGCAATTTTTGAACCAGAACTTGAAGGTAGAAAAGACACACGAATAAAAATTTAATATAAATATTATACCTGAAATGATACCAGCGCCTGCAAACACCTCCTCTCAGAAACCCAATCTAACCATCAGAATGGAACATTCAATTGAATACCATCAGCAGCATATGCACTCTGAGAGGAAACAGATATAAACAGTACAGATTCTCTTAGTGTCATTATCATCTGCAATCTGAATACACACAGCAAAATGTTCCGCGTAAAATCAGCCACAATAAAGTTCTGTTAATAAACAGCCCTCTCTCACAGCAAAGGTATTCAGGTATTTCAATTTGTCAAAAAATATTTTTTGTAAATAGTTTCAGAATATCTACAAAAGAGTCTACATCTGGCAGAAAATACCAGCCACCAATGGATTTTTGTAGACAGCATATTGTGCAAATGTGTAGTGCATTAGCCAGCAAACTAGCTGATTCGTTAGCAGCATTGCAATACTGAAATGAAGGGCTGCTTCTGTGGCTAGAATGCTGTCCGTTCAGCACCTCTGGTATCCAGGACCATGGACAGCACCCACTTACAGACATGGACATGGACATAGCTAATGCCAGTAACGATGGAGCTGAACCCTACTGCGCCCTCAGTGGGATTATATAATGTCCCATCGCCCTGCCGGGGACACTATGTTGAATTTTTGGAATGGGAACCACATTGGACTTGAAGCCAGAGAAGCCAGCAGGCATTATCTTCCTTTGAGATGTTTCCCTCTCGTCAGGCTGTGAGGATAATGCCAAGGCTTCCTGTCAAACTTGGTGACAACAAAGTTTAAATAATGAAAGTAATAATTCCATGTCAAATGTGTTTTTGTTTTTACTGTTTGTTCCAGTGATGTATACATTCTATGAAAGGTGTGGTGATGGTGCTGTTGGGACAGAAACTACAAAATGTTGAAACCTCCCCCCAACACACATACTCACAAAAACACACACACACACACACACACACACGTCAGTGATCACTGATGGATCACAGGCAATCAGGTCTTTCACTGAGGATAACAGAGGAGCCCCATATCGGACATGCTTCACCTCCCTGTTCTGATAAACACCTTTTCCCCCCCAGGACACAGATAAGATGAGTGACGCACAAAAAACAAACAAACTCATTTCTCACGTCTCCTTTCTTCAGCTGAGGTCATGCAATAAAATAAAGGGAAGGGGGACAAGAAAGAAAGAAACAGAGAAAGAAAGAAAGAACTCATTTTATATATTCGTTTTCTGGAATAGCTCTTATGATATTAACATAATTATAGAATTCTATGTAGCATTCTACCTTCTGAAATTTTATAATTTCTAGATGAATATGTTTTCAAATCAAATTCAGATAGGGTTGTGCTGCCGTTATGAAAATTGTTCCTGAGAAAGTCGTTGTGTACAGATGAATAATAACTAGATTTATGTAAATGAATATGATTCTCACCCAACGGTGATACATTTAAGCAGGTAAATAATGCAGTTCCCAGTAGATTCAGGCTGTGAGCACAAATTAATTCCATAATTTGGGAGTGAAATTTTCAGCGCTGCTCAGCCTGAAATGAAACAGAATGAAGCTCCCAACAGGGCGGGGGGGTTTCCAGAATCAAAATAAAAGGAGGAAGCACAGACAAACAACCTGAAAGCAACAGCAACATGAATCACATAAAAGTACAAAAAATATGTGACCCACTAAAAAGAGAAGACAAATTCTCCTCTTATCCTCCTGCAGTGCGTCTGGACGTTAAATAAATAAATAAATAAATAAATAAATAAATAAAAATAAAAATAACTATCCATCCATCCATCTATTTTCTAACCGCAAAAAGAAACTATTTTATTGTTATTAATGGCCAAATTTTTATAAATCACCAAAACACAACATTTGAACTGAGCCAACCTTGGACTGCTTTTTGTGTGTGATTACAAGAAGCAATAAAATACCCACAATAAATTAAAAATAGCAATAATGATAAAAATAAAAACCACAAAGGCAGAAATCTCTACAAATTCATAGCCATTCTCCCCTTATCCAAGGCACATGCATCTGTCACACAAAGATAAGTGCACAATATGGGCCACCCCTCTCTCAGCCACAGGGACATGCTGCTGTTGGGGTGGGGGGGGGCTGCGGGTTCAGCTCTATAATGGACATCCCTGTAAATGTGTTTCCTGTGTTCTGGCTCACACGCCGGTGGACAATGGCTTTCTGCTCTGCTTATCCACACGCCCTGAATGCGCCATGCGACCTCCTCACTTCACACGTCAGCTGTCTGGATGCGACCAGGACAGCGCATGCATGCATGCATGCACAGCGCAGGCGATAAACTCACTGCAGGAGGGGCGGGACTCAACCTGGGGAGGGACAAGACTCTACCTGGAGAGGGGGGGCATGCAGCTTGCTCTCAGGTGTCCCGACACTGGCAGTGAGCACACACTCAACCAGCTGACACCGTCCTGGAATATTCACCTGGGGCTGAAGACTGTGTGTCAAAGGCGTGAAATCTGAGCAGATCTGGAAAGAGAGAAGATCAGCTGATGGGGGTGACACAGAGAGACATGGCACGAGGAAAAAAATCTGTAAAAAATAAACAGATCAACAGAGAAAACTATAAAAAAACGTGCTGGATTTCTGTTACATGTTCTATACATAAACATACGTACAAGGATGATCCATAAATAATACAAATATAACAGACAAAACAATCATAGATTTACACTATTTTCAACAGCTGTTTTTCCTTTCATGTCCATCCAGAGATGACGTACTTTTAAGGTCAGCAGTAAAAACAAGTGAGAGCATCATTTTATGCCAGCCTGAAGTCAGTTTATCAATAAGTTATGAGAGAGAAGAAAAACCCTGGATAGAGAAAGAAAATCAGATGAGGATATTTGGGAAGGTGACTGCAGTTTACACAAAACATGCAGGAGAAATATGTTCTGAGACCTGGAGGAAAGCTCACACACCTGGTCAAGTCTGCTTCTCACAGATGAAAATGTGCCCCAGAAAAGACTGGAGTGAGACCACATTCTGCACTCATGATCAATAAATAATTAAACTTTCTTTTTCTGCCGGGTCTCAGGAGGCTAATGCTGTTTGCAGGTAAAAAATGACGCTAAGTGTCAGGATGCTGTGTCAGAGACTCAATATCAGTGTCTGTAGGCTGCCAGGCTGCCATTTCCTGCCTCCGAGCTGTTTGGTGCTATCTCTGCTTGAGAAGCTAGCAGGTGGCTGACACATGGAGCAGGAATCCATTACCAATCGCAGCACACATCAGGAGCTGCCAGGTATGAACACGTCAAACGATGCTCAGAGATGGCAAGATTAGATTGCCAGTCTCAAATTAAGCAGTGGACAGCAGTATGAATAATGTTGCACTTGGGAGGGATTGAGAGTTTATCTATTTGTCATACTTCGTGGTTGTGCTGGTGAGATTACTGAGTCAACTCTAAATACAGACTGAAAACTCAGGTATTATGTTCTATCTGCCAGAACCTAGTTAATCTATATGTAATAAATCTATAAAATTTCTTATAAACCATTCCACTACATTCCCAAGGATATTGCTCCATTGTTCAGGAATTAATAGATGCCAGTTCTCCTGATTTTCATGGCTGGGACCATGTCTAATATGCAATTCAAAGAGATATTTCTGTCATTCATTGCCACAGTTTCCTTACATTCCTAACGCTTCTCATACAATCTGTATTCAGAAACTGTCACACAAAGAGATCTGTTTGAAGAACACAACCCCTAAGTCCACTAAGTCCACCCAGGTCAGCTTGATATTAAAATAAATAAATAAATAAATGAATGAATAAATAAATAAATAAATAAATAAATAAATAAATAAATAAATAAATAAATAAAATAAGACTGGTAGGCAACAAACCAGTAAAATTTTAATTCATTTATTTATATTATATGGCTGCATTAACGTTGGATGAAATGTTGGAGGACCCTGACCAGGGTGCCAGACACCCCCCTTCTGATTTAGATTCTGACTACACCCTTTCTCCCAACAGCTGGTGGAGATTACAATCAGCCTTCTGCTCATACAGATAAATCAACACTGTGTAACAGGGAGAAGTGTGTTTGTATACAAACAGCTGCTGAGCATTAAATATTTCAACCCAAGGCCTGGAGATAAACAGAATCCCCGGTGTTGGTATATTCTCACTACGCTACTGAGCAATGGGCTTTCCTAATGATTCTTTTACATCCAGACACACACACACATACGTACACACGCACAAACACACACACACACACACACACATACGTACGCACGCACAAACACACACACACACACACACACGCACAAACTCTTTCTCCCACCAGGGGAAGCACTCATAACAGACTTACATTTTCACTGACACTTAAGGATAAGGAAGATATGAAAGATTTACAAGGATTTCAGTTTTTCAGAAACTGAATTCAGAAATATGGTCCGTCTTCAACGGACTCCCTTGTGTGTGCTTTCGGTAGAGACACCAAAAGACACTGATAGACTTTGGCAGAGGGCTTAATTTAGCCAGTGAGTCAACCATCTATTCAAGAACATCAATGCACTGACATCACAAGACTTGACAGAAAATCAGCTAGATGACAAAAACATCTGGCTGTTGTTTTTTTACTTGTCAGCGAGAGTGGAATCTCTAAACCCATCAGCAATGTATTTTTGTTTTAGTTTTTACCAGCTAAATCCTTTGGGAATACATTGCTCTTTTTCAAGGATGACCTGGCCAAGACAAAGCAATATGCTAGACGCCACAGTCACAGCACTAATAAATAATCATAAATATGTATAAATATATATATGTTTTCCATTATAAAGGGCCAAAGGAACCCTGCTTTGTGCTTAAAGTGACTTAAAGAGACCAGCAGCTGCAGTGCATAGAAAATGAACTGAAGAGATTGAGACTGTTAGACAGGGGAGATAAAAGAACAACAGGAAGAGAAGGATAAGGGAAAAATAGAAGGATATCAAAACTGTGGAGATGGGAGCCGACCTGGGCAAGCAGCTGAGAGAGAGACAGAAAGAGAGAGAGAGAGAGAGAGAGAGAGAGAGAGAGAGAGAGAGAGAGAGAGAGAGAGAGAGAGAGAGAGAGAGAAGTGCAGTGGTCCTTGCTTTGACAGGAAGCAGCAGTGTGCACAGATTCTTATGAATGCCCTGACCCTCCAGTCAGCCTTGGTCAGGTTTGAATTATGCACTGTCAGCTGCAGTCAGGCAGCAGGAAGTCATTTCTTTCCTCACTTCCTCTGTGCAGGCAGATGAGGTGACAGGCCTGAGTTTTAGTGCAGCCCCTGCCAACTAAACAGGGCGCAAAATTACAAATGATACCTTTTGAATCGAGTCCACCTCCAAGGCTGGCGATGAAAGCACAACTGCACAGATATTCATATCTGCTGGAATAAATCAGGGAATGTTCCCTCTTTCATGAGTCTGCTGGGTAAACCTGTGGGGTGCTGGGGTCATTTATATGCTGGTGGGCAAACCTAGGGCCACAGCTTTATGGCTCAGAACCTGCTCCACACTGCTCATGTAATACTATTTTTTAAATTAATTTTTCCAGCAGTAAATGACTGATCAATAAATGTAAATGTAATTTCATGAGAAATATATCAAGAAATAAATAAATAAGTGTTTACCATAAAAAACCAGAGGCTGCCACCTAGTGGCGGGAGGTTGTCCTGCAGCAGGGTGCAGAAGTGTGAATAAAGACCAGGAAACAGAGGAGGTTAGAAAGGGGATGAAAGAGAAAAAAAGCATGAAAAGGGTGAGTAATGAGTTGTGCAGAGGGAATGATTTTCCTGATGTGAATTTCTGAGCTTCATTTTCATGGTTTGAACATCTGAATCCATTGGTTTCATTAAAATGCACAATCACATGAAACGTCAGTTAAGATAATGACCTGGCGCAAATGCTTGGATCTGTTAATGGCAGCGATGCAGCTATGTGATGAGAGGAAAGACTTCTATATAAATACCATCCACTAAAAATCCAACCTGACAATAAAATTGAGACACGCAACACTCACACTTTACCAGTAACTTCGCATTGTTCAAAGAGTCCATAAAACAGACAAAGTGTTTGGTTAGACTAAACACAAGTTTGCATATCGTTCTTAAAACAGGCTGGATTAACCTAGGCCAGGGTTGGTGAATCCAGTTAAATGTGATATCCTTTAAATGTTTGCTACATTTTTCTGTAAAAAATTTATTTCAATGACTGTTTGAAGTACATGCTAAATGTTCATCTTATGGTCAACTACAGGTGTTTTGTCGCAGCAGAGAACTAGGTGTCCTGGGAGCCTGTCTGATCTCATTAAGGCAGTATTTAAGTGCATACACCAGCTTTTCCTTTGGCTCTGCACACTGTTCTCTGATGTAAATGTAATGATAATAAATGACTGCTTTTGACAGGAAGCTTTTAATACACTCTGCATTATTAATGATTTTCTCCATTGCTATGTAATGGAACAAGCATCTAAATGCTTCTCTGTTTGAAAGATCTTCCTCATAGTCTGTGCAACATTTGTCTAACTTTGGTACGTGTACCTCAACATGACTCTACCTCAACAGTGTCGGCTGTGACACAAGAAAAAAAATTAAAATAAAATCAATAATGTAACGGAGAACTGACCCTTTAAATGGGACAGCAGATGTGGGAGGAGCCCCACGAGAGCTATCTTAAGTGACCAAACCCACTGCAGTCTGGAGCTTTGCCTTCTGAAAAAATATATATAACTTTAATATGACATTTCAGAAAAAAAATTTTAATCTCAGCAAATTCCCCGAGTTTATGTTCTATACAATAAATACCAGCTATTCCACAGAGGGAATACCTACTCTGTAGAGACTGCTGACCACTCATCTGCACAGCACCCGCCTGTGTTGGGAAATGGAAAAGCTATCCCAGCATGCAATGTGTCAGGGCGGATTCTGAAACATAAATAATGAGAAAAGGCCCCCTGGGCCCTATAACAGAGCAGCCACCATGATGCCAGCTCATCGGCTTCCACTGACCCCGAATGGAGCAGAGAAGAGACACCCTCTTCATACAGAATAAACATCATACGAACGCATTCGCTTCTGCTTCTGTGGAGGCTCTCAGTGTCCACAAACCAAGCTGGGCTCTGGCACCTAGCTGAGCTGCCTGACTGACTCAAAAAAGAGTGGGAAAACACTGACCTATCAACGCAGGCAGGAGGACAGCACAGCACACTGGCAATAAAAACACCATAAAAACCAGAATTACCCACCTGAAAGAAAATTGCTCTCATCATAGAATGCATGATTATTACATCAAACATAATACCAAACACATAATAAGCTGTCTATAAAAATGTACCTTTATGTATTGAAACGCATCTCGTAGATTCCCCCTTACCTCACTGATGGCTGA
>CM077288.1:670000-695000 GCA_039654925.1 Anguilla pacifica
TATAAAGCGTTACATTTCCGGCGAGTCTCTCCTCGTTCATTTTAGAGCAGGCTCGCTAACTGCAGTTTTCTTTTTTTTACGGTAATGTACGGTAATGTTTGCAGATTTATTGGTGTTATATATGCTGTTTCCTGTTTGTAGCCGCTAGTGGGCGACACAGGCAGAGCAGTCCCTTCCTGACGTCACACCACTCGATACTAGAAGAGCTCTAAAATCCCTCTTTGCTTCCGCCGGGCGCGGTGGCGCGTGCCTGTAATCCAAGCTACTGGGAGGCTGAGGCTGGCGGATCGTTTGAGCTCAGGAGTTCTGAGCTGCAGCGGACTATGCCGATCGGGTGTCCGCGCTAAGTTCGGTATCGATATGGTGCTCCTGGGGGAGCTCGGGACCACCAGGTCGTCTAAGGAGGGGTGAACCGGCCCAGGTCGGAAACGGAGCAGGTCAAAGCCCCCGTGCCGCTCAGTAGCGGGATCGCGCCTGTGAATAGACGCTGTAGTGCAGCCTGTGTGATACAGCGGGACCCAGTCTTTTTTTTTTTTTTTCTTCAACAATCTAAAAAATAAAGATATCTATTTCATACATTATTTTAAACATTAAATTACTAACATTAAATTATCATCATGACAGTTTGACTAAACAAATATAACCAACCAGACAGCTGGAATTCAACGCTGTCGCTAACGGAGTGTAACTAAAGGAATGCAAGCAACCTGAGCGGTGTTCTGGTACCTTATCACAAGGACCGAGGCTGTTATTTTGCTCAAGGCTTGCGTTAAAAGCCAGAGAAGCCATATTTTGCGAAGTCTCAGTATCGCCCCCTCCAGGAAACTGTTGGCCAAATATTATTTTGTACATTCAATGCACGAACGATCCAGTAATCGCCGCTGTTTCCACAAAAAGGGAAACTCAAGTCAATGCTCTAGGAAATTATATCAGATGTCAGCAGACAGGTTTATAAAAAAATGCTTGTTGTTCAGATGAAGTTTAGGTAAATAAGTAACATAATGATTACCATTTCACACTCGTCACCCAACCCTTACTGAACACATTCTCTTCAGATGTTAAGGTGTAACTTAGTTTTTCCATGAAATTATTTCTGAAACATTGGCTAGCACTGCTTTTTACACAATCTGCTTTACAAGTCACTCTACGACTTATAGGCAGTGCCTAGTATGCGCGAGTAACTCGACTGTTAAGATAGCCAATATTGTAACTTGGCTTCATTTTGATATCAATAGTTTTAACGGCAGGCCTAAATTTAACAAGTTTTAATTAATATCTTACAGACAGTACTTTGCATGCGTGAGTAACGTCACATTTTTGTAGTCTGAAAACATGTTTTTGTTGACGTGAATTACAGCATCAAAATACGGTCCGCATTTCTCCTCAGGTCAGTGGACCTCCCATCCAATAGAGGTCAGTAGCGCATTCCTTGTATCTCAACCACCCAGCGTTGAAATAAAGCTCTATCGTTGGTCTAAATAGGAAATTACGTTAGCTTCTGTTTACATATACCCAGAAGGCGAAATAATCTTTTTGGGATAGAATTTTGGTTTAATAACATTGATCGACATGGGTGGCTACGGAGTAATGGCCGACGAGGAAACTATTGATTATTCAGTACACGAAGCATGGAACGAAGCGACTAATGTGTACCTTCTCGTGATTTTGGTTAGCTTCGGTTTGCTGATGTACGCCAGAAAGTGAGTGATCATACTAGCCAACGTTATGCCGCTTGTTACATCTAGCGTCACGGCTCCATACTTACACAAGGCATATATCATAGCCAGCTAGCTAACACCCAGCGTTTTAATATATATCAATCTTTATTTACAGGAACAAGAGGAAAATAATGCGTATTTTCACACTGCCTCCTTCGGTCGGTTCATCTCCGGAACCAAACTTCTATGACAGTCTGCAGAAAGTGCGGTTACGCCAACAACTGGAAATGTACAGCATTGGTGAGTAGGACGCAAGAGAACGCCTTGTCTTGACGGGTTGCGTTTATGCGGCGAGAACAACTTTTACTTTAGTTTTAAATGGCAAAATACCATTGGCTGTGAGAAAATAACTACACATGTAGGCTTGTGCATCGTGTGCTGCAGGGTTAAACCGAACATTGCGACAAGGCTACTTCTGCTCTTTTTTTGCAGCACTAAATGAAGTTACATTACATTTATTTAGCAGACGCTTTTATCCAAAGCGACGTACAAAAGTGCATATCATGGTAATTGGACAACTACAAAACACAGGTTCAATAAGGTGACTGAAGTCATGAAGACCCATCTGTCAAAGTCTGTGCGTCTTTACCGAGCTACCGTTGTTTTCAGTGTTGTCATTTCCGCGTTTTCCAAGCACAACCGCAGAATCTGAATTTGCTCTCTCCAATTGTGTGGAGTGTCACTAAACTAAACGTTTAAATCCGCAATGAGTACAGTTCGTATGCGAGTTTAGCAGTGGTTATATTTAGGCGGAGTTCTCGTTATCAATTATACTCTCAGCTGGAAGCAAGACACGAGAGAGCAAGACAGGTGGGCCAATGGGATGAGCACTGTTGTAGTATCATGAAGTATCACAGATTCACTGAATTATTTCAGATGCGTTTTGTGAACTTAATAGGAAATGCTGCCAAAAAGATATCCACCAAAGTGGCTGGTAAGAGTGACGTGGTTACACGACACTGCCGAATTGTACCCGCATTCGCCCGGTGGTTAGCGTGAAGCCCTGCACGCAGTACTGTAACCAAGCTACCCATACTCTGTGCTTTTGGTCCAATTTAACATTCACGCCTAAATGTGCTTCTTCCGTTTATGCAGCGAGGAAATTTGACCACCAGCAGCAGCAGCAGCAGCAGGGCAAGTCGGATAGCGTGCAGCTATCCATGGAGTGAACCTAAGCGCCGTTCCTCAAGACATCCGTCATTCCCTCCGTGTGATTTCATTCCTACCAGCCTCAGTAGCCAATCGATACACGCTTTAGGTTATATTGTGCGTCTTGACACGGAAAAATGTACTTTGTTTTTCTGAATGAATGATGTGCCCCACGCGTAATGGCTTATCAGTTTTTGAGTTTTTGACTGGTAATGTTCCAGCGTTTGTAAAAATGACATGCCTGAAGCAAGAGTGTGTTTGTGGCGACGCCATCTTTAAGGACATTTTATGGCTCATGATGAATTGCCCTTACGGAAAGGCGCCATTCTTTTATTAAAAAAACATTTGTGAGAATGAGGAATGATTGCACTGTACAGGGCCATGGTCAGTGTCGGAGTTGCCAAGGTTACAGAGTCTCCAGGTCCAGCATGGAAGCTGCTTTCCTCCTCTGTGATGTCATAATGCTGAGCTGTGAAACGGGGAGAGGGAGGAGAGGATTTAGGGTTAGACCGTTTGCACCTGTATAAATATGTTTAATAAAGTTCTCCATACACAGAAGTGCCTCAGCACTCTTCTCTGGGCAACCACATCCATTTTTTTAGAAGCATTTAATGATTAACAGATTAAATATTTGAACACTAAATTCATATAAGCTTCCTCGCAAAGAACACGGTAGGGGTAAATTTGTGTCTGCCTCTGAAATGGCACTATGCTTGGTATTTAAAGCTCATAGGCACACACTTGACTGGGCTTAAAGATTAAACTTGAGCAAGAAGATGCTACTGAGTGAAACGGTGGTGAGCTGGACAGCAAGCAGAGCCCCAGATAAACGCTGGAAACCGTGATGTCAGTATGAGGTGCAGAAGGGCGTAGTGTCAGTATGAGGTGCAGAAGGGCGTAGTGTCATTTTCAGGGGCAGCAGGGCGTAGTGTCAGTATGAGGTGCAGAAGGGCGTAGTGTCAGTATGAGGTGCAGAAGGGCGTAGTGTCAGTATGAGGTGCAGAAGGGCGTAGTTAGTGTCAGTACGAGGTGCAGAAGGGCGTAGTTAGTGTCAGTATGAGGTGCAGAAGGGCGTAGTTAGTGTCAGTATGAGGTGCAGCAGGGCGTAGTGTCAGTATGAGGTGCAGAAGGGCGTAGTTAGTGCAGTATGAGGTGCAGAAGGGCGTAGTTAGTGTCAGTATGAGGTGCAGAAGGGCGTAGTTAGTGTCAGTATGAGGTGGAGCAGGGCGTAGTGTCAGTATGAGGTGCAGAAGGGCGTAGTTAGTGTCAGTATGAGGTGCAGAAGGGCGTAGTTAGTGTCAGTATGAAGTGGAGCAGGGCGTAGTTAGTGTCAGTACGAGGTGCAGAAGGGCATAGTGTCCGTATGAGGTGCAGAAGGGCGTAGTTAGTGTCAGTACGAGGTGCAGAAGGGCGTAGTTAGTGTCAGTATGAGGTGCAGCAGGGCGTAGTGTCAGTATGAGGTGCAGAAGGGCGTAGTGTCAGTATGAGGTGCAGAAGGGCGTAGTGTCAGTATGAGGTGCAGAAGGGCGTAGTGAGTGCAGTATGAGGTGCAGAAGGGCGTAGTGAGTGCAGTATGAGGTGCAGAAGGGCGTAGTTAGTGTCAGTATGAAGTGGAGCAGGGCGTAGTTAGTGTCAGTACGAGGTGCAGAAGGGCATAGTGTCCGTATGAGGTGCAGAAGGGCGTAGTTAGTGTCAGTACGAGGTGCAGAAGGGCGTAGTTAGTGTCAGTATGAGGTGCAGCAGGGCGTAGTGTCAGTATGAGGTGCAGAAGGGCGTAGTGTCAGTATGAGGTGCAGAAGGGCGTAGTGAGTGCAGTATGAGGTGCAGAAGGGCGTAGTGAGTGCAGTATGAGGTGCAGAAGGGCGTAGTGAGTGCAGTATGAGGTGCAGAAGGGCGTAGTGTCAGTATGAGGTGCAGAAGGGCGTAGTGTCAGTATGAGGTGCAGAAGGGCGTAGTGAGTGCAGTATGAGGTGCAGAAGGGCGTAGTGAGTGCAGTATGAGGTGCAGAAGGGCGTAGTTAGTGTCAGTACGAGGTGCAGAAGGGCGTAGTGAGTGCAGTATGAGGTGCAGAAGGGCGTAGTGTCAGTATGAGGTGCAGAAGGGCGTAGTGTCAGTATGAGGTGCAGAAGGGCGTAGTGAGTGCAGTATGAGGTGCAGAAGGGCGTAGTGAGTGCAGTATGAGGTGCAGAAGGGCGTAGTTAGTGTCAGTACGAGGTGCAGAAGGGCGTAGTGAGTGCAGTATGAGGTGCAGAAGGGCGTAGTGTCAGTATGAGGTGCAGAAGGGCGTAGTGTCATATGAGGTGCAGAAGGGCGTAGTTAGTGTCAGTATGAGGTGCAGAAGGGCATAGTGTCAGTACGAGGTGCAGAAGGGCGTAGTTAGTGCAGTATGAGGTGCAGAAGGGCGTAGTTAGTGTCAGTATGAGGTGCAGAAGGGCGTAGTTAGTGTCAGTATGAGGTGCAGAAGGGCGTAGTGTCAGTATGAGGTGCAGAAGGGCGTAGTTAGTGTCAGTATGAGGTGCAGAAGGGCATAGTGTCAGTACGAGGTGCAGAAGGGCGTAGTTAGTGCAGTATGAGGTGCAGAAGGGCGTAGTGAGTGTCAGTATGAGGTGCAGAAGGGCGTAGTTAGTGTCAGTATGAGGTGCAGAAGGGCGTAGTTAGTGTCAGTATGAGGTGCAGAAGGGCGTAGTGTCCGTGTGCCCGCTCACCTGCTGCGATGCGGTGGAGGCCTTCTGCTCGGCCTGGGTCAGCCGTCTCTGCAGACGGGCGGCGTTCTCCTGATGCTCTGCCGTTTGCCTCTCGTACTGTCACAGCCCGTAAAGTGGGATTAGTCAGGGTTTTGTTTTTAATGAGGACATTTTAAACCAGGAATGCTGTACATTTAAGAGCCGCCATATCGTGCATGTCCACCGCGTCGCAGGTGTGTTTCAGTGTGAGAGCAGTTTTACCTCCACAATCTTCTCATGATCGGCCTCCAGCTGGAGCTCCAGCTCCTGACAGCGCTGCTTCTGCCTCCCCAGCTCCGCCCTGAAATCACGCTCTCATTTAAGGGCTTTCAGCACTCCAAGCACAAAATGTTTAGCTTTACTTACAAAAAACCAACACTGACATTTTTTTAAAGCACAATTAAATTATTTAGCAGTATAAAAACCTGTAGTTAAATTAAGTTTTATTCTGTGCATGAGATAAAAGCTAGCTAACATTAATAAAAAAAAGTAGGTGGAATATAACTTCCTGTCTCTTCATGCTGTGGCCTGCTCACAGACTGTACTCTACTTCGTACTTCCTGCTTCCTGCCTCCACCCACCTCAGGCTGCCCAGCTTCAGCTCGAAGGCCTCGGCCAGCTTGCGCGCCTCCTCCTTCCACCGCTTGGCGGCCTTCTGCTGGGCTGTGAGGAGGCGGGTGAGCTCCACGGTGGAGCTGCGGCTGCTCTCCTCCAGCTCCCGTACCCGCGCCTCCAAGCCCCTCTCCTTCAGCGAGAACTCGTGCTCCATGGAGGAGACCTGGGAGGAGGACACACAGGGCCCAGAGTTTTCTTACTGATAAGGGGGACCCAATCACTGAAACAACAGACTGCATATTTCCACCCCAAATGGAGACTAAATCAGTAGCGCATGATGCTGGGCCTGCAGGCGCAGTACGGAGGGAGCCCTGTAGGGGGCGCACCTGCTGCTTGGCCCTCCTCTGGGCATGCTGGCTGGCCTTGCGCAGCTCCTCCATGTCCCTGCGCAGCTGCTGGCTCTCCTCCTGGAGATGCAGACGCTCCTCGCTGATGCTGCCGCAGTCCTCCCGCGCGCCCACCAGCGCCTCCTGCAGCCGCCGCACCTCCTCCCGGCACCGCGACAGCTCCTCCTCGTACCTGCGCGCGCCCACACAGCCGCCAATCAAGCCTGGGCTCAGGGTCACAGAGCTAACGGTCCTCACAGGGACTAACGCAGTAGCCTGTAATGCGGAAACTCCGTATGATAACACTCACTCCATCTCCAGCTTCTTCATCCTGTTCTGGGTGCTCTGCAGCGCAATGTGCAGCTCGTCCTTAACACGCTCGGCGTTCAGGCACCTCTGGTGCAGCGAGTCCATATTCCTGTACTCCGGCTCCCCTCTGCCTTCCCTGTACACCTGAACACAGCGGAACACTCACGTTCAGCTGCGGAACCCTGGCCGTGTCAACATTCTCATGGTGGAACCTCAGCCGTGTCAACATTCTCACGGTGGAACCTCAGCCGTGTCAAAATTCTCAGGCGCTAACTGCCGAGTCTAACAAATAAAGCTAGCCAGCCAAGTCTGGGTTTTGCAACACTGCTGTTTGACCCTAAGCGTTATTATTCACGTGTGTAATACTTATTGATATGGATTTGCTCAGATTTATTGGACCTTTTCCAGCTCCTCTTCCACAGCTTTCCTTTCGCGTGTCGCCCTCTGTATTTGAGACTCCTTGTCGGCACACTCCTGTTACAGAACAAAACACATTTATCTGCATGCACATCTACATACACATCTGCATACACATCTACACACACATCTACATACATACACAGGCATCGGTATTTCTCTCATTATTCAGACAAAAGCATTGTGTAAAAACAGCATTCAAATGTAAAACCCCCACAAACAACACACACGGGTTCATTTCGATGTTATCAGTTACAGCAGCGGCAGCAGACCTGGTGTATCACTGCCAGAGATGTTTCTGGTTTCTGTTCAGTTCAGGTTTGATGGGATATTAAGACCCTGAGTTTGTAAAATCTTCCTTTGGTAGTATATCTTTGGACTTTTAAATGTTAGGCGAGAAGAGTACTACTCTATCTGTATTGACCAATCAGTGTCCAGCTCAGGAAATAGGCGGTAAAGTGGTCGGCCTACCAGCTGCAGAGCGGAGAGCTCCTCTGCCATCCTCTGAATCTGCACGTTACACTGCTTCCTCACGTTTTCCACCTGGAAGAGAAACACGGTCCGTCAATAATACATCTCTGGATCACACTCAGCTGGAAAGAAACGTCAAATACGCTTATTAGTATTCCGACAAGAAATCTGTGACCACATCTTAGTTTTTCAAAAGAAAAAGAAAAAATATCCCTGTTTAAAGCTTTAAACTTGTTCAATGTTTGGCTGGGAAATTCACTCACTGTGTTAAAACGGAGAGTAAATTGAATTGACAGGCCAGCATTAATTGGCTTAGAAAATAAGATGCTTTGTAACAGACCAATTACACAAGACTGCCCTTCACTGCCAAGCTTGAAGTCAGATAGCTCTTTCATTACAGCCCTTTTACTGCACCGAATGACACGAACGAGGCCGTTAGGCACTCAAATTTTAATTACCTTGGAGTCAATAAAGCCGCGCATTCAGAGCCTGTAAGAGCCGCGCGTCTCCAGCCCTCTGCAGACACTCGGGCTTACACCCGTAACAGACAGCTCCTTCAGCTCCACTCTGCTGTGACATCACTGTCATGCCTGTGCTGCTGGTGATTTACAGGGCCCTGTGGGTGTGTGTGCGTGTGTGTGTGTGTGTGTGTGAGTGTGTGTGAGCGTGAGAGAGAGTGTGTGTGTGTGTGTGCGTGCGTGCGTGTGTGTGCGTGTGTGTGAGAGAGTGTGCGTGCGTGCGTGCGTGCGTGCGCAGGCAGGCAGGCTGTGCAGTGGTATTACGGGGACAGCACTGGAAACAGAACTGGCCTCTTTTCGGGTTCGAACGGCGGCGTCCTGGATCAGCAGCCTGATGGCCTCATTCAGCTTCTCCAGCTCCTCGCTCCTCTGCTTCTCCCTCAGGAGGGCCTGTGGGGGGGGGGGACCAAGAGCTCAGCTCCGGCAGTACGGCCTGCGTGTCAATGACTGCACATTACCAGATTATTCTATACCACACACTCATCGCATACGGACACACTGAAGGCAGAATCTTCCGCAACCAAACATGGCCGTGCAACATTGAAGACAGCGGTCATTCTCTTTCTGACAAAAACAGTAGAACCACAAATAGTTTTTGCTTTTATGGTTAAAATAAATACTGAGACAGTCGCCGTGCGCAGGTACGCGCTGCACAGGTAAGAGCTGCGCAGTTCTGCGTCGCACAGGTAAGAGCTGCGCAGTTATGCGTCGCACAGGTAAGAGCTGCGCAGGTACGCGCCGCACAGGTAAGAGCTGCGCAGTTCTGCGTCGCACAGGTAAGAGCTGCACAGGTAAGAGCTGCACAGGTACAGCTGTGCGATGCGCTGGTGGGCGGCCGGCTCACCTGCTCTTTCTGCAGAGACGCCTCCTCGGCGGCCTGGATGCTGTGGCGCACTTTGCTGACGGCCTCGTACCGCTCCTCCTGCAGACTGGCACACAGACCCTGCAGCTCCCCCACCCGCCGCTCAGACCCCGCCCGCTCCCGCCGCAGCTGCTCCGCCTCCTGGGCTGCCAGCTTCAGCCTGCCGGGGGGGGGGGGGGGGGGGGGGGGGGTTAGGACAGTGAGGAGTTAGGGTTAGGGTCAGACTCCACTCAGGACAGGGGTTAGGGTTATGGGGGAGTGAGGGCCGCTGTGAGTTTGGGGGGGGATTGGGGGTTTAGGTTAAGGTGAGGGTGAAGGTGAAGGCTGGTTTGGGGGGGGGGTTAGGGCCGCTGTGAGTTTGGGGGGGGATTGGGGGTTTAGGTTAAGGTGAGGGTGAAGGTGAAGGCTGGGTTGGGGGGGGGTTAGGGCCGCTGTGAGTTTGGGGGGGGGGGTTGGGGGTTTAGGTTAAGGTGAGGGTGAAGGTGAAGGCTGGGTTGGGGGGGTTAGGGCTACTGTGAGTTTGGGGGGGATTGGGGGTTTAGGTTAAGGTGAGGGTGAAGGTGAAGGCTGGGTTGGGGGGGTTAGGGCCGCTGTGAGTTTGGGGGGGGGGGGGGTTGGGGGTTTAGGTTAAGGTGAGGGTGAAGGTGAAGGCTGGGTTGGGGGGGTTAGGGCTACTGTGAGTTTGGGGGGGATTGGGGGTTTAGGTTAAGGTGAGGGTGAAGGTGAAGGCTGGGTTGGGGGGGTTAGGGCCGCTGTGAGTTTGGGGGGGGGGGGGGGGGGGGGGTTGGGGGGTTGGGGGTTTAGGTTAAGGTGAGGGTGAAGGTGAAGGCTGGGTTGGGGGGGGTTAGGGCCGCTGTGAGTTTGGGGGGGGGGGGTTGGGGGATTGGGGGTTTAGGTTAAGGTGAGGGTGAAGGCTGGGTTGGGGGGGGTTAGGGCTGCTGTGAGTTTGGGTGGGTGGGGGGGTTAATGTTCGGGAGGGGGCCAGGCCCGCAGTGACTCACCTGTTCTCCAGCTGGCTGAGGGTCGTGTGCAGCTGATGCAGCTTCCGCTCAGAAACACCCTCTCTATCCAGCGCCTCTGCTGCGTCTTCCTCCTACACACACACACACACACACACACACACACACGATTACTCACATGTTCACAGACAGAAACTGTTGAAAGCTGAATACCATCAAACACGCTTAACAAGCTGGGCACACCCAACACGCTGAACACACCCACCCGCCTCTGCATCTGGTCCTGCATGCTCTGCATCAGTTTGGTCATCTCCTCCACCTTAGCCGTCGCTGTCCTCAAGTGCATCTTCGCCTGCCTACAGGAAACACACGAGGTCAGGCACACACGTCAGACTGGAGCTCTCGTCTACACAGCATGAGACAGGCAGGTATGGGGAGATGAGCCGGTGAAGGCCAGGGGAGGGTGGGAGGGGTGCAGGAGCTACCGCAGCTGGGTGCGCAGGTCCTCCATCTCCACACTCTGCTCCGTCACCGTCTTCAGAAACTCCTGGTTGGTCTGCATGTGGCATGAGAGACAGTAGGCCCGCTTAGGCATGTTTTCAGAGTGTGTGTGAGTGTGTGTGTGTGTGTTAACGGTGAGCATGTGTGTGAATTCATGCTGAGTGCGTGTGTTTTAACAGTGAGTGCGACAGAGAGGTCAAAGAAGAACAGACAAGACTCGCACTTCATCAAACATGCATGAGAGGCATATCACATTACTCTCAGCATCGCTATGGGAACGCCTTACACCCCTCCAAAAAAGCAGTGGAGTTCAAAGGGTTAAGAGTGTGATTATTAACATAGTGCACTGCTGTACCACAACTCAATGGTAGAGCAGTGCACCATGACAACGTCAAGGCGAGTCACATGACAGGGTCCCAGCGTGCGTAGCCCAGTGTTTGTGTTAGGGTCCCATCTGCTGGCAGGTAGGGGTTCGGTTCTCACCGACTCCAGCGTTTGATTGGCTGCTTGGAGATGCTGGGCAGCTTGCTGGATGCCGGTCAGTTTGTTCTGTAAGGCACACATGAGGGGGAGGATCGCTTCAGACAACAGTAAGGCCATCTCTGACACCAAGCAGAAAAAAGGCACTGCAGAATAGTTTAAAGAAAGGTCACAGCGATGTATACCCTGGTAAAACTGATGTGATAAGCTGGCTTATAACAGAAACTAAAAGATCAGTTCCTGTGAGCAATGTTTTTTTAAATAGTGAAAACCTTGACCATATCTCCCTCTGGTGGACACGAGGAGAACGCACACTTCAGATGATGTTTTAAGTCAGAGAGACAGACCTTCATCTGCTGCTGTTCTGCCATATAGAGCTGAGCCTCGGACGTGGTCTTCTGATAGACCTGCTGCACGCGATGCAGCTCGTCTGCAGACGACCGCCACATCTCCAAGGCCCGGTCCTTCTCCTGTGGACACAGACACACAGAAGGTCACACGGGGAAAGGTCATTCATCGGTTAATTAAACCACAGGGAACGGTGAAAGTGAGAAGGTACATTTTTTTCTTCCACTTCCATTGCCTTATGTTTCAAACTCTGCACATGAGCTCTACAGGACATGAGCATGTTTGTCCTGTTCTTTCTCACAGACACACAGACCGAGAGCTTGTGAGCACACCAAAACGGCAGTTGCCGTGGTGATTACAGACGTGGAAACAGATCCTCCGCAACAGTGTGAACGTTACTATTACTGCTAAGCAGTGCATGAGTTTGTACAGCATGCATAATCACTACTCCAAAACATAATGCGTTCAGCCAGCTGCCAAAGGGCTACTCTGTGCACCACGCAAACAAAAATGATACAGTCAATGTAATGTAAAATACATGCAATGATACCCCCCATTCAACCATTACAGAAATGGGACCGCACATATTGGCCTTTAAAATTTCATTAAGAAAAGCCATTATAGCAACACAACAGGCCTGAGCACAGATGCTCAGACTTGGCTCTTTCAGCTAGACTGTTTTTCATTTCCAGCTGCAGTGCCCAGGTGAAGCAGCAGGTGAGGACGAGGCACACCTGGATGGACAACTGGATCTGCTCCTGCAGGTTTCTAACGAGCCCATCATCCGCCAGAGAGTCCCCGTCCAAGCCGGGCGTGGCCTGGAGCCCGTGGAGCTGCCGCTCGATGGACTCTCTCAGCTCAGCGTGTAGCCTAGCATAGCATAGCCAAATAGTGTACATTAACAACAGCAACACAGCTCAGCGTGTAGCCTAGCATAGCATAGCCAAATACAGTGCACATTAACAACAGCAACACAGCTCAGCATGTAGCCTAGCCTAGCATAGAATAGCCAAATACAGTGCACATTAACAACAGCAATACAGCTCAGCGTGTAGCCTAGCCTAGCATAGCCAAATACAGTGCACATTAACAACAGCAACACAGCTCAGCATGTAGCCTAGCCTAGCATAGAATAGCCAAATACAGTGCACATTAACAACAGCAATACAGCTCAGCGTGTAGCCTAGCATAGCATAGCCAAATACAGTGCACATTAACAACAGCAACACAGCTCAGCATGTAGCCTAGCCTAGCATAGAATAGCCAAATACAGTGCACATTAACAACAGCAATACAGCTCAGCGTGTAGCCTAGCCTAGCATAGAATAGCCAAATAGTGTACATTAACAACAGCAACACAGCTCAGCGTGTAGCCTAGCATAGCATAGCCAAATACAGTGCACATTAACAACAGCAACACAGCTCAGCATGTAGCCTAGCCTAGCATAGAATAGCCAAATACAGTGCACACTAACAACAGCATTACAACTCAGCGTGTAGCCTAGCATAGCCTAGCCTAGTGTAGCCAAATACACTGTGCATTAACAACAGCAACACAGCTCAGCGTGTAGCCTAGCACAGCACATTAACAACAGTCTAGAATACCAGAAGAAAAAAAAAGAACATACACACCCCTCATCATGACAAAGAATTATTTGCATTTAATGGACCATTCTCAATCTGGAAAAGGAAAACTGTAATCATACCGCTCATTTTCTCTGACAACGTCCTCAAGCCTCACTTTCAGCTCAGCCATCTGAATCTGTTGGTTTGGTAGCAAACACAAAATTAACGGATCCATTATGCTCCAGAGATTCTGTAACTTAGACAATATTTGACTGTATTTGAAATTGAGCAGACATAGCTCAGCTGTAATGTCATATAAACTGAATTGTCATGCAAAGTGACCAGGAGAATAAACTGGGGGAGCAGCTGTGATTAAAAGTTACTGTCATCCATCAAACTGCTGTGTTGGCTTTCTACGGGAGCGTTAAGTTTCTGAATCCCACATTGGCTGCTGCTATAGGGTGCAGTCACTCACTGACCAGTACGAACCAATCAAGACACTGCTTCTCAAAGCAGAACACTACGATTGGTTAGTAAATCATTAAGTACCTTACGCAAGGGTTCACCAGCAACTTGGAACCAAACCTGCAACCTCAGAGATACAGGTCCAGTTCCCTAACGCTCATGTAACACTACCACCTTAAACAAAACGCACTGATCACGAAGCAAGGCCTTACCTGATAGCGCTGCAGCTGATCAGTCATGTCTTCGTTATGTCTGTCATATTCTGCTACAAGAGGGGTCAAAATGCTGCCAGAAAAAACAAGACCAGGTGAAAACCTAGTATATGGCTGGACCCAACACACGTGATCCGGCCAACCAATGATGTAACTTCATCACTCAGCTGACCAATGATGTAACTTCATCACTCAGTCACAGACATTCACATTTGTAGGGCTGGCCCCGCTGTTGCGGTCCAGCCAAAAAAAAAAAAAACCCAAACTGGTGGTGATTCAGCTTTTTAATTGAGCATGTCTGAGCTAATAAGATGAAATTATCTTTTGCTTTCAAATATATTCCATTCGACCAGCCTGGGCCAGGTACTAAACAGTATTTATACAACAAATATAATGGATGAAAGAATATTACCCCAAATATTAATCCATCTTGATGAAAAAATAAATGAAAGGTTGGTGGACACAATTATCATGAATACACTTCAAAATCCAATAACTGTTAAGCCAATAACTGGCCTTCAGTGAGCACCATTTATCTTTATATAATTTCCCCCAAATGTAGAGATTACCTGTTACAGTCCCTGTGCTTTAAAAAGTCTTTTATGATAGACACAAAAAATCTGCTAGAAGTAATAACCTATTTATATGCAGTCTTATATACTGACCTTTTGAGGGCTGGTGAATCTGATGCCCTTGCAGTTTCCCCCTTGGAGAGACAGTAAAAAGTTTAACTTCTCATATAACCTGCAGCAGTTTAATTTTCAAAAGGGAAGAATTTAAAAAATAAAATAAAAATTTATAATTGCCAGAGGATTTTAGTGATGGTTGTTATGTGTACTGAAAATAAAACTGGACTATTGCATTCCATTATGAATTTAGTGCTTAACTGTAGCGTTAAATAAATGTCAAACTTCAAACCATCCTTACAAAGAAAATACATTTAATGAGAAATGTGCTAAACTATGTTTGAAAAATAATGCTGCAAGGTTAAAATAATATTTGTTGTAGGGTTCCAGGGAAACGTCTTAAATATCAGACCAAAGCCCAGAGGGAATCTGTTTCTTAAAGTAACGGAGAAACCACGCCCCCTAAGCCCCACTGATCTTTCAGGAGATTTAACGGTACTGTACAATAACCTGCATGGGGCTGCAGAAAGGGGCAGTACTTAATAGACCATAGCGCTCCTTCTCAGAAAACCGACGTCTTCTTATTTTACAGCAATATATAAGCATGAGGCATCTGGTACAGATAGCCAATTTACACACAAGTAGCTTGCACACGACCCCCTTATTCGTCAGTATTAGTAATGCACACTTCCCAATGAATAACTCACTCAACCACAGAACAGCACTACCTGTAACGAAAATGTGGGTTCAGCCTGGTGTCCATCCTGATGCTGACTGAAAGCAGTCTTAAGCTTCCGGCCTGCAACATTTAAAACGAGCTAGTTAATGCATAGACAGTTTATAGTAAGCTCCAAGTTACAACAGAAACTGGCCATTAGCTTCCTGTCCAAGTTCGCTAATCTACTCAGAAGTTAACAAAAGAGATGCCAAAATAATCGGATGAGTGACTAAATTTGGACAATAAGTGAACAGATGCGTTTGACTGCATGACATTAAAAAAAACTGACAACAGCACTCATAACATAGCACGCTAGTTCCGTTAGCCGCTGTTTCTCACCTTCTTCTCTCAGAAAATCCGTCTCTGTCGTCATTTCTGAGTCTGCAGGAGCGTGTGATGCAATTAGCTTTGTATAAGCAAGTACGATTTCAACTTGATGCTAGCTAGCCGAGCAATCTACTTAAACTAGCCGGCTGGTCATCCTGTTAAGTCGCTGACACTAGCTATAACAGATATTGTTATGCTGCAAAAATATAATTGCTTACAAATATCAGGTAAGCATTATTAACGAGTCATCAAAGTCTGATATACGTTCAGGTAAGCCAGGTTTGTTCGCACAATGGTCGCTAGCTAACGATATGGCGTGACGCTAAGCCGTCTCTAGGTGTGATAACGTTACTAGCAAACAGGCTAGCAACTGAAAGCTAACATCGAATTTGTTTGTCTGCAGTTAACCCTGGTTTACGTCGAATTCATCTGTAGTTAACAGTGTAGCCTGCAAGCTCCGAATTTTAACGTTAAGATACATATTGACGTTTTTGTTTGTGCAATCTTACCCGTGTACAAATTTGTGCTAAAATCAGTTCAGTTCCAAACTTCCGCCGTCCAATTTGAAGTAAAAATCTGAGCCAATCAAATGCCTCCACAGAGCTGGGGTGCATCGCTCTATATTCTCCCACTGGAAACGTGCGCACAGCATTTTCACTTCCTGGATATTTACCGTAAACTTCGCAGCATAGATATGCCCATTTAACGCTTTATGGTTCGCAGTAACATTATTAAATTTTACAGCTATATCGCTGGCTAAAACTCTAAAGACGTGCAACTAGAAGTTTCGCAAGATTGCATTTAAATTAGGTACTTTTAGTATGTTACATTCGTTGGACCCCTTAACTCGATAACAAGGTACTGTGTAACCAACCTCAAATGATTCCAAAGTACTTTATTTATTGTTATTTTATGGCTTTACAGCATCACAGAGATATTTAAAAGGTCGTGTACGTTTCTAATCATTGCCGGATAGCCAGTCTTTTGCTTCAGCTTGCTCACATTGCTTGCTATTATAGCAGATATGGCCAGCTCCAGTCCCGTTTTTAAAAACCTGCTCAGCATTATTTTTTCACTTTATTGTGTGTTCGGTCTAAGCTGCGGTTCGTCTGTGAGTATTCCATAGTGATATATCATTGACATTTTTTAATTCATCGTATCATCGTACTAACAGCTGGCCAGTGTCGACTTGCAGCTGTATTGGATTGTATACTGATACATGCTTAGTTCTTCTCAGGGTAAACAGTTAAACGGAATGTATATGTTTTAGGCTATGTCTGATCAAGGCCCACAACAACTGTAGTTATCCACTGTCTCGACAACAATTTGGGTTGGAAGTGGGATTAGACCATATATCGTGTAAATTCTGTGGATTAGAGATGCATGTGTAATGCTTCAGTTGAGGGAACTACAGCAGCTGAACAAGCGTTTGGGGACGTATTTACTATCTCACTGTTGTAGTTTTTAGTATTTACGATGACACGAAGCCCTCATGCAGTGTGTAGGTTAGCCAGAGCTGGGCTACAGAATTGTGCAGTGCTTTTTAGTTCAGTTGGTCAAATACTCTATTGAAAACGCTTATCTTTTCAGATGACCTTTGCCATTGACAACACCTGGGACAGTTTGCCCATAACTCACGACCCGGTAACAATAACGTTTTCCCCGGGAGATGGCGGGATGTTAATGGAAGTGTCTGCCCCGTTCTTCAACGATCCCGCAGCTCCGGCCGGACCTCCCGGGCAGCCTTTCGCGGGACTCTGGGACTATGAAGGTGTGTGCGGACTGGTCACGTGATTCTGTAGCAGCCGCGCGACTCTCGCCATGCTGCATAGCATATGCCCACCGCTTGGCAGTTATCCAACATAATCACAGTTCTCTGCATTTTATGAAGTCTTAAAGTCTTTGCAAAATTGAATTGTAGACAGTCAAGAAATGCAGAGGAATGAAGAAGTTTGTCAACAATCCATGAAAATATGTACCTATTATTTAATGTGCTCTGTGGGCTACCTTTTTCAGATGTTTTATGTTCATAGATTAGGCTACTGAGTAAAATATATCAAATTAAAGCCAATGTTACAAAGTGCATTACGCTGCAGCAAAAAATAAAGTATTTTTATTTTCCAGTTGTCGAATCCTTCTTCTTGAACAGCATCACAGAAAAGTATCTAGAAGTGGAAGTTTGTCCGTAAGTTTAAACATTTTCCAAAATATAACATTGTTGTAATTGAGGGGAGGGGCTTGGATGGATGACAGACGGGTGATGGAATAATAAAGTTAGGTAGACTAACATTGTTTGCCTTCTCTTTATAAATGTAAGTAATATTTGATTTTGTGGCGTCTCCTTTTGGAACAGCCTTCGGAAAAAAATATGTCTGACAGTCTCTCCCCCTATCTCTTTCATTGCAGCCACGGTCAGCACTTAGTGTTATTGCTTTCGGGCAGAGGAAATGCTTTTCAGGTAACCGAAGTACCAACGCACACATACACATTCACACAAAGGCTTTCATCTTCGCGCTGAACTCCAGTTGCTGCAGTGTGACGCTCTTATCTACGTTCATTTCCTTTTAAGCAAATGCTGCCTTTGTCATTCCACGCGTCCGTAAGTGGACGGAGATGGACCGGAACCGCGCTTCTTCCCTGGAGATACTTCCCGCCCGGGGTTAACAAAATGAACTCGTACGCAATTCACGGCTCCGACGAGCGGAGGACCTACGAGGCCCTGTATCCCGTACCAAGAAGTGAACTTGCGGATGGTCAAAAACCGAACTTGTGAGTACCTTCCGTTTGATAATGGCCTGCATTTGCAGCCAACGTAGTCATGCCCTTGTTCACCCGCGTTTGCATGGATGTACTCACAAGCCAGCTGTGTTGGTCATTACATTGCCCTCGTGCGTCATTTTCAAGCTCCCTTTAAACAATCCCTTTACGTAGTGACTTGTTCCAGCATCATGCCATGGGGGAGCACATTAATTAGAATGAAATTAAAATGAAAACACTGCCATGTCAATTATATTGCATTTGAGTGAAGAGGAAATCACCTCACAGACAAGAATTAGTCTGCCCTGTGATACAAACAGCATTGCTTTATGAAGGTGAAATTCACAAGATATAGGCCTAGCATATTAGCTGTTAATATATACGTCTGACTTAATGTTGCTCTAAGGGTGGATGTGGTGAGAATCACTAATGATTTGGTTTGCATTTCTCACTAGCCACCTTCTGGAATACTTCCAAGATTTCAAGCTCCAAGGAATCATGGGAGAGGACTGGGTGCAGCCAGAATCGGACCTTTGGGAGAACGTGCTGATCAGTAAAAAAGCCGACTCAATGGCCAAAGGCACTTAAAGGGAACAAAGAATAATTAGCACTTCAGCTCTGCATCGCTCTGAGACCTGTAACACAAAACGTAATTTGGTGATCAAAGTGGGTTTAATATAGACTAGATTTCAACTCACCGGAGTCCAAATGTTGTTTCTTTAAATCGAGTATGAAAGCTGATCTGGCAGGAATGAGAAAACAAACATACTTACTGGACCGTTCTGAAAAAAACATTATGTAAAGTTGTCTTTGAATGGTATACTTGGTTGAAGAAAATATGCATTTTATAATCTGTAAAAAATCAAAATAAACCTGTACATTTGCTCCGGACTCCTCTTGACAGAAACATTTTTGTGCATTTTTTTTAGGTGATTTCTTTGAAAATACATTTTAGCTCCTGTCTGTATGGAATCATAACAGTGCCAATTTCTGTGCATGAGTCTAAAAGACTGATAATCTGTGGAAGGGAATATCGATGGAATGTCAACTGTGCAAGCAAAACCAAAGAGCCAGCTGCTGTCTTTTATTCCATTTTTAAATTAAATGGATGTATTTTTCAGATGTGGTGATGACAGGTACCAGAAGCGTTTAATGAATAATTTAAAAATAAAAATACCCAGATATTGCTGAAAAACCCAGATTGCTTAGCTTTTATCATGTGGATGAATTGGATTTTAAATGAGTATTTATTTTGATTATTTTTTATTAGCCTGAGAAATGAGTCTAAAATGTGTATGCCCCCTAGTGGCATCATACAGAAATTGTCTGACTTGCAAGAATGCACTGAGATGCTTAGTCCTAGTTCACTGTAGATGATTTTAGGCTGTTATAAAACATATAGGCTAATGAAGAGGTAGTCAGCAATTATGTCATTAGCTTTCACACTTAGCAGTATTGTCCCGATTCTCGTTAATGTGTCTTCAGCTTGCTGTTGAACCAAGTGAGTATCAGTTGTATCCAGGTAAGTTTATAAATGTTTACAGATTTATTCAAAAAGAAAAAAAAGTGAAACTTAATAAGAAACTGCTGAGCAGATCGGTGGTAAACCAGTAGCAGTGTCTTGACTTGAAAGTTAAGTGAGAATGTGGCAAAATGTCTTTCCTAAAGCCAACATAAAGCAGGTCAGGCTCGTTGCTCTTGACTGTATTGCTAAACTCCTCATCCCCACCCCCCCCCCCCCCCAAATAGGTTAGTTTCAGTGACCAGGTGACCAAAGTTGACCCTAGGTAGAACCCCAACGCTTTCATCTCTTAGTACATAATTGCCAAAATTCAGGAAATTTAGCCTCATTTTGAGGGAATGGTTTTGCATGCAGGCCAATGCAGAAAATGAAAGCAGCAGTTTATTCTGACTGATTAATAATCCTGGGATGTGAATGTGGAATATTCATTCTTCTTGGCATACAGAGCCTGCCACGTCTGACATAAAGTGACCTTCGGCGTGTAAATAATCCATCAGTAGGCATGAAGTGTCCCACTAAGAACAATTAGCAGCTCATTAGCATTCGGGGGCTGAGTTATGACAGGGGCGAGGATCCGCGTGCGAGGCGCTTCCCCGGGACAGAGGTCAGAACCCCCCGCAGAGGTCCCTCAAACTTTCTCTCCTCCGCTGGAAAGGACCTCTGCCCTGATCAGGGTGCTTAACAAGCTCTCTGTCCCTCCGAGCGGAGCGCTCTCCTCACCTCGTCCTATTTTTATGTGTGATTTATTTTATTCTTTAAACTCCTTGACCCCGAGCAGACCCCTCCCATTTATCCGGTGTTCCCGAGCGCCCCGAAACTTGTGGAATCCAGGCACACGCCATCGATTTCCTTGTTCCGGGCGCCCTTCCTCACTTAAAGTTATAATCTCTTATTGAGACCAATCCATTTTAATTGGCCCTCTACGCTTGAAATCAGACGGTGATTAGACCCACGTACTTCTCCTGCTTAAACCCCTCGTTATCGCCCCGGCTGCTGTCTGGCCTTCGCCGAACGAGTGGCAAGGGGTTATAACTCGTCTGCATCGCTCCTCCACATGTAAAGAGGCAGAAAAATAATGCAATCAAAATCTTCACATCTCACGAGAGGGAGATATCATTATTTCTGTGCTACTTGGGCATTGGTAAAGTGGACTTATTTCTGTGGCTGTGCAATTTCCTAACTTTCCAAAAAAAAAAATAAAAACCCCCCAAAAAACGAGATTGATACCTCACTCAGGCAAACACCTTCACCTTTCAATCAACTTCTTGGGAAAGTAAGAGACGGTTGCAAAGTCTTTTCCTTTCGTTTGAAAGTCAGTTTTTTTTTTTTTTTGCAATTGTCAGACCTTATCACTGGCAGAAGAGGAACTAAAATAGTTTTTTTGGAGAGAGAAAATGTGAGGGGAAAAGTTAACCTTTTTTAACATTAAAGGAATAGCAGCAACAGGGTAAATAAAACAAATGATGAGAAGACATCACGTTTAAAAGAGGCAAATGATATCTCCAATCTGTAAAATATCACTTTTTGTGTTTTGCCCTTGACATCTTTTATGGATTCTTGCCTGGCTTTGCTCCATAAACATAAACCCACAGTCAATTTTCCACTGTGAAGTTATTGATTTGCTCCAGTTTTGTCAGATGAAAGAAATGATTCAAAGCCCTGACCAATGCCCTGAAAAATACAGCCAGAAGAGATTGACAAAAAAATAAATCCACCATTTCATGTTCTTTTAAAAAGAGAGGGTCGATACTTAAAAATGAGTGATGATAGGCCTACTCCCCTCCAAATGCTGGACTTCCTTTTCCATGTCAAGGAACTGGGCCAGCTTGAGTTGAGGAAACTTTTTAGAAATATTTTATATCGCATGCTTATTCTGTATTTTCTTTAAGGTACAGTCTTCAGAATTTAGAAACCTCACTTGCGTTGTAATGGAAACTACGAAATACTTTAGTTACACAGCATAATGTTTTGACATTATTATGAATAATCTTGAATCAGAGACAGTTTTTACCCCCCCTCCCCCACCCCCACTATGACCAAGGGGATATGTGACTTGTTATTCATTTGATGTGTTCTGAAGATAGCATCCACATTGCCTTAAATAACTTAAGTATAATGTGGTTTAGTATTAATACTATTCATATTTTGTCCCAATTCTCAGGCTGCATAGTTTCCCAAGATTCCCAAGGGTGTGGTACAAAATGGCAAAATAAGAATGAATAATATATATACATATACATATATATATATTTTAAATAAATAAATGGACATTGTGCCTTGCCTGCTCAGCACCCTGCTGTGGCTCATGAATTCCTCTTGTGTTGTTCTTAAATAAAAAAAAAAAAATTATTTTGGATTTTCATGAATTTGATATTTATACCAGCAACATAGCCTTTAGTCTGGGAGGGGAAAGTTCAGTTTTAATTACCGTCTGCTGTGAACACATTCTCAACAACATCAAATGCTCAACAACAAACTTCAAAAAAAGTAAAGATCCGTCATCACTAATGCCATGATATTTATCTGTGCTCCTGAAAGGCTCACATCATGGCCATTAACAGGCCTGATGCACTCAGCACAGCAGCTGTGAGCGAGCCGCTCTGCGTTTGATGTGCTGTAAGGTAAGCACGCTGCTGACACCTTTAGAGAACTACACGTCACTCACAGCTAATGAGACCTGCCCACCTGCCTCCTGTTTTTACGACACACTCGCCAGGGCAGGTAAAACTGACAGGGTACTTCAGACACCGTCGCACGCTCGCTAAATGGACGCCCTGTTTTGGCTCTTGGCGCAGACTAGAAGAGGAGAGGCTGATCGGTCCTCACTGTGATCAAAACAACGATTCCAGAATGAAATGCTTAAGTGCAAATTAGGCAGCTGTCAGATTAAAAACTGACATTTTATCACAAACAATATTAATGGAAAAATGCATAAGGCTCTGAAATTATTTTATCTATGTGCATTCTTTGTGTGACAAACATAAGGACTGGATTTTAATATTCTAAACCTAAATGAATCCAAAAGCCGTACAGAAAAACGCAATTATGCTTTGCTTAATTTAAAATAATAAAACAAATGCTAATGGTTTGCTAATTCATTTAATGTCTCTAATTTCATGATTACCCGAGCATCAACAGTAGATTTTTCCCTATTAATTTGTTTACACACAGGACTCAAGCAAGTGAAATTTTCTGTCCGAACCAAGCACACAATTCATGATTGCTCGAAAACAAAACAAAAAAATATATTAATAACCAAAGGACTTCAATGCAAAAGCACAGCAATGAAGACAAAGCAGAATCTGTCTAATGTGCTGTTCTGTGCAAGCAATTATTTCCACACAGCATCTGTCATGCACTAATCGAAATACATTTATGCATCAGCTGCAAGCGTGCTCTTAAATTACGGTGGTAACGCTAACTGCAGCACAGGTACTGCTTCCCCAGGAACAGTTTTCACTGGAGACTGGCAGGGAGGCCGTACCACACACGTTTACAAAGTGGGAGCGGAGCGAGTTTCGGTCTTAATTGCTTTGTACGACAGCAGCACAGAGCCGCTGCAGTTAGTCAGACAGGGGAGCGCTGGCACAAACGCTAAGATGCTGACAGAGGCTTTTATCTGCGCACATAGCCGTGGGAGGAACGCCAGGCAGAGCCATTCTTTGCTTTTATAAACCATGGGGGGGCGGGGGGACCTGAGCCCACGTTTTGATATGAGGCACAGCACGCATGCCACAGATTAGGAGGTTTTTACCAATTAAAACCAGCCAATCGCGGTCTCTCTTGCCCCACACCATGAGCCAGAAGCAGCTCTGAACTGAATTATGTCAGGTCTGGCAGTTCAGGGGAACGGAAAGCCATTACCTCTGATAAGAGCAATATGGGGTTGTCACACAAATGAGCTAAATGTGGCTCCTATCCATCTGATAGGGGGAAGAGCAATCAGTACCAGGCACGTGGTTGTGGAGGGCGCAGTAACTGATCTGATAACTGACTAAATGATGAAAACCTGCCAGGCTAAAACTAGAGTTTTAGTTATGAGCAGGTATTTCTGCTTAATTGTGTATACGGGTGTCGAACCTTTGCTTTATGCTGAGAATGAGATGAGTCAGCCGGCTGTTATTGAAATAGAATACCCCGAGTGCCGGTGTGGTCCAGACCTGTTCCGCTTGACTTCTGGAGCTGTATAACACTCACATCTCTGTTTTACCGCTCCATGTTGATGTTTACTGTATTGACACACTGAAAAAGAAGGTCTGTGCCTAATAATGCTTGAATAAAGAATATTCTTAAAAATTCTATGATCATGAGTAACCAGTGACCGCAAAGTTGTTTTTTGTGAACATTTTTTCCCGAGCGTTTTGGAGACCCCGTTGGTAAAGGCCTAATTTGCGGGATAATTAGTTCTTGAGCAGCTCTTAATTGGAGCTGTCTCACGTGTCAGACGTGAGAGGACGTGTTTTCGGAGTCCCGCGCTGGGATGTGTGAAGTGTGGAGAGAGTAATCTCGCGCCCGTCCTGTCTCCGGCTGTTTCCAGTCTGGCTGCTTCATTACGAGCACTGCGTGATTACAGCGCCCGGCGTCTCTCCGATCTGTGCAGGGAGGGGGGCACGGGGGGGCCATTTCAGTGCCAGGACCAGTTTTTGGGTATTTTTTTTTTTTTTTTCAGAGAGCCCTGAATCACTGAAGCATTGCAGTCAGCTCTCCTGATTTCCAGCCTGACATTCTGAGGAGCCGACAAGAACAAGGAGCCAAATATCTCCTCAAACACAACCCCCCTCACCCGCCCCTTCCAAACTCACCACCCACTCTTCTCTTTGACAGACAAAGACCAGGAGAAACTCTCTCTTCTTTGACAGATCCAGAGAGTAAATAAGGGGGAATTTCTAAAAAAGAGGGCAAACCTGTAGTTTTTCAAGGAGTCCCATAATCCTTTGCAGCCATGACATTGCAATTAGCAGCGATGTCAACTTGGAGAGGACTACAGTGGGACAACAGCAGCTGCCTGTCTCACTGCCTGTCTCAATGTGTGTCTCACTCTTAGAGGACGTCCTGCACCTCCTGTCTGTCTGTAGGACATTGGCTTGATTGTATCGTAATTATAATCTTATATAGTTATTACTGTAAATATATCTATATAAATTGTTTTCTGATATACCTGGATGCAGTATTGTGTGTCCATAAATCAAAAAAAAATCAGTAATTAATTACCCTGAAATCATTTCACATTTATGAATTTGCATTGGATAATACCCATTCACACATTTCCTGAAAATAAGAAGCTGAACTATAAATATGCTCAATTTGTAAATATTCTCCTGAAGAGGCCTTGAGTATTTGATTTTATTTTTTTCATTTTGGCTAAATTTGGTTTTTAATTGTACTCAGGGGCCTGCTTCTGTATTACACAT
>CM077288.1:700000-960000 GCA_039654925.1 Anguilla pacifica
CACCCCGCGCTGGGGGGAGGGGGTTCAGAACTGAAACCTCACTAAGGGTACAATGGTGCATTTTATTTGTACAGCACCTTCCTAAAACCCAACAACACGTGTTATATGGTAGAATACAACATAATCTATAAATAACAGGCTATATTCCCATATAAACACGACAAAGGGAAGCTGGGATTTCAGGGGGAATGGGGTTTCAGGGGGAATGGGGTTTCAGGGGGAATGGGATTTCAGGGGGAATGGGGTTTCAGGGGGAATGGGATTTCAGGGGGAATGGGATTTTGTGGTTTCTCCAGCAGAGAGGTCCGCTGCTTTGTGCAGAAGCTCAGATTAACGCCATGCGCTGCAGAGGAAGTCACCGAACGCTGGAGGTGACCCGGCTGACCCAGTTCGGGAAATCGCACAAGCTAAAATTCAAAATGGCCGCTGTGTGACGATGTTATGCACTGGGACAGAAATGAAGGTGAACATGTGGACTGTGTTGAAGGGTATTGCTGGAACTCATGTTGAGGAAAACTAAATATAAAATGTCCACATTCAAAATGTATTGGGCATTTGTAATTAATGCACTGGAATTCTTTGTCACAAGCTCTCATTTTAAAAAGAAAAAGACAGTAGTGATAAAATAACATGCGGTATACTTGCTCCTTCAGAATGCCAGAGAAAAATCAATACAGGACATCTGAATGTAAGTGAGCCCAGGCATTTAAAAAGCACACAGCATTTGGATAAAAACTGCTCCTGAACTTTCTTTGTCTGGGTATCATTTGCCAGATGGAACGGGTGAAAACAATTTAAAATCTGGCCTATTGGGGTCTTGGAAAATTTTAAGGGCCTTGCTGTTGCCTCCAGTATAATACATATCTGATATTGAGGAAGAATCTGCTGCAATTATCCTTTGCGCCGTCCCTGCAATCTTATCTCCTGAATAGACTCCGCAGCCAAATTACCGCACGCTGATGCATCCAAGAACACTGGAAACTGACTTTAACCCCTGAGAACGCTTCCTCTCAGCAGGGAACACATGAGCTGAAGTCTGTGTTCTCCTTGTGGTTCACCTGCAGGTGGTGTGTTCTAATGCAGGTGTGTGATGATGCAGGTGTGTGTTCTGATGATGCAGGCTCTGATGTGTTCAGATCTTATGGTCACACAGAGACAGATCTCTTTTCTTCTTTCCATCTCTTCATGCTTTCTATGCATTTCACCCACAGGGGAAAGGATGGATAAATTATATTAATTCTTTTCCAACTCAGGAACTGAATTAAAAACCCATCCTTCTGTGGGTAAATGGAACAAAGGTGGTTCAGTGTAATAATGTATTCCGTTGATTTGATCAATGTGGACATTCGGCAGGGACACATAAAGCTAAAGTTGTGTCAAGGTCTGATTTGCATACCTATAATACCAACCGTGCAAGAGCCCAGAGGGAATGAGTAAATTTTCTTTCCTCAATCATTATATTTAAATTTCTTTTTCTTTCAGTTACTAAAAAAGAAAACAGTACAGTCACATCCTCAGGGCAACTGCTAAAGCTATGATTTTTCATAACAAAACAAAAAGAAAAAACGAAAGTCTCACAGACTTTGTTCAGTCTCTAGAACCAAAAAAGAAAAGAATGTAAGCGTTTGTAGTTCAGTAAAAACACATTGATTTCTTGCTTGTTTAACATTCCTCTTCTTCTGCAGTTCATTTTCAAATGCTCGGAGGCTCATTATTATGAACACCAAACTGAAACTAGAAAAAAAAAAAACATTCAAAACATGTGAAAAGATAATTGAAAATTGATCTACACCTGATAATTTTACCAATGATAGCTGCTGAATCTATTTGAGGGAAAACAGACTGACATTACCCCCAGCCCCCCCCCACCACCCCCCCCCACACACACACTGTGCACTGTGTTGATAACTGTGAAAACAACAAGGCAGCCCATCTCTTCTGGTAGATGTGACTTATCTACCCTTTCAGTGGGAGAGCGACATTACGGGGTCTGCCCCACACAGGTCAGTGGTCATTATGAGAATCCCCAAAACGGAGCAAAGCAAACAACCATCAGAACAATAATAAAACAGGACCCAACGGCACGCCATCTCATTCCTCCGCCACGCCAGGGTTCACCAGACCCGCACTGCGAAGCTGACAAATCGCGTTGCCCCAGAGTCGACTTCCCAAAGGGTTCTGCATTATTAAAAAGAATGAAATGCGTTGTTTATTTCCACCTTGGCCATGAACAAGCAAGCGCATGCCTCGTTAAAACTTTATATTAAAGAGACTTTCATCAGAATTATTTCTCATACAGTGAAGGGTGTAGCAGAGTCGTGTAAGCCTATTGCTGCTATTCAGTAGAAAAATAAAAAAAATCACCTTCAAACTCTCACCTCTGTAATGGCTCCATAAAGCCTGTTTACCCCTGGGTATTTCTTCCTGTGTATTTAATTACTTTTAACAAACTACTAGTAACGTTGACTTATTTTGTTATTTATTTGTTATTTTTCTAGTGTATGCCTTGTGATTTTATATGTGTTTTCTGGCTGAAAGTTATAGAGAATATGTTTTTTATCAGAGGAAGTATGGGGTGTGGAATTTACTTTAAAATGCCTCCTGAGGTCTGTGCAGTCTATAAAAACACAGCTCGTTTGCACAATGCTAAGTGAGTGCTTTAAGCTCACGGACCACTAAACTAGAGAGATCCTACCGTAAATATCCTGCTTCTGACAAATTTTTTACATTTTGTTTCTCTGTTTTCCCAAACATAACAAGCTGCAAACATAACCTAGTCAAGTTAAACCAGAGTACACTTTTGTAAACAAACTAATAAAGGACCATAGTATCATGTTTAACTGTATCACTATGGTTCTTGACATTAAGACCAGAGGCTGAAGTCCCCTACAGTGGACACAAATGAATTGCCTGGTCTTAGGGGCCCATTGTAACACCTTTTCAGGTGAGGAACAGTGAGGGAGCATTCGAGCTGCACCTGAAGGCACGTGGGCTCCCTCTGAATCACCCTGCTAGTCTGTACATTTCCGCTCTTCTCAAGCACATTACAGAGGCTTACGGACATGCCTGGGAATTCCAACAATTACATCTGGAAATGGAGCTACTGTGCGGCCTGAGATTAAATATATGAAATCATTTCTGAAAAATAAGTCGCGGTTCCTCACACCGCACGGACACTTTCTTTTAACGAGCATCTTTGCCCAGCATGGGCCTTTTCTGACAGCAGTATTTAAACTGGAGATTTAACATGCAAGGCCCATTGGTCTCCCTACTGAGACTTATTATAGTGGCATAACCTCCCATGACAAACAAGTATGAATAATACATAATGTTTATATAACCGTTTTATTTTTAAACCTCTTTTCAGGAAGCCGAGGTCTAAATGAGAAAGGAGGCAGTCTCGGGGAGAGGGAAATGCCATCCTGTTCACACGCACACACCTTTCCACGCATGTCCTCTCAGTCACCCACTGTCACGACATCATTAATACAGCATGTCCTCTCAGTCACCCACTGTCACGACATCATTAATACAGCATGTCCTCTCAGTCACCCACTGTCACGACACATCATTAATACAGCATGTCCTCTCAGTCACCCACTGTCACGACACATCATTAATACAGCATGTCCTCTCAGTCACCCACTGTCACGACACATCATTAATACAGCATGTCCTCTCAGTCACCCACTGTCACGACACATCATTAATACAGCATGTCCTCTCAGTCACCCACTGTCACGACACATCATGAATACAGCATGTCCTCTCAGTCACCCACTGTCACGACACATCATTAATACAGCATGTCCTCTCAGTCACCCACTGTCACGACACATCATTAATACAGCATGTCCTCTCAGTCACCCACTGTCACGACACATCATTAATAAAGCATGTCCTCTCAGTCACCCACTGTCACGACACATCATTAATACAGCATGTCCTCTCAGTCACCCACTGTCACGACACATCATTAATACAGCATGTCCTCTCAGTCACCCACTGTCACGACACATCATTAATCCAGCATGTCCTCTTAGTCACCCACTGTCACGACATCATTAATACAGCATGTCTGTGATGCACCCGAGGTGAAGCTAACCGTTTTCTCAGCACCTCCGAATTATAACACACAGGAAGGGCACATTTTAAAAGGATCTCAATTCAGCATTTCAAAATTGGAAAATGGACCCTGAACGGTTCACCACTCTGCAGAGAAGTCACAGAAACTCTAGCTCCAGAACTAATAACTGTGTATGAATCGAGACAGTTAAACAGTGAGAGAGATGGAGAAAAACCCACAAATATAGAACTTCACACAGAAAAATCTGCAGTGTAAAATCAACTTTGATAGATACACATTGTCCCGATGGACTCTCTGTGAGTTCATTCAACACTTCTAGAGTTTATTTAAGACTTGTAATCTTGCTGTGCAAATTGAATTTCATGAAGCTTCAATGACATTCATTCTATCTACCAGGAAATCACTTTGAACTTTGCACATCTTGCATAAGAGTTGGAGCAGTTTGAGCAAACAACAGTTCCATATTTGTAGAATCTGTGTTAATCTGTAATACAACACATTTTACATCTTGGAGTTTTGGCAGAACCAAACATGTGGATGCAAAAATAACAATAACACTATATGTATTGTCGTTTGTCTTTAATGGCATACTATGCAGGATTTTACCTTGGAAATATTATAAAATAACCACGCTAATCTATATTTATGACTCATTGGCAATCTCTGTCTTTGCGCACGTTCGCCAAATTTGTGCACCTATATAAGTGTGATACTTTCCCCTAAAGTTTTAATGCTGTTTGCAGATTCCCAGATAATATGGTAATTAAACTGTTCGGCAGGAGCCTCTGATTGGTTGTAGTCTTGATTTTAAGCACAGATCTCACTGCAGATCCCTGTTCTGGTCTACTCCAAAATTTCATCATATTACCTTCGGTGGTTTGATGCTGCCATGTAGACATCGAACCGAGTTTCTAATCAGTTTTGCAGAAATGCAAAGCGCAGTTTCTCTGATCAGGTTCAAATGGTGACACCCCGTTGCATCAGCATGTCTCTAAACTTTGACAAAGGAAACAAAATGATAACGTGCTGAATTCAGACGCAGAGCACATTTCACTCGGATGGCATACATTTGTTGGCCTAATTTGAACTGTGTTAGAGTAAAATTCAAACTGAATTTAAATCTGGCATCTCACATGGGGTTGAGTATATCTAATTCCCGCTCTAATTACTGTTTGTAGCTGAATTCGTCCCTCAGTACCAATTCTACG
The DNA here is from genome assembly GCA_039654925.1 of Anguilla pacifica. NCBI lineage: Eukaryota > Metazoa > Chordata > Actinopteri > Anguilliformes > Anguillidae > Anguilla > Anguilla pacifica. Next base: position 705,296 of record CM077288.1, read on the forward strand.
TTCCACACCACTGCCCACAGCATGCAGCTGAGTCAGAAGAAGACAGCTCATGGGTGGCTTTGGCACGCAGTCCACCGCCGACCAGTGGGGGTCACTAGAGAGCAATTAAACGTGGACCCCTAACTGATTGAACCCTCCTGTACCCTTGGCAACAGATTCGCAAATTATGCATCATCCTCTGGAGCTACCGGCACAGTCCAGATTCAATCCGAGACCTGTGCCTTAACCGAATGAGCCACCCAGCAGCCCTAAACTGAACACTGTGTGTGTAGTGGAGCTGAGAATTATTATCAGAAAAGATGAAAAAGGGAGGGAAAGTTTACTGGAGGCTGTGGGAGGCAGACATGGCTGTAGCACCAGGGGGGGGGGGGGACACAGAGCTTTCCTCAGTATGAGCTCCTCCGCTCAAAAGTTTAAAACCAGTTTCCACTCTCTCCCCTGCTCACCTAGACGCTTCGCAATCTGTGGTCTGTGCGGGGTGTGTGTGTGTGCGTGCGTGTGTGTGTGTGTGTGTGTGTGTGTGCGTGCGTGCATGTGTGTGTGTGTGTGTGTGTGTGTGTGTGTGTGCATGAGCGTGTGTGTGTGTGTGCGTGCGTGCATGTGTGTGTGTGTGTATTTCTTCAGAAATTTTCTCACACCATTCTGATTTGAATGGGGCCATAACCAACACCTGTGTCTTTGGTTTTCAGCAGTTCTGCGCCGGGTCTGGACCTGTACGGACACTGAACATATCCTTGAATTCTTTCAGCATGAGCTGAGAAGTAGAAGTTTTTCTTTCCCTCACATTTTGTGCTGATGCACGTTCGATATAAAAGGTGTGACAGTGCATCTGTTCTGTGCAGACAGCTCAGAACTGGCAGGAGGAAATCTTGGCGATACGTTGAGTGTGAAAGTGGCTTTGGAGCAGGAATTAACTCTACGACGCAGAGAAACAAACCCGTGTGTTGCCACTGACTCCACATCGAGGCCCAGCAGTGAAATATATCTGAAGAAGCACAAAATAATTTCAGCAATGAAGTTTCACCGACAACCTCTGCGTAGGCAGAACAGTAACTCAGCGGTCTTGCCCCAAAGTTTTCCCCCTGAAGAACAGTACCTCCATAAGGTAAAGTGAGAAATGCTGGGAGATGAGGAAATCCATATTCCATAACAACACATTTTCCTTTCTCCACTCTCACTTAACTTAGAGATTAGAGCTCTGTCTCAGCCAGATGTACCTTAAAATCCATTTCACACACACCAGCGACTTCATCCGACGGTACGCGGCCTTGATATTTTTGAAACATTCCGGATGTTTCTTTGTTTTTCTCAGCGCTTGTTTGGTTCAAAGTCTCCAAACTCCAGTGTTTATTTTCCGTCTGAACTCTGAGTGTGGGCTGAACCCTGAGTGTGGGCTGAACCCTGAGTGTGGGCTGAACCCTGAGTGTGGGCTGAACCCTGAGTGTGGGTGGATCTCTGCCAGGAGGAGCGTAGCTTCAGGCTCGCTCGGGTGTGTGATGGGAGAACCTGGATGCAGGCAGCGGGGAGATGAACCCTTCCCAAAAGCAGAGGTAACCCCACCTGACAGCTCCCTCCCATTCATCTGCTCTTCAAATGAGACAAAAGCTGAAATTAACCCGACAGCCGTAACTGGGTTCCCTGTTTATAGTGCTGCATATTGAGCAAACTCCCATGACTGCGCGACTCCAGACCTGCAATTACACCCACGGCTTTTCGTTTCATAACGGCCTGCTCGCTGAGGTGAGGTAATGTGTGTGGTACTGGGGTGCTCGCTGAGGTGAGGTAATGTGTGTGGTACTGGGGTGCTCGCTGAAGTGAGGTAATGTGTGTGGTACTGGGGTGCTCGCTGAGGTGAGGTAATGTGTGTGGTACTGGGGTGCTCGCTGAAGTGAGGTAATGTGTGTGGTACTGGGGTGCTCGCTGAGGTGAGGTAATGTGTGTGGTACTGGGGTGCTCGCTGAGGTGAGGTAATGTGTGTGGTACTGGGGTGCTCGCTGAAGTGAGGTAATGTGTGTGGTACTGGGGTGCTCGCTGAGGTGAGGTAATGTGTGTGGTACTGGGGTGCTCGCTGAAGTGAGGTAATGTGTGTGGTACTGGGGTGCTCGGTGAGGTGAGGTAATGTGTGTGGTACTGGGGTGCTCGCTGAGGTGAGGTAATGTGTGTGGTACTGGGGTGCTCGCTGAAGTGAGGTAATGTGTGTGGTACTGGGGTGCCCGCTGAGGTGCGGTAATGTGTGTGGTACTGGGGTGCTCGCTGAAGTGAGGTAATGTGTGTGGTACTGGGGTGCTCGCTGAGGTGAGGTAATGTGTGTGGTACTGGGGTGCTCGCTGAGGTGAGGTAATGTGTGTGGTACTGGGGTGCTCGCTGAGGTGAGGTAATGTGTGTGGTACTGGGGTGCTCGCTGAGGTGAGGTAATGTGTGTGGTACTGGGGTGCTCGCTGAGGTGAGGTAATGTGTGTGGTACTGGGGTCCGTCAGGAGCGATACCGGGACAGGCGAAACCCTGAGCCAATCCGCTCACGTCTTCACACAGAAGCAGAAGCAGCTGCTGAAAAAGCGGCATGCCCAGTGAATGAAGACAGAGACCTCTGCTCAGGCAAACGCCTCCGCCCTTTTCATTTAGGCACAAAATGGAGCCGCTGCTTCTTTACAGCAGAATTATTGGCTAACTGGGCATTTTTAACCGGGTCTTAAAAACAAACAAACACTTGCTTAATTCCCCAATAAAAACCAGAGGGCAGTGGATTTGTTCAATTGCGACTCTAATTTCTGAAACCGCCAAGGCTAAGCAGAAGAAGACAGTCAATGAGGGACAATATTGGTCTGTCGTTGTAGCAAAACAGTGCACAAATAGCTCAAGTGCAGAACTAGGATTTTCCTTTCTTTTTCCCAAATTGAAAAGACAACATGGCACCAAGCACCTTTCGGTTTGGATGGTCCATTACCCGCTTGGTTCATCTGCTGAAAGAACGTATCTGCTGGGAGGTCCAAGAAAACCAACCAGACAAACGAACAAACCTAATCAGCACTTCGAACCAAATCAGCTTCACAGTGTGCGAGCAAGGGCTCCCTGGGGATTCATTACAAGACACGATGACTCCTCCATTACAGGAAACAAAATGGCGGCGCTCACCAGGTTTGATAGTGTCTAATTTTCCACAGAGAACGGACTACCTCGAACCTTTAGCAAACCATTGCTATTGCTTTAGGGTTTGAGAAAATGACAGGATAGAGAAATGAATGTCTATCTAACAGAAAAAAAAAAAATATATATATATATATATACAGTATATATATGTGCAAACTGGTAATGAAGAAAGTACATTTTTAAATCTACATTCATATCAGTAAATGTGCAATAAAGTTGCCCATATGAAATGTAAAATAAAAAACTTGCTTCGTGAGATTGCATTTGGTCTATGTGCATGAGATTCAACACAATTAACACAATTAACTTTTAACAATTTTAACAATTAATTAACAATTAATCTTTTAATTCTAATTTAATTTTAGATGGCCATGACGTACAAGAAATATTTGACCTTGAAATCGGTCGGAATGAAAGCTGGAATGAACTGGACTGGAATGCGTTTGTGGTGAATGCTCACAGCAGCATATTTATAAACGCTTGCAGGGAACAACCATGAGTCATCTGCTTACATCATAATGTCAGTGTGACATCACACCAGGACAACAACAACAACAACAACGGCGATGACGACAGCAACAACATAATAACAATAATAATACATATGGCATCCCTGTTGGACTCATATGTACTCCATTAGAGCTGAATTAACACTGGACATTTTGCTATGAGTGCATTGAATGTCAACACTGTTATCCAGAGTGTCGCAGATTACACTTCGGCACACAATTAATTTATATCCATATTACAGCGGAGTGTTTGCTGGATGTTAAGCAATACGGGTTTGAGTTCCTTTTGCTCAAGGGAACAGCAGCAGCACACCAGCTGTGAACTGAGCTCGCGACCTGTGAGTCATAAGACCGATTTTCTCCCCATTACAGCACACAGTACAGAGCACCCGGCCACCCCTACACACCCGCTCCTCCTCTCCTGTGCGGCTAACGCTTTCTCTCAAAGTCTCCTTTCTGCGCTCTTTCACACGGCCCTTTTGTGAAATATTTATTTCGCAGATATTGGGAGGCTGGAACCAGAAGCAGAGCTAAATAAATCTGATGGCGTTCGGTGAAGTTTTAGTCTCTCGGCAGAAAGGCAGGTTTGCAGTACACAGACTTGCCTTGGCTCTCCACAGTAGGAGGTCTGTGTTGCCTCTGTCCGTGAAAGACCGCACTAATGTCAAAGTTGGGGCCGCCATTTTATGGTGCCAGTCCGGCGTGCTGCCAGAACAGGCGCTGGTCGCCACGCTTAGCCTCGCGCTGCGGTGGCGAGGGTCGGCTCCATGCCAAGTGGGCGGAGCCTCTCCCATTGGGCGGATCCCCATCCGCAGGCTCCTCCCACACAAAGCTGACCGTGGGAACTGCCCGCTGGACGAGCCTGGTGGGCGGCGACGAGGTCTTGTACTTGAGCGCCACATCAGCGGACCCATGCAAAATGCGCCTGCTCCTGGCCTCGTTAGCGCCCCCCCCCCCACCAAAAAAAAACCTTAATCCCAACAGCAGGCCTCAGGAGATCTGCCCCAGACCAGCCCGTTGCTGGCTGTCCGTTCACAGATCAGCTGACGGGGGCCGCGGGTCGCCCCGCCCCGCCCCCCCCCCCCCCCCCCCCGCCAGCCGTGCACCACGCTTTGCTCGCCGTGCCCTCAGAGGCCCCCACCGGGGAGAAGACGGGGGCAGCGGCGGCCATCTTCACTGTGGCGCTGTTTGTATCTGTTTCACCCTGTTGCTGCCTGGAGCTGGAGGACAGCCCTCCCCAGCCTGTAGCACTGCGTTCAGGGCCGTGTGTAAATCGGCTGGACAGGCTAATCTGTGAGGGACATCTCCGAGCACGCCCAGCGCAGGCGTGTCACAGTACACAGGTGTGCGCAGGCGTGTCACAGTACACAGGTGTGCGCAGGCGTGTCACAGTACACAGGTGTGCGCAGGCATGTCACAGTACACAGGTGTGTGCAGGCATGTCACAGTACACAGGTGTGCGCAGGCGTGTCACAGTACACAGGTACATGGGCTGGTACAGCCTCCCTGCTGCTCCTCTCTGGCTGGTGGGCGTCACACTGCTGGTGATGGAGGCCAGGCTTGACAGCGAAGTGCGCAGAGAGAGACTCCTTACGAACGCAGTCTGTTAGTTTTAGTCCTGGCGTTGCAGGTTACGGACCTGCGCGCCCTAGTCAATCACCTCTGCGTTCGGGACGGGAGGTGTACCCCTCTGCTGCCCCGTCGGCTGACGCGAGGGGTACAACCGGCCCGGAAGCGCAGCCGTCGGCACGTCCCGCTGAGAGGGCGATAGGGCAGCGGAGATTACCTTTCCTGTCAGGAGGTCCTGCCCCAGTTTGTTTGGGTTTCCATGGTTTCGGGGATACGATGAGGCCAGACGTCCTATTGCCCAACCCCGTCTCCAAAGAGACAGGCAATCCACTTCCTGTGATGTTCCATTTGCAGGAGCAGAGTGTGACATATGCTATTCTCTCTCTCCCTCTCCCCCTCTCTCCCTCCCGCTCTCTCCCCTCCCTCTCTCCTTCTCTCTCTCCCTCTCTCTCTTTCCCTTTCTCTCTCTCACACAAACAGATCCCCTCTTTCTCTCCCCCTCTCTGACTCTCCCTCCCCCCCTCTCTCCCTCACTCTCTCTGTCTCTCTCCCTTGCTCTCTCTGTCTCACAGATCCCTCTCCCGCCCCCCCCCATCTCTCTGTCTCTCCCTCTCACCCCCTCTCCCTCTCTCTCACACACAGATCCAACTCTCTTTTCTCCTGGCAGGAGATGAGACAGCTGGAATCCAGGCCAAGGGCAGGGGGAGATATCGAGTGCTAAAGTCACCAAGGTTCTGCGAGAAGAACCGGAAAACATTTTATACTTAATAATTTTTTTTGGCCTTAACTGGGAGAACAATCCGGCGTTTCAGCCCTGATCTGGGCGGCGATCAGCACGGTCGCGGCGGGATGAGCTAACCGGCCTCGCCATCGTTGGCCCTTTCAGCAGAGCTGCAGGTGTCGGCAGCGGCTGAGTCATCTCTGCCACGCTACGGACGGAGGGAAGCACGCCCGCTCTCAGCACCTTCCTCTCCTCGCCAGACCGCTCCTGCAGGAAGAGGAGGATCTCTGCACTCGTGAGAAACCAGCGCCTGCCAACGATAGATGGCACTGTTGCTCTTTCCGAGGGCGCCCGGGCCCGAGGTTCACTTAATTACATTAGAGCAGGACAGCAGATTATTATAAAACGGAAGGATTTTAACCGGCTACCAGCTCTCTCCACCAGCTCTCTCCACCAGCCCTCTCCACCAGCCCTCTCCCCTTGCTCTCACGCACAAGCGTGACTCGCCTGATGGGTACATATGATAAACCGGCACGCCGTTGCTTTGGCAATTGCAACAGGGCTCCTTTTAAAGCGAAACAGAAGCCGAGTGGCTTTCTGTCGGTGCGCTGGGGTGTAATATCCGCGCGGAATGCAGACGGAGGAGCGTGAGGCCCTGTTCTCCGCTGCCACCACGTTCTCCGCTGCCACTGCGTTCCCCGCTGCCACCACCTTCTCCGCTGCCACCACGTTCTCTCCTGCCACCACGTTCTCTACAGCCACCGCGTTCTCCGCTGCCACCACGTTCTCTACAGCCACCGCGTTCTCCGCTGCCACCGCGTTCTCTCCTGCCACCACGTTCTCTACAGCCACCGCGTTCTCCGCTGCCACCACGTTCTCCGCTGCCACTGCGTTCCCCGCTGCCACCGCCTTCTCCGCTGCCACCACGTTCTCTCCTGCCACCACGTTCTCTACAGCCACCGCGTTCTCCGCTGCCACCACGTTCTCTACAGCCACCGCGTTCTCCGCTGCCACCGCGTTCTCTCCTGCCACCACGTTCTCTACAGCCACCGCGTTCTCCGCTGCCACCACGTTCTCCGCTGCCACTGCGTTCCCCGCTGCCACCGCATTCCCCGCTGCCACCGCCTTCTCCGCTGCCACCGCGTTCCCCGCTGCCACCGCATTCCCCGCTGCCACCGCGTTCCCCGCTGCCACCGCATTCCCCGCTGCCACCGCGTTCTCCGCTGCCACCGCCTTCTCCGTTGCCACCGCATTCTCTCCTGCCACCGCGTTCTCTCCTGCCACCGCGTTCCCCGCTGCCACCGCGTTCTCTGCTGCCACCGTGTTCCCCGCTGCCACCGCGTTCTCTCCTGCCACCGCTTTCTCTACAGCCGCCGCGGTCCGCTAAATGTCAGAACTGAGTGTGTGAAAACAATCTTTGCTTTTTTTTTGTTTAATGACTATGAGAAGCAACACCAGTAATAGCAACAGTCATGCTAAATGTCAACTGGTGCCTTCGCAGTAACGAGCGAGGCCTCTCCAGGTTTTGGTGGCGCTGCAAGGGTTTTGTGCACAAATAAATAAATATCCTTCCTTTCCATTTCCCCTCTTGTACGTGCAAACGAAGAGAGCTAAACGGATAGCGCTGTGATCACGGCCCTTATTTCAGAACTAATCCGTCTGAGCAACGCGGCGCGAGCAGGCAAGCGAGCTCCTCGTAATAAGCCACTCCATCAACTTCTGGATATTGTTCTTTCACTCGGTGATTAATAGCGGATTGAAGGTGATTAATGTTTCAGAAGAGCAGGCGGGTTTGGGAGAGCCAGGGAGGTGGCGTGGGTTCGGTTTGAGTGTTGGAAGGAGGGAGAGGGTTTTGTGAGTGTGATGCAGTTTGGGGTTCTGTGAGTGTGGTGCAGTTTGGGGTTCTGTGAGTGTGGTGCAGTTTGGGGTTCTGTGAGTGTGGTGCAGTTTGGGTTTCTGTGAGTGTGGTGCAGTTTGGGGTTCTGTGAGTGTGGTGCAGTTTGGGGTTCTGTGAGTGTGGTGCAGTTCGGGGTTCTGTGAGTGTGGTGCAGTTTGGGGTTCTGTGAGTGTGGTGCAGTTTGGGGTTCTGTGAGTGTGGTGCAGTTTGGGGTTCTGAAGCCTGGCCCCGCTCAGCGCTGTGCGCGTGGAGTAATCTCAGTACCTGCAGAACCGGTGCTTAGTGTGCGCGGACTCCAGGAACCCATGAAGCTCACGTGTTCATTAAGTTCTGATTCATCAAGCATTCTTACATGGCAGTTTAAAATCCTTCCCCTCACTCCCTGACGGATGCACTGCCGGGAGGTGATGTGCTCAGAAGATTACCCTCGTTTCTTTCACAGCGATTTCTCAAACTTTCAAGGTCATTAGATTTGGGGACCGCTCAATGCGTGAACGCTTTCTCCCTGACACGCTGTTAATGTCAGACGCTCCATAAACATGGCCGCCAGAGAATTATGGCCATAACGACGACCTGCCTCTTAAAAGTGCTCTGTGCCCTTTTCCACAGACGCCATTTATAAAGCACTGCAGGTCCACGGAAGCCAGTGGCACGCATGGACCCTGTACTCCGCAGATTTACTGTGCATGCCCTGCGCATATCACACGAGCGAGCGGAGGAAGGCTTCCGACTGCATTAGGAGGCCGCGTATCGCACAGCGTGTTTGATGTGAAGTGTCTTCACAGCTGCAAAGCACTGCCTCAAATCCCACTTCCTACGGTAGATTACCCCCTTGCCATAGCAATCATTGGGAACAGGCAATTACAGTTTTAAAATGGAAAGGAGAGATGGTGAGAGAAATGGAGAGACTAAGAGAGAGAGAGATCAGAGAGCGATGAGAGACAGGGAGAGATAGAGGAGGGAGGGAGAGATAGAGAGGAGGGAGGGAGAAAGGGAGAAAGAGAGAAAGAAAGAAAGGAGGGAGGGAGAGAGAGAGAGGAAGGAGGGAGAGATAGAGAGAGAGGAAGGAGGGAGAGATAGAGAGAGAGGATGGAGGGAGAGATAGATAGAGAGGAGGGAGAGAGAGATAGAGAGAGGAAAGAAGAAGAGAGATAGAGGAATAGAGGAGGGAGGGAGAGAGAGATATAGATAGAGAGGAGGGAAAGAGAGACAGAGAGGAGGGAGGGAGAGATATAGAGAGAGAGGAGGGAGAGAGAGATAGAGGGATAGAGGAGGGAGGGAGAGGAGAGGGTATGGTGTTCCTCCAGGCTGGAATGACCTGTAAACAAATTCTCAGAGAGGTAATTAATATCAGTAAGGCTCCCCAGCCGGGCCTAATTGTCACATGTGCAGTGGAGCTGAGCACAGTTCCTGGTTCTGGGTGTGCTGAAGAAGAGCCGCTCTCGCGGCCTGAAAGGTGCTTTATTTTTAGTTCTGCAGGGGAACCCGTGACAGATAATTACATGATGACAGACTGCCACATCGAAGACAACATTCAGTCAACCTGTTTTTTTTTTTGCATCTCTCTCTCTCTGTCTCTCTCTCACACATGCACACACACACACACACACACACACACTGAGGTAAAGGCATAAAGCTTTAATCCACCCTGGGACAACAGGAGAATCTCAAATATTGGATCTCACTGTTTACTTTTTTGCCTATTGTGCGGCTTATTTTCTCTGAAGCTGATACATAATACATGACACACAACACAGCCCTGCTGTTCTGGCCGCGTTTGACTCTCTCAGCCAAAGGTCAAAGCCGATCTGTCGCACTGATTGCCGGAATCAACATCTCATGTTTAGAGAGAAATGTAATTAATTTCCAAACGGCAAATGAGATTCAGAATGCGTATCCACAAAAACCGCGTTTTCACCTTGACAAAGAGCCAACTGCAGACCACAGCTCAGAAACAGGCCAGAACCCTGAAGCAGAGCAGAGCTCTGAAGCAGAGCCTGAAGCAGGCCACAGCTCTGAAGCAGAGTCCTAGAGCAAGCCACGGCTCTGAAGCAGAGTCCTAGAGCAGGCCACAGCTCTGAAGCAGAGTCCTAGAGCAAGCCACAGCTCTGAAGCAGAGTCCTAGAGCAGGCCACAGCTCTGAAGCAGAGTCCTAGAGCAAGCCACGGCTCTGAAGCAGAGTCCTGAAGCAGAGCAGTGCCCTGAAGCAGAGTCCTGAAGCAGGCCAGAACCCTGATGCAGACCAGAGACTGAAGCAGAGTCCTGAAGCAGGCCAGAACAGCTGAAGCAGAGCAGAGCCTGAAGCCCTGGCTGGGTCGTATAGCCTAACACCACGCACAGCCCTGAGACACTGCCGCGAGGGAGAACTATTAAAAGAACAGAGAAGCATTCCAAGACACCAGTGAGAGATATATACCGCGGGATGACTAGAACCGTTATTTTAACCCCAAAAGGTTCATTTATAATTCACCAAGGTCAAAAATGAATAAATAAATAAATAAAATAAACAGCGACTAGAATGCTAGCGAGCAAAAATTTGCAGATGAAGCTAAAAATAAAACAAAGCCCAGGAGGAGAGCTCCGTGTTGCTCATCTTCAGAAACTGACCGGCATGCTAACATGCTAATGTGCTAACGTGTCCCGGCTGGACCTGTGAGGCGGGATGTGGGACATCGGGGGGTGGGGGGGTGGGGTCTAGGGAGACACCCCACAGGGTAGGAGGTGTTGTAGGAGGGCACACTATGCAGGAAATTTAGCCTTGCTGTGGCCCTGAGTTTAAAATCAAATAAGTCTCCTCCTCCATTCTCAGCCCCACCCACTCACCTTCATTTTTATATTTTAATATCTGTGTTTATACAGTTTGTATTTTTATATCTCCATTATTTTGACAGCTGTCACCATTGAGGAAGAGCAGCATCATGAATTTGACTGAGCATGGTTATTTTATAATATTTTCAAGGTAAAAATCCTACATAGTACGCCTTTAAGAAATAACTGAAAGACTAGACTATCTACATTTAATTCCACATCAAACAAAAAGAAGTAGCCATTACAGAATCATAAAACAGCGATGTCATTCAATGGATGTTTCAATGGCACAGGATAACTCTCAATCCTCACACAAGTACAAACACGTACGCACGCACGCACGCATATACAAACACACACGCTCACGCACACGCACATGCACACCCACGCACGCATGCATGCACGCACGCACGCATGCACACACACACACTAACACAAGTACAAACACACACACACGCGCATGCACACGCACACGCACTCACACACATACACACACACACACACGCACGCACGCACACACACACACAACACACACACAATGGCATGTATTCAAATGTTTCAGATTGATTTGTTTCAGTCCAGCAGTGTTCTCACGGCGAGTCCAAAACCCGCTCTTGGCTGAGGTGAGCGCGCTCATTGAGTCCAGGTCCTGTGCATGCAGAGCACCCGCAGACTTAAGCCCAGATTAGACCTGGGTCCCAGTGGGCAGAACACTGTGCTATTGTCTCCTAAACTCCACACCTCTCGTTTCATGTTTGAAGCCAGGCTTTTTAAAATTTCTTTCTTTCTTTCAGAAATCACACGCTGGCATCACGTGCGATGCTGAGATGCTTGTGGAAGTATGGCGGCTCGCGGATTAAAAACCCTGTGAACTAACGTCAGTCTGAACTTCTAACGAGCCGCCCGATACCGGCCTCCACCAGCAGGTGGCAGTGCAACGCTTCTCCTCCTGCTTCTCACCAGCGCTTTCTGGAGTGATGAAATCAAATGATATGTTGGGAAGGACAGTCGAGTTTGGGAAAAGAAAGCAGGTCCTAAATGAATTTCCTTTCTTCTTTTTAGAGGAATGAAGCGCGCTTTCGTCAGGGGAGGAAGGAGAAGAGGAGCGAACGGCGACGGTTTCCTGAGCGGGCCCCAGCGGACCTCGAGTCGCCGCGTGGAACAGGATCGAAGGCCCGATTACTCCCGGGTCGGAATTCTGAAGTGAGTGGGGGGGTGGGGGGGGGGGGGGGGTACGGCACTGTCACACTGCCGGGGTGTGCGTGACTAATGTGGGGGGACGGGACGGGACGGAACGGGACGGGGGGGGGGGCGGGGGGTTGGTATTAACGGTTGCTGAGGGAATGACTGATCCATGGCAGAAAGCAGAGAGACAGCAGCAGCTATATGCAGCTATGAGCAAACGCCTCTAACGGACGCTAACGCGAGCGTAGCTGCCGCGCCTCGTTGGCGGGTGGATGGCGCTGGTCTTGCTGTGTCCAGCAGGCCTGCTGAGAGGAGCCTGCTTTATGATGCGAGCGGAAGGCTTCACACCCCCGCCCCGTACCCCCAACCCGTACCCCTGCCCCATACCCCCACCCCGTACCACACCGCGTTGGGTCGGGGCAATTAACGCGCTCACGTGGTTGCCAAGCGACGGGCGTTCAGACGCGCGGGAGGCACGGAGTCGCGCCTGCCGCCATTTACCGCCGAACGCGCCGTTTGAAGACGCGGCGGCGGGCGCTAACGAGCGGCTTCCACTGCGCCGGAGACAAAGCCTGAGCCGCTTCCCGCCGATCTGCCACCACAGCCCCCCTATCTGCGCCCCCGCCCCCGCCCTCGCCCCCGCCACCGCAGCCCCCCTACCTGCGCCCCCGCCCCCGCCCCCGCAGCCCCCCTACCTGCGCCCCCGCCCCCGCCGATCTGCCACCGCAGCCCCCCTACCTGCGCCCCCGCCCTCACCCCTGCCCTCGCCACCGCAGCCCCCCTACCTGCGCCCCTGCCCCCACCCTCGCCACCGCAGCCCCCCTACCTGCGCCCCCGCCCTCACCCCCGCCCTCGCCACCACAGCCCCCCTACCTGCGCCCCGGCCCCCGCCCCCGCCCTCGCCCCCTTCGCTGGTGGCCCCCTGAATCCACACAATCCTGGACCCCCCCCCCCCCCAATCGAAGCTGCTCCCCGCTGAGCTCACAGGCTGAAGGCTTCTACTGAGGCCTTATTATCGACCGGCCCCAAACACACGCGCGGGGAGCAGGAAGGAAGCTCATCGTCCCAACCCGCCCCCGCCCGCGGCCTTCCCTGCGGTCACCGCCACCTCACCCAACGACCAACCGAGACACGCCCACACACCCGCGACCAACCGAGACACGCCCACACGCCCGCGGCCTTCCCTGCGGTCACCACCACCTCACCCAACGACCAACCGAGACACGCCCACACGCCCGCGACCAACCGTGACACGCCCACGACTAACCAAGACACGCCCGCGGCCAACCGAGACAGAACCCTGAGTCTCTTCTCTCGACGTGCTGTCTGGGAGGGTACATACCCGAATGCTGGATTTGCCCCAAGCACAAACACAACCATCTCCCCTCTTTGAGAATTCTCTGTTTAGTCGTTCATGTTCTTTCAGCAGGTGAGGATGCTGGCCTTCGGTCGTTATTTAGTGGGGGGGGGTGGTCTGGCCAAACTGCCGCTCCCAGCGTCACCGGCCTAATGGGGCTCAGAGCGGTCGGTACTGAATCATCACACAGCGTGAATCCTGGGACATTTATAAACAGGCCTGTCGAGCCGGATCCTGAGTGTGCCCTCTTTTCATTAAATCATCCTGCCAGGTCAGAATCCAGACTCTGCTCAGTCTGAACACAGTGCCTTTTGTCATTAGTGAAGATATTGGACTTTAAATGTTTAGAGCGGTAGACTTAACCAGCTGTTGGACTTAAGTTAGAAAATAGCGCATGCTTAAATCAGTCTTATTTATTTCAGTGACCTCGAACCTCATGATGATGCAAGAGGACGGAAAGACTGAGACTTAAGACACGTACCCTCTAATGAAGGCCTGTAGCCTAAATTCTGCAATATGGCGGAAACCTCCAGCTGTCAATCATTAGTCATCAGACATAGTATTGAGTCCTGGTGAAATGATGATGTGAGAATGGGAGGAGCCAAAGCTGGGGTACTGTTTGACTGACAGCAAGTGGGATGCATTGAATTGAGCACGTAAATGCACAGGAGAGGTGTGGCATCGTATCGGATCACACAGCAGAAGGTATTGGTGGCCATTTTAACATTAGTTGCTCGAGGGTGTTGGGTGAGCCACCTGTGATGGGTGGCATCACCTCCAGGTGATGTCATCAGCCTGCGACAGGGCTACGGAGAGCTAACACGCTGGCCAGGCCCCCCCCCCCATCGAACCCGCCTTTCCGTTACTCATCCTTAAAGGTCTTTTGCCTTCCGCCCCCCCCTCCTGCCCCGCCGCCCCCTCCCTTCCTCTGCAGAACCCACTGAGAGAAGAGAAGGCCAAATGTAATTTAAAAGGTGCTTAAAGTGCACCTCTTCGTGGCCTTGCAGCCCATGAGCACCCGTAATTGCTGCTTGCAGGGGAAGTGCCAGAGCTCCCAGGGACCGGCTCACAATGGGGAGAGGAAAACAGCGCGTCTGCTGAATGCACGCGGGCCGCATGGGATCATTTGCACTATAAACCGCGCCTGCAGACGGGGGGCTTGGCGATGATTCCTCGCACATCCTTTTGAGGGTGAAAACGATGCGAGGCGCCAGCCGCCCTCCCCGGATTCTGCTTTAAAAGCCGTCCGCTGAGCGCGTGGGGTCCTGTGAACGCTCGAGCCGTCCCGTGAGCGTGCGCGGGGTCCTGTGAACGCTCGAGCCGTCCCCTGAGCGTGCGCGCGGGTCCTGTGAACGCTCGTGGAGTCCCGTGAACGCTCGCGGGGTCCTGTGAAAGCTTGCGACCTCGCGCAGAGCAAGTGATGCGTTTCATTCCCCAGGAGGCAACAGCGCGGCGGTTTCAGGTGACTGTTTAACGTCAGGTGGGCGCAGCACGCTGGTTTCAGGTGACTGTTTAACGTCAGGGTGGGCGCAGCACGCTGGTTTCAGGTACCTGTTTAACGTCAGGGTGGGCGCAGCACGCTGGTTTCAGGTGACTGTTTAACGTCAGGTGGGCGCAGCACGCTGGTTTCAGGTGACTGTTTAACGTCAGGGTGGGCGCAGCACGCTGGTTTCAGGTGACTGTTTAACGTCAGGGTGGGCGCAGCACGCTGGTTTCAGGTGACTGTTTAACGTCAGGGTGGGCGCAGCACGCTGGTTTCAGGTGACTGTTTAACGTCAGGGTGGGCGCAGCACGCTGGTTTCAGGTGACTGTTTAACGTCAGGGTGGGCGCAGCACGCTGGTTTCAGGTGACTGTTTAACGTCAGGGTGGGCGCGCTGGAGGGGTCCGTACCTCACAAAGGGCCGCCACTCACCCAAGCGCATCCATGGCTGACAGAACACGATTTTAAAAAACTTTCCAGTCCTCACCTTTACATCCACTCAGCAAGTCGTGCATCTCCTTAGCAACACTGCACAAAAACAAACTGCGTTCCTTTTCCCCCAGAGGAAAATAAGTTCTGGAGAAGGAGGTTGGCTTTGAAAAGTCTGTTTCTCACATGGAAAAAGCTTTGAGAAATGTTAATACAAAGTGCTTTCAATTCACACACAAAAGCGGGACACTTCAGAAGCTAGCACGTGCTCAGTGTCATATTTTTCTTTTTTTTTTTGCATTTTTGTTTCGCATCTTTCAAATGTCAAAGAATGTAAAATTGGTGTACTGTTATTGTGAAAAACAGCAATTTAAGCTTCATGTGTGGCTCAAGACTGAGGCAGGGAAAAAAAGAGTGCGACAGGAAGAGTGAGAACCAGAGTGCGACAGGAAGAGTGAGAACCAGAGTGAGACAGGAAGAGTGAGAACCAGAGTGCGACAGGGAGAGCGAGAACCAGAGTGAGACAGGAAGAGGGAGAACCAGAGTGCGACAGGAAGAGTGAGAACCAGAGTGCGACAGGAAGAGTGAGAACCAGAGTGAGACAGGAAGAGTGAGAACCAGAGTGAGACAGGAAGAGTGAGAACCAGAGTGAGACAGGAAGAGTGAGAACCAGAGTGCGACGTGAAGAGTGAGAACCAGAGTGAGACAGGAAGAGTGAGAACCAGAGTGAGACAGGAAGAGTGAGAACCAGAGTGCGACAGGAAGAGCGAGAACCAGAGTGAGACAGGAAGAGCGAGAACCAGAGTGCGACAGGGAGAGCGAGAACCAGAGTGAGACAGGAAGAGTGAGAACCAGAGTGCGACAGGAAGAGTGAGAACCAGAGTGAGACAGGAAGAGTGAGAACCAGAGTGAGACAGGAAGAGTGAGAACCAGAGTGCGACATGAAGAGTGAGAACCAGAGTGAGACAGGAAGAGTGAGAACCAGAGTGAGACAGGAAGAGTGAGAACCAGAGTGAGACAGGAAGAGTGAGAACCAGAGTGCGACAGGAAGAGTGAGAACCAGAGTGAGACAGGAAGAGTGAGAACCAGAGTGCGACAGGAAGAGTGAGAACCAGAGTGAGACAGGAAGAGTGAGAACCAGAGTGAGACAGGAAGAGTGAGAACCAGAGTGCGACAGGAAGAGTGAGAACCAGAGTGAGACAGGAAGAGTGAGAACCAGTGTGATAGCAGCGAGCTCTCATTAAAAAGTCGTCCTGAGAAGCGGGCGGGCCTCCGTCAGTCCCTCTGCCGCTCCTGAGGTAACCAGCTCACCCTCCCGAGACTCAATTATGACTGCAGATGAACAGAGGGAAAGCGCTTCATATTATTAGCATCACATCGCCAGTTTAATATTCAAGACTATTCCTGATTAGAAGCAGGAGATGCTCTTGAGATAGAGGGGGTAAAAAAAAAAAAAAACGAAAAAAAACTTCTTAAAGAATGCGTCAATGTTTTCTTCCTCAACCGCTAGAAACGACAGAATTAAAAGCCTTGAGGTTGAGTCTTTGAAGAGAAAAAGATTTTCTTTTAAAATGTGCAGATATTATTTCATTTTTCAGTACTTGTATCAGTGAACCAGACTCTTTTTTCCGTATTTCTGCATGTGATTCATCTTTTTTTCAGTGGCTGTGGGATTGAGCATTAGCTCATTCTGACCATTACCTCTCCCCCATGCCTGCATTAAACCTCTAAACTTCCATTATCAAAGGGAGGCTTTAAAGACCTATTATATTTCACTGTCACACACACATAAACGTACACAAACACACACTCACACACATGCACACACACGCACGCATGCACGTAGGAGCACAGACACACACACACACACACACACACACACACACACACACACATACACACACACACACACACACACACACACACACACATTCCAAGATGGCTCAGTCACATAGCTGCCCCAATATCTGTGATTTATTTTGAATGGGCTCGCCTGCTCCACTAAGGCCTATTTTGCTTAAATGTGTCTTGATGGTATTTTTATTCTGACAATGAATGATTAAAAATTGTCAGTGAACCATTTAGAATACCTATTAAAATGCATTCTGCCTCCAGTGTAAGAGACATAATGGCTATATGAGGGGATATAATAAAAAAAAATACAGGGCAAATACTCATACTCTCACGTTCTTCCCCGCAGCCTCAGGTGTAGAGAGACTTGCGGGAGATTTTGGAGCTGTTTTACATGCCAATCCTCTAATTCCATAATGGCCACGAGGACCCGTGCAATCCACTTGGGATGTCCGCCCTGATTTGGAAACCATAATACCCTTTTTGAACCCCGGTGTGCAAACACATCCTCCGTGAAAGTGCCTGGCGTTTGCCGACTTTCCTTTCAGACAGAATCACGACTGCTTAACCTGGCAAACCAGGCTCTCCTGTAATCCCTGACATCCCTCCATAAACTGGGGCAGCAGGCGCCGTACGCAGCCGTGGATCGTTAAGCCATTAAACGTGTGACTGCATCTCAGCGCTCGCTGTTCAATTTCGCTCATTCACACCGTATCACTCTCTCTTTCAGGAGAATTTCCTCCACAAATTCAAAACTTCCTCTCCTTATCTTTGTCTTCAGTACACTGGTTGACGCTCAAGTATACCCGGTATCAATGCAGGCTATACGTTTTGTGCAAATTCATTCTGTGATTTGAAGGTCTAATTATGTACCGCCTTATCAGGGGGACCAACTGGTGGCTTCAGTCTGGTTCCTGCGTAAATAACTGGTCCCCTTCTCCTCGCAACAGTTATTTCAACTGCATTAACCTTCAAACACTTTCTCAAGCACCTCGTATACGGGATTAATATGATCTCGCCTAATCTTATTGACTCTGGCGGAACATAATTCCATATTCCTCGGGAGGTTTATCCACCTGACGAATGACTAAATTTGTTCATTTCGCTCTAATACCCCCCCCCCCCCTCCCCCGACACCCCTCCCTGTCCTCAGTCCTGCTTTGGCATTGTGTATGCCAGGCACCACCGGGGCAGTGGGTCTACCGCACGCTTGCAAGATGAATATATAAGAGAGCAAAATTAAATTCTGAGCTCAGTTTCCGGCACTTGGGGAACTTTTCTCGCCTTCCTTTATCCTTGAAAATGCCACCCCTCCCCCCAGGAGCGCTCCGCTCCCCTTCTGCACGAGGGATTTTGGAGCCGGCGGAGTCGTGTCGCGCATTGTGAACGCCACATCGCCAATCTTGTTCAGCAAGGCTTGCTGGAGCTCAGCCTTTGAATCCGTGTCAGGTAATTCTGCGTATCTCCGTCGCACCGAGTACAGATACGGTGGCAGGCACTGTTAAAATAAATAAATAAATAAATAAAGAAAGACAGAAAGAAAGAAAGAACGAAAGAAAGAAATAAAAATGATGTCATTGAAATGAAAGTGTGGGTAAGTGCCGCGCTCTGTAGTGGGAAGGGAAAGCGTTGCTTTATGATGTGACGCATTGCACAATGACACCGCGCAGCTCGAGCTGAAGGAAAAGTAATTAAACAGAAAACCTTGCAAACCACACGCGTTTGCTTTGAATTGATGCACTTCTATGAAGGGAGAGCTAATTGCATCTCATCAGCTGTCTTATGTTTGAGTCTGTTATCAGGTCTACTTTCAAGATTCTGTCTGTGCTTCTGTGTACTGCTAATAGAGGCACTTATAGCTTGCTTGGGAAAACATTGACCAGAACCTAATAGGTACTTGTTGATGCAAGATGAATGAACAGGACTATTTTCTTCTTGAAAATAACGGTGATGTCACAGTAATCCAGGATCTCCAGCTGGCCACAATGCAGCAGTGCTTGAGCTGGTGCTCCAGTCAGTCAGACACGTTCCCATTTCTATGGTCCCTGATATGAGCATCTTCACATGCCTGCTCAGACAGGAAGTCAGGCAGGAAGTCATACATCAGGAGGGCGCATTAAAATCTGACACACGCTCTTTACATCAGCCTGGAGTAGCTTTATAAAGGCGATCGTTAAAAACGAGCGTAAACCTCGACACCAACCCTATCAGAAAAATTAAGGCCTGCATTACCAGGGAAAGCACTTCACTGTGCTCCAGTAATGTGTGTGGGGGGAGGGAGGGAGAGAGAGAGAGAAAGAGAGAGAGAGGGGAGGAAAGAGAATTATTTTGTCAGAGATGGAGTTGAAAAATCAAGGTCTTAAGATATTTAGAAAGGCATAATTTCAGGCAAACTAACACGAACCATTGAGAGTTCCTCCCTCTAATCCAGGTTTGAGGGCACTCTGTTGGAAAACTTTAATTAACAGCGATACAAGCCATGCATTCATTATTTCACATTCAATCCTCCACCCAAAAAAGCAAAAGCAAAACAAACAAAAAAATAGTCCAAAATTAAAAGAGGTGAAAGCCCATTTGATAAATCTAGCAGCAGCTCAGACCATGTGAACAACTGAATCCAAGCACTCCTAAGTGAGCATGCTTCTCAAATTCACAACTTCATCACATCCATCATTAGCTGCAGAAAACCTGCACTGAAAAAGGTAGGCAGGCAGACAAAAGCTGTAAACATGTTTTAAAAAAGTTTCAGAGTTTTAGACAGAAACACGTGATATTCTCCAGTCTGTTAAACAGTTCAGTGCAACAAGGCATTCATAAATACTAGCGGATCACATGGAAATTGTTAAAAGAGAGCACCGCACAAAATGGCTCCCGTGTCAATCCAAACATACAAAGTAATATGAATGAATATTCCAGCTCTTCACTGTAACTCCTCTTATGGTGACCAAGGTAAAGACTGAATGCAGTCAGACCTTTTGTGTACCAACGTTTAGCACTAGACAAAAATAGGATGCTTAACCGTGTGAATGCAGAGATGATGGCAAGAACTGTTATGAAAAATGTGTCAATCATAAGCCAGGAAAAGTTCACTTTTAAAAACACAAACTGCTTCCAGCAGAACCTGCAAGACAATCCAGTCCATCATAACACTCTCTTACTTTGTGAGCGCAAACATATTTAAAGCAATCACACCGAGGATAATGTCTTCCTGCAGCAGATCACTTCAATGACCATGCTACCTTTAAAATATTAAAATTTCAATCTGTGAGAGCACGCGGTAACTTTCTGAGTGTCAACCAGAGTGAAACCGTCAATACACAGTATGCAAACAAAAAACTATCTGAATAAATAAATAAAACCCATAATGAATACCACATCTGAAAGCAGATGCGGGAGTCTTCTTGGAGAGCACAAATCATATATTAATATTCTGTCCCTCAGACTTTTCAATCACAAAGCCTGTAGGCCTTCTTAGAGAACCCAGACTCATCATTTCTCTGAGTAATGTTGTCTTCACCTGGCTGATTGGTATCTCAGCAGGGTTTTGACGTGAAGGCGGATCTCTTCCTTCCACCGGAGATATAACTGCACATGTGCCATTCCAGGTTTGCAGCAGTTCTGGTAAGCTTTATCCAAAAAACAACAAAAAAAGTTTCTCTTGTTACAAACTTTTTCTTTTTTGTTGAAAGTTCAAAGGGATTCTGGGTGGCCCAGCTGAGCAATGCAATGTCAGTGTGACTGAGCATTTCAAAATGAGAGAAAAACATTAAAGAAAACTGTGTTTATGTGTGCTTTCTTCTGCTATATCGCTGTGTTCAAACTGTCCATCATCCAACAATCCTTCAGGGATGCTCAGTCAATGAAGAGGTTCATCGCTGGAACAGGCTGGACCACACAGACCTGCCATCTTAGGGTTGAGCCTGCACAATAGCATTAGCTCATACTGAAAAAATTGTTTTGTTGGATAAACCAAAATGTTTACTTCACTTCATTACACCTGTTGTTTTTGTGTTTTTTCCCCCCCCCCAATAGATAATTTGAATGAAACTGACAAAACCTGAACAGTATGGGCACAACAAACTGAAGTAAAAAGATTTTTTCAGTGTAATATGACTGGGCATCAATAACAAGACATAATTGAAAGTATCTCTGACTGAGTACTGTCCAATCAGAGATACATCCAGTCGAAGGCTGCCAGGTTTGCATGATCACTGCTTTATTAGCTCTAACCAAAAATATATTTGTGAAGGTTGCCAGTTTGGTCTATGAGAGATATGGCTTTCCCTAGCCCTCCTTCAGTGCTTAATATCCTGTAGGGTGTAAGATAGTCACCAGCTTGCTTGCGAGTGCTTTAGAGGACAGCATGTTCTGATTGATGCGACAGATCTTTAGCCACTGTTCCTCACACCAAAGTGGGGTTTGATATCTACCTTAAGGGAAACTCACAAAGCGCTGCTAGTTTCTCCATGAATACAAAGTTTGAACTGTATGTTTGAACATCGCTATCGCTCACCACAGTCACAGTGCGCAATCCATAATATGTGATGTAACCTCGTAAGACAATTTCTGTCTCCTGTCCCTGGTCTTAATCTCACGAACCATATATTCCACTATGATGAAACCTACACTACATGGGACATTCAATAAAAAAAATAAAAGAAACAATATCCAAAACACTTTGTATTTATGTCAGAAAAGAAAATACTTAAAACTATTCTTCAGTGGGGTCCCAGGAGGACTCACGGCCCTGGAGGCAGCCATACGTGGAGGCCTGCGCTGGGCTGTGTGCTGACACCACAGCGGTTGTGTTAAAAGCGGCCTTGGCAGTGAGATGATGTTTACCAGGAAGAACAATTCCTCTCTGTATACAACCATCTATACTCAGGGGCCCCACCAGGGATTTTGGGCCCCATGAACACATCACACAATGGGCCCCACTAGCCCAGAAAATCCTGTGTTGTAATATTTTTTGAGGGGCCCACATCAGTCAGGGCCCTTGGTATACGCATAACCCCCAACCCCCAAACCCCCCCCCCCCCACCCCATGGTACCACTGTCTGTATTTATAGACACATGGTACAGCACAGGCTATGTGTGTCAGGACTGGGTCACATGAGTATATAACGAGGATATTCCTGCCAAAAAACTCTGTTTTAAAGTGGCCTTATGTTCACTGAGGTCACCTGTCACCACTGTCATTCCTGGTGTCTAAGGGGGTGTCGCGCTGTGGAAATATTCTCTGAACCCCCACCGTGTCGCAGTGCTGATACCCACCGCAGCTTCTCCAAATGTAAGGCCCAGTTCTGCCCCAGTAGTCATCAGATCCGTTAGATGAGTTCTCAGACGAGTGACTGTGAGAAGCTATTTCTCACACACAGCGTCTGTCTTACTTTCTGCAGCTACTTAAGTGCAAATTAGTGTGTTATGGACAGGCTGAACTGGAAAACTACGCAAACTAGCTCAAACACCTCCTCGTTTTTTTTTTTGACACCACTTAATGTGCCACAGAAATTAGGCTTCGTCATCCACAGACTGCTTGGCAGTATTTTTTTCTTTCCTGGCCCAAATCTGAACCTCCTTTGCCAGCTGTGCCGTGTTCTAGAACGCAGAGCAGTTAAAAAAAAATCTATCTCTGTAGAAAGATCTATAATCAGGGGCCCCACCAGGGATTTTTGGCCCCATGAAAAGCTCTCACATTGGGCCCCACCCCCCAGGAAAATCCTCTGATAATATTTTATCAGGGCCCCTGTCAGTCAGGGCCCTTGGAATCACCCTAACTCCCCCCCCCCCCCCATAATGGCCGCCAGACGTCACCTTCGAGCGCCAGGACAAATCGATAAAATGTCCGCCGGGCCGTTTGAGTTTCTCGCTCGTACGCGACGCATCTTGAACTCAGGAATAGTCAATAGGGCTTCGTTATTATGGATAATAATATAGACTGGCGTTATTAACGTCTTCCCTCATTTAATAAAAAAATTAAATCAACCATAAACTCAAGGGAAAGTCATCGCAGATGGAAGTCGTAGTGGTAGGTTCTGAACCAGAGGTTCTTACAGGGCTTCGTACAGAGATCAAAATAAAAAAGAAAACACGGTGTTATGTGGATGTCAGATGGCCATGCGGAGAAGGTTAATGGTGGTAGTAGGAGAGCAGAGCTTTGACCACTGGTCTGTGCGGTTTCATCGTCCACTGCTGCGTGCAGATTGAAGCATGGAGAATCAGAGGCCCTAAAACCTGCTCAGATTTATCCCTTTTTGTGATTTACAGACGGCGCTAAAATTAGACTTTTTCCTGCAGGCCGTAAACCGTAAATTTATGGGCGGTCGTGACCCCTCGCCGGAGTGACGTGGGCCAGCGGGCGTTCAAAATCTCCTGATCGAGGCTTTCGTCCGCCAGACGATTTCACGCTCGGCGCTGTGGGCGGGAACGGGCGACATCAAAAACCTAAAATACAAAGCATGTCTGGAAGCCCTGCCAGCCACTGCTTTACTGGAGCGGTTAATTCCCCGAGCCGGACACCAGAATCCATCCGAATTCAACGTCTATTTCATTCTTCTTCCTGGTATGAAACAGAAATCGCTCTGGCAGCCATATCTTTTCATATAAAAACTTATCAGTAAATATGATTATTATGATGGAAAATGATTTTTTTTTCCAACCCACAATTCAGCAGTACCCGTCTCTGTTTAAGGGAAAAATACACCACCTCAGTATCAAACTGCATTCATCCGACCTGATTCACATTCACAGGCTCAGCAGATGCTCAGAATTCCCACGACCTGAGTCCAATAACTATCTGCACAATAACTGAATATGCATTGACAGAAACGTCCAGGCTTCTGTCTTCCATACTCTTCTGACACTTTGGCAATAACTCATACATTATCATAAATAAAGTATTTCTACATCTGAAGTAACACTCGCTGCAAACTTACTTTTGAACACTTACGTCAAAACTCAGTGTGCTTTCAAGTCACTGGATTCTACAAATAACTGAACTACGACCATGAAAAAACTGGATTATTTGTGAATGTGTGTTCACTAGCACACTGTCTCAATGTCATTTTCAAATATAAATGAGACGTTCGATATTTTACTAAATAAGTATGAAACTGCAGTGGGTAATTGATGGGCCTTGTAAATAACGCGCATCATTATCTTAAATGATGCGCATTCGCTTTGTAAAACTCGCTCAAATATTATTTTATGTAAAGTCATATGTATACAAATAATTATACAGCAGGAGGGTTTGGCATAATAAGACATAAAACGCAATTACAGACAATTACAAAGTAATTACTTAGTTGAATGCATGATTTCCCTTGTTCTCTCTAATTCATTAAATGTTTTTGTTTAGCAGGATTTTTTTTTTTTGACTGCAGATACTCATGTGAACCAGTCCTAACACATGTAACTGACTCTGCACTACAAGTACACACTGTACAGAGATCAGAGAGCCAATCCTGGGGTGCATGTTTTCTCATTTTGAACGGCTGCATTTATACCACATGACTAAGTTCACATGAAGACAAGCATGTCTGCTTTCAGCCAAGTGCACGGGTGCAGAAATGTTTATTTAATGCCAGCGTCGGCCGGAAAGAGAGTAAAATAATAACTGCTGTATGTGGCATGCAATCATACACACTAAACCGATCATCGCTCCTATTGTAATGAATTTGTTTTTATCAATGAGGCCATGAGGTCTTTCTCTTAATTGCAAGTAGAACCATTATTTGCAAGTAGAACCATTATTTTCTCACACAAGCTTATTACATAAGACAGCATTCAGCTAAATAAAATACATTTAATAGTTACAATCACAACACTTTAAACGTAAAGATGCAATTTACCCTGTGCTTGCTCGGTGCAGTAACTGGAGAGTGAAGCGAAACAGAGTCGGTAAATAAAGCGTGTTTAAAAACGATGCATTCTCCAAGGCTTTTTGCAGATTAGTGTTTCAGTTGTCAACACGCCCTGGTTGCACAGGAGTCAGAGCACCCCTGTGTGCATGTTCACAGGGCTCAGCAGTTCTGTGTGAACTCTCCTCAGTTTGTACCTTCCAGAGTGGAGTAATGGTGTATTCTACTGAAGCACCTGTGTGGGGAACAGGGGGGTGCATCCTAACCAGGGTCTAACCGGCGTGGCCTGGCTGTCAGTGACGGGCTCTGTGGGACGCCTCTAATTGGCTGTAATGCTGAGCGCGGGGGGGGGGGCTCACAGTTAGGCCCCCGCCACATCTCTCTCTCTCCAGCGCACTCTGTGATGGATCGGCTGCCAGCACCGCGCCGACGGCAGCTGCCTCCACCCCGGAGTTGGCACGGCAACCGCGGTCGCTCACCTGGCCCTGCAGCTCACCTGGCGACCAGCGCGGAAACGGCGCGGTCAGCAGTTTTCTGGGACAGGTGCGTTTACACGCAGCCCTCCCAAACCGACAGGCCCAGAATGTTTAAATCTGTGCCGTTTTCTACGATGAGGGTAGGGGAAGCTGAGCCCGGCGTGGGTGCCACTGCATGGCTAGCGCAGTAACATGCTAATGCTCAACTGGACTTTAAATTAGCAGGCTGGCTAAACTGATATTATTATCAGTTAGTGACCTTATTTAGCAACAGTATTTTCAGGAAGAAACAGCCTACCGATTATCAGTGCCTTGCAGAAAAAATAAATAAATAAAGTTAGAAACCCAGAAGAGCTGCATCGTCCTGAACTCCAGCAAAGGGCAGGCTAGGGGAACAGAGGCTGCAGGCCAGCCCGCTGACTGTTCTGCCTTCGTGAACTTTGCCAAAAACAAAAAATGATACACGTGCTAACGTACAGAACCGCACGTAAACAGCCAAAAGTGCACACTGGAAAACAGTCGTCAAATCAACTTATTTACAGCCAGAAAATGTTTTCTACCCACAAAAGGAGCTGAACAGCACTGGCTAGTCTACCTCTGTGCTCTCCTGAGACTCAATCATGGGTCTAAATGAACACTTACAGCATCAGATAACTTTCACTGAGCACACACTGTTATTTACAGCACCTCAGAGAACTTCAGTATCCAACATCACCAGGAATGGTGTGAGTATGCAAAGATGAGTGTGTATATTTGCGCGTGTATGTGTGAGTGCGCGTGTTTGTGTGTGCGTAGTGTGTTTGTTTACAATGGCATTTCAAATGGAAACTGTTTAGACCCAAAAATGGAAGGGAATATGGGAATATACAACATGTTGCAATGCTGTAAATGTGAGTGACACCTCCTTGGGAAATTAATTCACAGTCTTTCTGATTCCTCAGTAGCAGTCCAGTCCCCCAGGAACAAAGTGAGACGGAGCTTTGATACCGTCTCTGAAGATTTCAGTCACAGAAAACTGAAGGGATTCCAACATGGAACAACAAACTAGCATTTTAATCAAATTCAACATGTTTTCATTTCCATATAAACCTGGAGTGCACCTGTGGATCCACTGCTTCTATCAACGCAGCTTCCCCCTGAAACATTTAACTGCCGTTTTTGAATGGATATGAATAATTAACATGTAGGAATGTGCAAGAATGTGCGTTCTGAGCAGGAGGGAGCTCTAAAATGGCCGCCTTTTCTCCTCTCCATGAATGATGAAATAAAAGGCCTTGGAAACCCCTGGGGTCTTATTTCGTATTATACTTAAATCCAGCGGATTATCAGAACTGTGTTTGTATTCACAGATGAAACGCTGACAGGCGCTAGGAGTCCTCATCGTCTCAGCGACGCTCGCCTCGGCTGAGCGCCGGATTTCGTCTGAAGCGAGTCTCCGTCGCTTCACCCAGCCGCTGGGAATTCTGGGACTTCACGCACGTTGGTGCGGCGAAGCGGCCGGTCAAAGTAGCTGCCGCACGGAACGTTCTGAGAAACAGGCGCTGCGCCAAACCTTCTCTCTGTCATGGCCATCGAGAATAAAATAAATAAGTAAATAAATAAATAATTAATAAATGATTGCAAATTTGAAAATATCAAATTAGCCACCAGGACTTTATTGAGTTGAAGGAGACCACCGAGGGACAGGGAATTATAAACTGTTGCTTTCATTCCCTCAAACCACGATTCATATTAGCATATTTCAAATTTGCTCTTGGACAATTATCTGAAATGTGTCAAATAAATGAGAAGTCAGGCTCCCTTCTCTTTCTCTGAAATAAATTAGCCTCTTCATAACGACCTCACTTATTCCATTGGACATCAGCCTGAGCAGATATTAAAAAAACAATGAGTAAACCAATTAACATAACTAATACAACAGGCATTAAAATGCATACAGGGGAACTCTGGGTGATTCTGAAGGTGTTTGTGTTAAGTGTTTAATTCTTCTCGGGGCTTAAGAATGCTACTTCCTGCTAGCGCAGAGGCATGGCTGTAATTGATCTTCCCCGAGGCCGATGGAGAACGAGCAGCTGAGGAGGACTGATGTGTTCCTGCCTCCTCGCTCAGTGAATGGGCCTCTCATTCAGTGGGTTAGCCTTGGTCAGCCGCGCTACGCGTCACCCCCCCCCCCGCCGCCACGCGCCCCTAAACAGGGTGAACCGCCCTCCTGTTCAAACGCCCATCTCGTAGCCACGGCGACCATCCCAGGGATCCGGCGCTGGCGATGGAACATCGCGGTGAACATTTTTTTTCCATCTGCGCTGTGTTGTTGCCGTAACTATGGCAACCTGCAAAAGAGGGGGGCGGCAGGTTTGTTAAAATAGAGAAACGGCAGAATGTGAGGCCGTCGCTCATCGCCCCAAAACCCCGGTAAACTGGCCGTTTAACTAAAGGGGACTGCCCAGTGCTGATCCGACACCTGCATGCGGAGGAACCTCGATCTCAACCCCGTTTCAGTAACTCTGGGGGAGGGGAACGCATATGCAAGTGTGGCTATAACTAACTAATATTAAAATCCATGTACGCCTACACTAATTCACTTTTCTGTGATTAACTGCTATTACTTCACGTAATGACCATAATTATCATTTGACTCAAAGGTAAGGGTGCAGCCGTGGTGCTCTCGCTTTCATTTGCCTGCTTTTTGAGCATTGTCAACTACGGCTGCTAATAAATATTCATTTTCCATCAGCTATACGAGCAGCGCAGCAAAGGCGGTGCCATCACTGTGGCTGACTGCATCCAGTGCTCCACACGAGTACTACTGACACTCATTCCGCGCTCTAAAGGTGATTTCGCATTATTTTAGGGGCAGCAACAGCAGCGCTTGAAGTGGTGGGTCAGTTTACCGTTAGAGCTCGGTCGCTTTGACACCAGAAAACAAATAAACACTCGATGCAGGCTGCGCCAGAGCACAGTTTTTGACACCTCGTCTCTTATGAGTCCGTGTCTGGACGGGAGATGGACTTTTCTCTGACGTGTGACCCCAGTGATATTGCACTGAGCTGTCACTCGGAATCAGTGCATGAGTTACCCTTTGGTACTGGAAAGCCCACCAGCATTTTCTTTTATTTCAAGCGAGGAGCGAAAGGTTCCCTCCATTAATCTGAAAATCCTTTGACTCTTTTATTTTCCTGAACGCGGTGTTTCTGCACAACATGATTGGAATGACTGTAACACTTTAAACCTGGATGTTAACGTTTATACATGCTGGAAATTACAACAGCGTACCCACAACCCCCCCAGCTGACCCAGAACATCTCATAAGTGACTCAGGCACTGAACTTCCTACGAAGGCTTCTGAAGGCATTGTGTACATGATGCCCAGAGCAGTCATTACAGTACCTGAGTCAGCCTCTCACCTTGAAGAGTTCTGGTCTATTTTTGCTATGCGTTTAACAACAGTTATTTGCTGTGTCCCATTATGTTCCAGGAGCTCAGCTTGGCTGATGTTTACGGGTCCACAGAATATATATTTTTTCAGTCTGGGAAACTTCGTGTAATAACCGGTTTGTAAATGGCTCCATGCAAAATGAAGACTGATTAACTGATCATTTCATTCAGACCCGACACTTTTCCGTACCTCAGAAGCAGCTGTTTCTGAGTGAGAAACTGCACTAGGACGGGGGGCATTAGGATGGAGGCATTAGGACGGGGGCATTAGGATGGGGGCATTAGGATGGGAACACTAGTGCACTTCTGCCTGACCGTCCTCAAAGAGCAGCCTGAGCCATTATCCAATGAGCACGCCATAATGAGCCGGCGTCTCCTCCCCGAGCTGTGAGACCGGCAGTGCTCGTCACGCCGGTCTTGACGGACAGATGTGCAGATGCTGAGAGGGAGGGGCCGACGGGGGCCGGCAGCTTGGGTAAATTCCACATTCCTGGCCAATATGGCACTCGTCCACATGCACATGAATACAAAAGTGTGGCCTTCTCTTCTGACATTTTCACTGTAGGCACAAGCAAAAGTTCACGCACGCGGATGTGTGACACTGTTGCACTGGGTTTGCTTATATGGGGCACCCCAATGAACAGAGCCTGATATCAATTTTACATACACCTGGGTATGACATTCACACATCCAGGACTCAAACCCGCAACCTTTTGGTCACAAGTTCCTTTCAGAAAACTGCTCTCCACTTAAGGCCTTTGAGCCCCAAAAAACAGCAAACAAACATCCTGAGCGTGACATCCTGAAATAAAATAAAACCCTAACAAAAGCTGCACAGGAAAAATCCTGGCAAGATGGCGACCTGACGAGCAAAAAAATGGGACATAAACACCTGGCATCCCATCGGTGGTGCCGTGCCAGGAAGAGGGACAGGCTACAGGCTACTGCCGCCGCCCCACCCCCCCTTCCCAAAATGTACTACACACATACGGGTGGTTTGTGAATACTGTATGTACTACACACACACACAGGTGGTTTGTGAATACTGTATGTACTACTCACACAGGTGGTTAATACTGTAAGAACAAATCCCTCCTGCCATCATTCATTTCTGTGGTGAGTTCTCATTCCTTTCCCCCTCACTGCTGATTATAACAGGGTTCTGAGCGGGACAGAGTGTGTTATGGGTTTTAATCTTTTTATTTGTTTCTATATTCAATGTTATGATCACCGTAATCACCCTTCCTTGTCTTTCGTATCCGTGGAATTAACACCGCTGTCACGGCAACACAACTGGATTCAGAAAAACGTAACTATTCATAATCGACAACAGCGCACGCTGTTGACAAGTGATGTTCAGCTATCGCTTATAGAATTAAATATTGAATTTGTGTGGGGTGAAGCGGAGGTCACTCTGCACATTTTCAGTAATAAATAATAGAAGCAAGAAGCATAACAGGAAATATGTGCTTATGTGTAAATACAAACTGAACACAGGAGGTACATACAGGATATGGTTGTAATTATGAAATTAATTAAGCTAAAGTTCTTTTTGCATCCATTCATCCACACAGATTTATTTTTTTCACGGCATTAGTATTAATAGTATCTTTCTGCGAGTCTGCACACACGTCTCACTTATCTGAGAATGCATAAGTAGACTGTTTATACTTCAGCAAAGATTCTGCACAAGAGCAGTTTTACAGCCCTGTAGATTTTTACCCCATTCTTTTACATATTGAACAGCTGTTATATTTGAATATCTTGCAGTCTTTCACATCCTGTGAATCACAGATGTGACTGCGTGCGATATCACTTTGGTAAAGTATTAATTCTACCAAATTAGCCTGAGATTGTCGCAGAGCACAGAACTGCCGCTGAAATGCAGCCTGGAGAGCTTCAAAGCTCAGGAACCTGGAGTACACAAGAGATAATCCCGTTACCAGGACCCGGGTTGCCAGCACAGTTAATTATGCATTCACATTTCCTTGCGTTATTTATGATACCTCTCCTTCTTCCCTCTTTACCTCTGTTCCTCCACGGTGATTACATTCGTCCTCCAATCCTTGGAGGGTTAGTCAAGATTCCTTCCCGAAGCTTTCAACATGAAAAGAGAGAGGAAAATAAAAAGAAAAATGGGTGGCTTCTCTCTGGCTTCTGGTGTCTGTCCCTGTGAACGTGTGTGTGTGTGTGTGTGTGTGTTTCTGTGCCTGCATGCATGTGTGTGGGTGAACACACGTGTGCGTAGGTGTGCGTACACATATACGCTCTGAGCTGTTTTTCTGCAAAAAAAAAAAATCTTTTCTTTCATGCCCTGTTTTGTAGATCCTGTTAAACTGTTTTATTTTATATATTTTTAAAAACATTTCGTTGATCTGTGTATGTTCTCCTTTTTTGGCCATGCCGACGGTGCGCGCCCTCCCCCCCCCCCCCCCATGTCAGCGCGGGCTCCATCCTCCGCTTGTTCCCGTGAAGTCCGGGACACACGCTGTGCACTGTGGGAGTTTCGGGCGGTGACTAATGACTCTGTTCGCAAAGCTAACACTGATACACGCTCAGCTGGGGGGAGGAAACCCGAGTGATTACAAACTCGTTCTGCGTTTTGCCGAAGATCACAAAGGCCACCCCCCACCCGCTCTTTGATCTCCCTGCCACACCCAAAATGGCCGTTTCAAAGCGCCACCTCCCTCCCCCACAAAGGCGCCTCCTGTGAACGGGGTGGACGGGCGGTTAATGAACGGAAACCGGGGGAAGTAAAGTTCCGAGACGCCCGCGTCGCAGGCGGGAGGAACTCAATCACGTGCCGGCGAGACCCGCGCGCTCCACAGCCAATCAGAGGTCATTAGCGAAGGCGCCGAGTCGCACCGCACGCAGGCCTGCTTTCACTCCACACAACTCGGGTTTGACATGCACAGCGAAGAGGAGAAAGGGAGAATGAAATAAAATAAAAAATCTAGATGATTCCACGTGAGAAGCACACAGGGGAAGACGCTGTGGAGGAACGGTCACGGGCGACTGGCAAACAGTGCAGCAGGAAGTGCGACCGAAGGGCTGGGTTTCGGGCCTGTGCGTTTCGGGCCTGTGCGTTTCGGGCCTGTGCTTCTTGGGCCTGTGCGTTCTGGGCCTGTGCGTTTCGGGCCTGTACTTCCCGGGCCTGTGCGTTCTGGGCCTGTGCGTTTCGGGCCTGTGCTTCTTGGGCCTGTGCGTTCTGGGCCTGTGCGTTTCGGGCCTGTACTTCCCGGGCCTGTGCGTTCTGGGCCTGTGCGTTTCGGGCCTGTGCTTCTTGGGCCTGTGCGTTCTGGGCCTGTGCGTTTCGGGCCTGTACTTCCCGGGCCTGTGCGTTCTGGGCCTGTGCGTTTCGGGCCTGTGCTTCTTGGGCCTGTGCGTTCTGGGCCTGTGCGTTTCGGGCCTGTGCTTCTTGGGCCTGTGCGTTCTGGGCCTGTACTTCCCGGGCCTGTGCGTTCTGGGCCTGTGCGTTTCGGGCCTGTGCTTCTTGGGCCTGTGCGTTCTGGGCCTGTGCGTTTCGGGCCTGTACTTCCCGGGCCTGTGCGTTCTGGGCCTGTGCGTTTCGGGCCTGTGCTTCTTGGGCCTGTGCGTTCTGGGCCTGTGCGTTTCGGGCCTGTACTTCCCGGGCCTGTGCGTTCTGGGCCTGTGCGTTTCGGGCCTGTGCTTCTTGGGCCTGTGCGTTCTGGGCCTGTGCGTTTCGGGCCTGTACTTCCCGGGCCTGTGCGTTCTGGGCCTGTGCGTTTCGGGCCTGTGCTTCTTGGGCCTGTGCGTTCTGGGCCTGTGCGTTTCGGGCCTGTGCGTTCTGGGCCTGTGCGTTTCGGGCCTGTGCTTCTTGGGCCTGTGCGTTTCGGGCCTGTGCATACAGATGAGCTCCAAAGCCAGGCAGCAGCCCCTCGGGGCCTGGTAATGTAATACTGCAGAGGTGCACCACGGGACTGAGCTCCTGCTCAGAGAGTCAATGGCTATCAGATTTACGCTGACTACCGCAGGAGTGTTTTCAGCTGGGCCACAAAGTGCTGTCCAGATGTAATAAGGATAAACACTCACGCACACGCTCCTTTCTCTGCTCATCCTATAAACCGAGCCGCACGTTGTTCTCCCCTTAATTGTATTTCCTCTTGTGAGGACCTTTTAAACCGCACAAGTCTGTGGGGTATTTTAAGATTCCGTGCACGGTTAAACTGCTTATATCAGGGGCTTTCTACACCGATATGGTTTTTATATTTTTCTGTATTGCAGATTTATTTAAAATAATATTATGGTAAAGAAAATAAGATGATAGCCTGTGCACATGTAACCTTGGAAACAAGGTGTAATTATAAAGGTGGTGACATGTCTTAGTGACTGAGGAACAGGTATTTACAAAGCAGAAGCTCCCACAGGGGTGTGCTATTTTCATGTAGCACGACTGGCCCAGCATGCTTAGGGTCAATCATTTATATACGGGATCATAACCGTCCCAGCATGCTTAGGGTCAAGCATCTATATACGGGATCATAACCGTCCCAGCATGCTTAGGGTCAAGCATCTATATACGGGATCATAACCGTCCCAGCATGCTTAGGGTCAAGCATCTATATACGGGATCATAACCGTCCCAGCATGCTTAGGGTCAAGCATCTATATACGGGATCATAACCGTCCCAGCATGCTTAGGGTCAAGCATCTATATACGGGATCATAACCGTCCCAGCATGCTTAGGGTCAAGCATTTATATACGGGATCATAACCGTCCCAGCATGCTTAGGGCCAAGCATTTATATACGGGATCATAACCGTCCCAGCATGCTTAGGGTCAAGCATTTATATACGGGATCATAACCGTCCCAGCATGCTTAGGGTCAAGCATTTACATACGGGATCATAACCGTCCCAGCATGCTTAGGGTCAAGCATTTATATACGGGATCATAACCGTCCCAGCATGCTTAGGGTCAAGCATTTATATACGGGATCATAACCGTCCCAGCATGCTTAGGGTCAAGCATCTATATACGGGATCATAACCGTCCCAGCATGCTTAGGGTCAAGCATCTATATACGGGATCATAACCGTCCCAGCATGCTTAGGGTCAAGCATTTATATACGGGATCATAACCGTCCCAGCATGCTTAGGGTCATGCCTGACAAAAAAATAAATAAATAAATAAACGAAATACAAAACTTTAGTCATGAAGAAGGGACTCGGAAGAAGGTGCACAGATAACTCACTCTCATTAAGGGGAGCTCGCAGGAAACAGTGCCGAGAAAGAGACGTCTAACAAAGAGAAATATATATATCACAATACTGCAGAAACCTCAGATGCATTATACTACATTTTTCAGAAATCAGCGTAAAAAAACTGTACAAAATGTACGACCACTTAAAGAACAATTCCTCTTTGTGCTGATTGTTGAGCGTGCGATAGAACAGAAGTCAAGGTGCACACACAGGCACACGTCTTCCTTTGTGAACATTTCTGTGCATTTTTCTCCACAGGACACGTATGGAAAATGTGGCCTTGAATTCTCTAATGAAAAAGAGAAGAGAGAGAAAACACCTCCAAAGACTCTTTCTTCTTCGTGCGGTGGAGGAGCGCAGAGCTAGAACACACACACACACACACACACTCACACTCACGCACATGCACACGCACACACACGCATACGCACACACAGACACACACACTCACACACACACAGACACTCACACTCACACACAGTAGCCCAGTCCCGCCACACACCACCACTGAAGCTTCCTGTACCCCCAGTGATGGCTTCCTGCGCGTATCACTGTGATCGCCTCCGCCATCCCACTCTCCTATCCCTCCCTCCCTCCCTCCTTCCCCCTCTCCCACCCTCTCTCCTTCCCCCTCTCTCTCTCCCTCCCTCCCTCCCTCCCTCCTTCCCAAATTCAGAAGGGAAGCTCAAACTTCCCCCGCGCGCACAACCCCTCTCTCTAATAGCATGTTACTCTTTTAGTTCTCTGGATAGCAGAGCATTATCCCCCCTCCCTCCCAGACGTGACTGCCACTGCGGCGTGCTTGCGGTCGGACGTGTCTTTGAAGCCGCACGCTTGGGTCACTCCTTCCGTTAAACTGTGGTTTTCTCCCCCGAGTTTTAAAATTAAACGTGTCACAGTCATGTTGCTGAAAACGAGTGAGGTGCTTCACAAGTTGAGTGATTACAAGTGTTACATTTTATTTGTAGTTCGACGTAAGGTTGGAATGAGGGCCTGAGTTAGCATGAGGGCTAGGGCTAACGCCACTGTTAGGGTCAGGATGAATGGGGAAGGTCAGTCAGATCACAGACCCTACACCACTCGGTTTTACGCTGGTCATTGTGCGGTCGCTACCTGCTTTTACAATCCCGTCCTTAAAACTATATTTGGATACTGAACATTGTTCCACTGGAATATGATCAGCTTCATTAAAAAAATAATTCTGACTGTTTTTGAATCTTCCTTCGGCCGATGTAATGCAGATAGCATTAAGATGGTTTTGCTGTTGATCTTTAGCGGTTTTCAGCAAGGCTGGTGGGCGCTAAACCAGGATTTCCCTAATTGTGTCTGTGCGTTCCTTTGGTGGTGTTTCAGTCCCTTAAGGATGACAACAGATCTACAGCATTATTAAATGTCCTTGGGTTTATCTCCACATATTAACTTCAAAGACCAGATTTCACTTTAAAATCTAAACTCTGTTGCAGTTTTTCCCTTTTTTTTTTACAAGAGCACCGTAATGAAAGCAGACATTATTTAAAAATCACGTCGGACGACCTTCATTAAAGCATTTAAGAAGCCGGGACATGCAAATGCGGCTGTGCTGTCATTTCCACATTTTTGAAGTAATTACACTAAAACTCCTCAGCCTGTCAGCTTCCGCTGTAAGTCTATTGGAAGCATTCCGCACGAATGGCAATTAGCGCAATTATCTGATGTCATGCATGAAATTGTTGATAGTGAAAGGCGGGTATCAGCAGGAGAGGAGAAACACAGATAGATCGGGAATCAGTTAAGTCTCCAATCTTAATGAAGAACAAAGAGAGGAGGTATGAATTATTCCAGGGAACAGCAGATGTCATACAACGTGCGTCTTACAGCCTCTCAGAGAAACAGCCGCGCAGCACTGTAACATGTGCCTGGAAAGCAGACGCTAGTTCCTTTGTTAGCCCACGTCCAAAGTTTCTTTTTTCTCCCTCCCAGAGGTTGCTACGGTCTCCCCTCTCCCGTAGTTCACCCCTCTATGCGTTAGCGCCATCTCAGAAGCTGTGCTCATTAAGAGCTCTATCTGAGGCTGCGGAGTCAGTTGATTTAAATGCATTTAAATGCATTATGTTATTTCTTCTGCTCCGGCTTAATTCTTTCCTCCCTGATGTATTTGAATCCAATTAAGATCCCCTTCATTATGTGCCAGGCATCAAACACAAATGAAGTCGAGTCATTTAAGAGTTGCTCTTTAAACGAAGCCATACATAATGTCTTCAAAACTTTCTGTGCTTCCCTCTGAAATTTTCAGGTAAGGACTTTATCGTTCAGAAATGCGGAAGGCAGTATTTATAGTTCTTGTTACCAGGGTAACAGGCTTTTCTTTTTTGCGGTGACAAAGCCGAAAGGCGCGCGATGTGGCCCCTCATTGTGATGATGTCAGGGCGTGAGATGACTGAGGGAGGAGCGCTGAGCCCAAAACGAGCGGAGTCTGCCAGGTCCCCTCATGCGGGGGTCACATGGTGTCCTTAAGCTCCCCCCGCACCCCCGCACACACGCTCGGGCCTGCAGTGTCATAGCTGGGGCGGAAATCAGAGGATCTTGGGATACTGAAAGAAGGAACCTGGGATGCACTGGCCTTCTTTTACCCCTAACGGAGGCCCTGATTTCACCCAATCAACAGTGAGGGGGCAAAGGGAAAGCCGGCATCTAATTGGTCGCCGCACTTCAGACCGGATTGGAAAAACAATGTTCCAGTGTTTCCCATGAGCACTTGCTTTTTTTTTTAGCAATAAAATTCAATGACCTGAAGTAACAAACCGTAGCGGGGAAAAAAAATGTTTCCGTGGAGGTTCCAAATGGAACACATTACTAATATGCACATTGCAAATATGGGGAAAATGTATTTCGTTTTTACACGACTCATATCCATCTGTCAGCAGTGTGTGCCCAGTTGTGAGGATGACAGATAACAGCCAATATTCCTCTATAATAACAGTCATGTGGGCACACAGCTTAGGAGAAGAAAAGAAGAAAAGAAAAGAAAAAAAAAACAAAAAAAACCACTGAACTTCACACGTTGGAAGGCTATATCACCTTTTACTCCATCAGTATATATAACCCACATCCAGGGTGCAGCCTTAATTGGAGCTTTGCAGCTACTTAGAGCCAGCATACAAGAAACAGCCGCGGGGGAAATAACTGTCAGATCTATCTGCAGGAAGGCTCTCAGGGGACAGAGCTCGTACCCTGGAGAGTACGCACCCTGACCGCAGGAAAGGGTTAATTAAAGCGATTATTCCCAGCCCTGCCCCATAAACGACTCTCCGCCGTCTGATTAGTGTGGGTTAGCGGGAAATTATTTAAATTTGTCATGGGGTTGAAAATGAAGTGATTACATTTCTGTAAAATGTTGGTTTTCGCCTTCTGAAAATATGCTTGGGAGGAATAATATCATTGATATTCTGCAACGTTGAATTAGAATGATCATATTATGCAATAAGACAGAGGTCATTGCCTTCGGTTTTGGGAAACGTAACACATTTACTTAGTCCCAAAGGAACTCCAAGGCCTGTGGGAGATTATTTAATGTATTTATACTTAACTTCTGCCAGGTTGTTAGTTGTGTAATGGCAAAAAAGAAGGGGGCAGGGTTTGTGATTTACAGTCATTAAAAAGGTATATATATATATATGTGTGTGTCTGTGTGTTTGTGTGTGTGTGTGTGTGTGCCTAAATGGCTTATCCTTCTGCTGATGGCATACTTAGGCTCCACAGGTGGTAATTAGCAATAGAAACCAGCTGTCTTTTCAAAGATAATTTAATGGTTAATGTGTCTAAGGTCCCCAGCAGTAGGCAGACATGTTCTGCATCTTTAGGTGATATAAAAGGCGGGCTTAGAATATCTTGGCATGATGATATCCATGCCAATTAAAATAACAATAATAATAATAACAATAACAATAACAATAATAATAATAATAATAATTTCAGTGTTTTGTTCAAAATGAGTCAGGAATGAATAGATTGGCGGCCTGTCCGGGGTGTATTCCCGTCTCTCGCCCAATGCATGCTGGGATATGCTCCAGCACCCCTGCTGGAGGGGGATAAGTATTTTAGAATCAACAGAAGACACTCTGCCATTAAGGTCAGACACGGTGAAAGGTGGTCAGGTAACTCTCAGACACGGTGAAAGGTGGTCAGGTAATTCAAGGTCAAGAGGGCCCCAGCAGAAACACCAGCTCCAGTCTCTAATGCAAGCTGTGCACATGGCAGAGGAAGTTTTGGGGTAATTATAGAAATGGGATTCCCCAAAACGAACAGCCAAATCAGTGAAAAAATGCAAATGAGTATTACTGTAGGTCCCTGTGAAGCTCGGGGTGAACAGAACAAATCACATCAGTGTGAGAAAGACAAAAGACTACAGAGAACACCGGCACTTCAGAGAGAAGGAAAGAAAAGGTGCTTTATAAGAATCGCACAACCACAGGAACTCATCTGAAAGGGAATCTTTGCTTGAGTGTGCCAATAAACTTCACATTACAATTTACTTATACAACATTTTAAACATTTCTAACTGGAAATTTCATTAAGTTTTTAAATATTTAAAGCAAGGAGAACGGTGTTTTGTACAGCCAGCATCAAAGCAGAAGTAATTTAAATTCTGTTCATTTCAACTCAATATGTGGCAGACATTATTCTGTAATCTGTATTCTGGGTCGAACGACCTCTATTTGCCAAGTATATCAATAATAAAGAAAAAAGTTTCTTAGCACATTTTGTCTTTCATTTCTGAATACTTGACCAACACTTACTCTATTTTTAAGTAAAAGGTCAGCATTGTCAACAATGAATTGCCAATGAACTGCTTAAAAAAAAAAAAACTATTTTTTAGAATGTCTTCAAAAATATCATTGTCCCTCAAATTATATTCGCAGAGCAGCAGCCCTCTGAAAAGCATCCTGAGTTCTGTGTGGCTGGTGCTCAAGGCAACTGAGCCGCCTTTCAAGGAGGATGAGAAACAGCCGTAACCTAGAAGGAGAAACAACACGAGCGTTTGAATAAAATTAGAAGAAAAGACAACACTTGAAGCTCGTAGAGAAAAGCCCGCCTGGAGCCCGAGGGGATGGTGAAATCGGGACAGAGGAGGCCGATCTGACCGGTTTTGAGAGACCCCTCGTCCACTCGTCCGTCTGATCAATGACGGGAGGAAACTTTAATGACATGGCCGCCTCAGACAGACCTAATTCTTCGGGGTCATCATTATAAGAATACATGCATGTCTGACTTTGCCGTTGAGAGCTGTCTCTCAGGACTGCAGGCCGTTAACTGAGTATTTCTGTCTGCACACTCGTATCCTGTTATGCCTAGAAGGATGGTTTCTGTTTACAAATTGCAAAGCCTTGGGGATGTCTGATAGTGTGTGAGGGTATTGATAAAAACATAATTATTGTTGAATTAATTCCCCTAATCACAGATCACATTAGGATAACAATTGGTGGCTACGATATTCACACAACCATTTTGTGTCATGGTGATGACTTTAAAAAGGCCAAGCTTGATGAACTGCTTTTGCTGAACGCTCAAAATCAATGAGCCTTATGAACATAACAGGACAGCAGTAAAAACGTTAACCGGGGGGTCATGTGATGAGGTGTAAAGCAGAAAGGCATGCCACGGCTGTGTGACTCCTCGCTAAGTTAGCGCTGCCGTGTGACTGGCTCAGGAGAGCAGGTCACCTGACCGAGCCGCGCATCAGAACGCGCTTATCACAGACTGAACAGCAGTGTGTCCGGTCAGCGATTTACCCGTCCGTTGGGAGGGGCCTGATGTCACGTGAGGGGGAGGAGTCTGATGTCAAGTGAGGGGGAGGAGTCTGATGTCACGTGAGGGGGAGGGGCCTGATGTCACGTGAGGGGGAGGAGCCTGATGTCACGTGAGGGGGAGGGGCCTGATGTCACGTGAGGGGGAGGAGTCTGATGTCAAGTGAGGGGGAGGAGCCTGATGTCACATGAGGAGGCGGGGCCTCAGACAGCGTGTCCGTGGCTAACGGAGCGTCTCCTGGTTATTCCGGGTTATTCCGGGTTATTCCGGGTTATTCCTGGTTATTCCGGGTTATTCCTGGTTATCCCGGGTGTCCCGGTCGTCGCTCAGCAGGCGGGATGTTATTCCAGACCAGGGGCTGCAAGGCTACAGCCAGGAGCTGCCACATGGGACAGCTCTCAGCATCACTCATCCCAATTAACATTCCAGCATTCCAGGCTATTACACCTCATCTACATGCAATGCTAAGGATTTACCATTAATACAAAATGGCCAACAATTCCCAGATGGTATGGTAATAA
The DNA here is from genome assembly GCA_039654925.1 of Anguilla pacifica. NCBI lineage: Eukaryota > Metazoa > Chordata > Actinopteri > Anguilliformes > Anguillidae > Anguilla > Anguilla pacifica. The sequence goes on from CM077288.1 coordinate 745,553, forward strand.
ATAAATAACTAAATAAATGAATAAATAAGCTGCAAGGATTAGGGAAGTTTAAATACTGACAGAGCTGCATCTGATTTGGGGCTGCTGCGGAGGTCCTGTCACAGTATCTTATTATCACCCTGGAACAGTAATTTGCGATATTCATACACGAGACAGCTAATGCCCTTCAGCAAGCCCTGCTATCCCTGAGACTGAAGCCTCCCAAATAAATAAGCGAACAAACCAGCGGGACCAACTGGGTCTGTTAAACGGTCACCAGCAGACCATTAGCGCTAAATGTGTGTTTCAAGGTTTTAAGACGACCGGACCGTGGCAAAGATTTCACCTTGGAAATTTCAAGTAACAGCGACGAGGCGGAGAGGGAAAAAAAAACCAGAAGAAGAAAACCGCGACCACTGAGGCCGAAAAATTTAATTTCTCCACCGACTCTCTCTCTCTCTGGGGCCTTGAAATATATTTGTCGAAGGCCATCTTATCCTCAAGCCAATTAATCATGACTTGGTAACAAATCTCTCCACCTTGAGCCCCTCAAAATAAAAATGGAGCATATTGCGCAAGCTGGGGGAGCCTCCTTTGATCTAGTGGTCCTCTGATCTCTATGGTGGTAATGTGGTGTCAAACAGCGTAATGATTGGCCAGCTGCAGGTTAAATTCACAGGATCTTCACTGTACATCTTTACTGTATATGTATATAAAGGCGGTAGACATGTGAAGTGCAACTGAGTCTTCACAGTCTCGTTGTATAACCAGTCCCAGACAGTTTAAAGAGATGGCATCCACTCTGCTCAGTAAATCAGCTATCGGTATCGCTGAATACTGTTCTTATGGATTCGGTATTGGTAACACCGATCATATAAGGGTATTAATCAATTCTGATCCAAGAAACACTCTGCAGTCACCGGCTCTGTTTCAGTTTAATGCAGTGCTGAGCACCACAGCAAGCAGGTCAGCTGTCTAGGACCAGGGCTACCTGCCCGTTATCAATTATTATATATTTTCAATATTTTCAGACGAGTTCTAATAAGTTCAAATACCTCTCAGACATCTGGATTAAAACGGTAAATGGTTTGGCTAAGTAGAAGCAAAGTTTATCGGCTAACTGCAATGCTGCATGCAGTTTTTTCTTTGTTCATGATGATCCTGAACCAGTGTTGAACAGTGTGTCCAAATGGTGATTTTATGGTTTTCATTAATGCAAGAGAAATTAATACGGTTCTCTCGCTAAAATCCGAGGAATGCCATTAGAAGCAGGCTTTTTCAAGAGCGAAGGAGAGAAATGTGGCAATTAAATTCAGGCAAGACTTCCTAAGTGTGTTATATATCAAACAGTGGCACAGCATTTTGTCCCGATGATTTTGTGAAATACACCTGCAGATTTCAGAAACTTATTAGCCCCGTATGGACGTTGACTGATCGTTTGGAAGAAGAGGCGCATGACCCAATTAAAGCAGTACCTCAGTGTCCTGTCTCAGCAGATCCATCACATACGACCCCAGAATGTAAAATAAAATCGAATACATTTTTCACAATACCATCTTGTAAGAGCTCATTTCTTCCTGGTAGTTATAAAAGTACTGTTTCTCCAAAGTAGACATTTCCATCCTAATTGCAATTTACAGTCTAGTTATTTGGCACACACTTTTAGCCAAAGCAATTTACAAAAACACATTTCACATTGTAATTAAACACCACTAGAAAGTTTGTGAACAGTTGTGCTCACAAAGAAAGCAAAAAGCGAATCCACTGAAACTGAAAATATTCAAGCTGGCGCTGTGGCACAGGGTAAATAAATAAATAAATAAAGAACTAGAAGAGTGCACTCAGTGGAGTGCAGGTCTCCGCCAGGCATTCCAAACGAAAGAAGTTGTTGATCACTTGCGGCCCCTAGCGGCCGGTTAGGAGTTAGCACTCAATCTATTTCAATGGACAATGATGGAAATTAATTCAAATAAAACACTTGTCGTTGAACGATTTGCTAAATATTCGAGGTCCTTTGCCTGCTGTCAGCATGCACAACACATGTTAGGCTGATCGGCCCAGTAGTATGCAAGATTAGCTGTGGACAGACACAAACACACACACGCACAAACACATGCACACATACGACCAAACGCATCATCCCCTGCAGGCTCCGCCTGGTGGAGATAAATACATTTATAACTTAGACTCACGGATGACGTGTTAATGTCTAGATGTAATGGAGGCCGCAGTTCAGCTGTGGAATTCATCCTCCTTTCCGTGATGAAAACTTTGTTATTGTATAACCGCATGCTTGCAGTGGCCCCTGAAATAATTAAACGATCTGAGAGAAATAACATAACCTTTACCTTCCTAAACTGAATTATTCAAAGTTTCCGGATTGAATCCAGCCCTCGTTACTGAAAAGCCGTCCCTGACATACTGTGAGGCTGCTGCCCTGCAAAGGTTCATCAGGATGTCTTCCGTCCCTCATTTAACAGAAGGTCTGGATCAGAATCTGTGATGCATTACAGACTCTACAGGCCAGACAGCCAAGCTCCAGTGTGCATTCCTTCCCTTCTACTTGCTAACCCTTTGAAGGTGTGAGGTCACAATCATGTGACCGGAATGTTCTTAACTTAACGTTCTAATGCTGATGTCACAATCACTACTGGTGACTGTAAGCAGAGGAGTTCTAGAACCCTGACTTGGAATTTTTTAGGGAAAAAACATAACAAAAAAAAAGAAATCCTACACTTAAAAAGAGTTAGCTACAGTGTTGTATCAGTTCAGGAATATTGATGAAAAGGCATGCCCAAGTACAGAACAATGTCATAGTATTGCCTGTGGGCAAGCCCCTTTATGAATAATCAAAAGATACATCAGCTGCAACGCCAGGTATGCAGAACTTTCAGTGCAAAGAGCACATAACACCCAGACAGATCAGTAGAACCGGTGGACATACTTGACTGGGATTCAGGAGAGGATTCCGCTGCAGTACTCAAACATCCACCGGCCTACAAACATTTCCCACAATGATCCGTCATACTATTTTAAGACTAGTACTGCCTCTTAATGTAATGAAGATTATGCTTGATTATGTTAAAGTATCTGAAATGTTCAAGTATCTGAAATTATTATGAATTAAGTTAACAAAGCTTCTAAAGTTATAGTCTACCCTATGCCGATTACATTCTGTTAGCTGTAATCACAGTACTCTCTGTGGCTAAAAATCAATCCACTTGAAAAACTAATGCAACATACATTACCTCATGTCATTATGGGATTTGTGTTGAATGCTACAATTTCCAAGCTTTGAAAAAACGAAAAAACCCTCCATCCAATCGCCTGATTCAATTAACCTCCCGTTGCAATGCGTTTAACCTGTTATTGCTTTTTAATCAGTTCCATCACTGCAAAAGCGCTGTTACACTAGAGGTTAGTTCAAAAGCTGCATTTTAATATTACATCAAATTCTACTGCTCAGATATTGCTAATTCATAAGAATGTATCTTCTCAGTTGAGCTTGCAAAGATGCACAAATGTCAAAACCTCAACATATCATGACGGGGAAAAGATTTATTAAACAAGGATCTCTTTGATCTGTAATATCTCCTGATGGACAGCGAATGTGCCTGGGTCAATTACTAGTAACCATGGCGAGAGCTCAGGTAGACCAAGGTAAATTTTCATGAATATTTGAAACTTCCACTGAGTACCAAAGTAATGGAGAGACATTTTCACTGTGCGCTTCTCACAGATAACATGGTCCATGAATTTACAAACATTATTTTAATAATACTCTTTGATGTGCAGTGACTGATGTGTAAATTGACTTCTGTCTGAGTTCAATCGAGAGATTTGCTTTTAATTTTTTTCCCCCTTTGCTTAGAACTTAGTTTTTTTTTTTGCATGCACGTACTTGTTATGTAAATTATTCCAACTGTATCTTACCTAAAATAGATTCTCAGAATTAATGATAACATTAGAGGCTTTATCTTCTCATCTGTATCCCGGCATTTCGCGGATTTAAACGAGCCTGCCGGTTTCTGTCGCCTTTAAAGTTTGTCAACAGGTATCCAGGGACGGGTCTGGGTGGAAAACAGACAGCCTGCTTCTGCGACTCAAAGGTTCTTCAGCGGGGTTCAAAGCATCCGCTCGGCCGTTTCAGCTTCGAGTGCCGTCTCTGAACGCCACCCATGAAGCCGACGCCCGCATGTACCTCAGCGAGCACTGATTAAGCGGCAAAAAAATAAATAAAATAAATTAAAACGTTTTGGCTGAAGCCCTCACACTTTGCATAATTTGAATGGAGTTTATTCCGGCTCTCTGTCGCCGGGCAGCTCTGGAGCTTCGGCTGAAAGGTGTCAAACCCCTGAGCGGCAGACTAGCGCCGCGCGATAGCGGCGAGTTTGGCGGGGACGCGGCGGCGGCGCCGTGGGCGGGAGAGGGCTCTTTTACACGCTTTACGCGGTAATCGCCCCGCTGGTCCGCGCGAGCCGCGCCGCGGGGAGCGCTAGCCGCTGACACCGCCGTGAGTGACAGGCGGCACTCAGGAGCGCGGCGGCCACGCAAAAAAAAACCGACAAACCTGTGGAGATACGCGCCGCCATCGCTCTGGGGAAATGACCGCACCAGACCTGGGCTGTGTGACACACGCAACGTGACACACACACACACAATGTGACACACACACACACACACACACACGCACACACAATGTGACACACACACAATGTGACACAGGCAGTGTGACACACACACACACACAATGTGACACACACGCAATGTGACACAGGCAGTGTGACACACCCACACGCAACGTGACATACACACACGCAGTATGACACACACACACACAATGTGACACACGCAACGTGACACACACACAATGTGACACACGCAATGTGACACACACACACGCAGTGTGACACACACAATGTGACACACACACAATATGACACATGCAATGTGACACACACGCACAATGTGACACACACACACGCAACCTGACCGCAGAGTCCGGCGGATCAAAATAAAAACACGTGCTTCAAAATAAATTACCTGTAAGACCTGTGCTTCCTGTCAGGCTACAATCCGGCTTTACCTGTAAGACCTGTGCTTCCTGTCAGGCTTCAATCCGGCTTTACCTGTAAGACCTGTTCTTCCTGTCAGGCTTCAATCCGGCTTTACCTGTAAGACCTGTGCTTCCTGTCAGGCTACAATCCGGCTTTACCTGTAAGACCTGTGTTTCCCGTCAGGCCACAATCTGGCTTTACCTGTCCTGTAGATGACACAATCGCCATTACTGTCAGCCCAAGATCCCCCCCCCCCCCCCCTGTCCGCCCGCTCGCCCGCCCACCAGAGAGATTGGCGAAGCCTTGCACTGAAGGACATTAAAAACTGTCGGCTATTGTGTTGTGAGATGGCTGTTTGTGCCATGGTGACAATTGCATTGTTTGGAAAACACTTTAAGTCTGTCTTTCTCCACTTAAGGTTTTTGTGAGAATAATCTCTATTCTTTACTTCAGTACTGCTGTGTGCTATTGTCAAAATTGTCCAGCACTTTTACAAATCCACAATATTTTCTTTTCACCCTGATGACCACTGTCTTTAACTTACCATGGAATTAGCTTTGGTAAAAGAGTGCATTTAAACCGGGCCGCTTGACAACGCCTCAGGAAGTCTACGGCAGACAGTAAGAAGGTTTGCACCGTCTGCAGGAGTCCAGCTCACAGCACACACTTACCCGAGTGCGGGAAGCCTTTCCGAGCCCCGCGATCAACAGAAAAACATTTAAAAATGTGAAATAACGGGAATCCATTTAATTCCCAAAAACCTATAAAAGCCTGTTTGTGTCTGGCTTCCTGGTAAACGCACCACACGACGCCATCACTGAAACCCGCGGCGAGCTCAGACTTTACCGTAAACCCAGCGGCTGGGATGTGAAAGCTGACGGAGGGATGCCGGAGGCGACCGCGCTCACGCTGGGGACGTGAGGGACAGGCCCGGGGCAGGTCGCTGCGGAGAGGTCAGCTGATCCTGAGACTGTGGATTCGGGATGCTAAAGCAGGTATAGCAGGTACGCCCGTTCCCCAGTCAACAGCAGGCTCACTGGGATGTAAGAGGGCCGCGGATAAGATCGAGTGTCTGAAGTTCAGCCTCAATCTCATTACAGCCTGCCTTTGATCATGCTGAGAGTCTCGAACCAGCAAAGAGGCCTGCGCTGATTGGCTCCTCTGCAGTGATTGGTGCTTGTTTTTAGCATGTGCCTACTTAACCTTGCTGCCTGGGAACAGAGGCATTATCACAGCTAAACACCCTGCAGAGATGGGCTGTGTGTCCTCAAGAAGATTATCATGTCGTGCTCTGAAAAGTGATCAACCTTTCACCTCACTAATATAATTTAGCATGCATGCAGAATTGAAGCCTGATTAATTGCATTATAAAGTTGTCCTGAAAGAAAAGCACATTCGCTCGTGTGCATTTTTTGGAAAGTAAAGAAGCACTCGCAACGAGGGGTGTGAACCTTGGGTTTAGCAGGAATTCAATTCAATATTTATTTATTTTTTATTCAAGGTACTCCTCTTCAATTAAAACATGCCTTTAGCTAAAACACATTCTTTGTGAAATGCCTGGAATGGCACCGGTTTCTCCCAATAGCCTCTTAAGAGGTAAAATGATCAGTGAAGTACGGATGATCAAGTCAAGAAAATGTTTATTGCCTGAGTTATGCTGGCACTTCATTTGAATTTGAGAAGTTTAAGTGTTGAGCGTGGACAAAGAAAAATTTTGCCAAAAAAATTTGACACATACAAGTCGTGCTTGATGTCAGAAAGGCTCTTTGTAGATTGATTCAGCCGATCGATGCCTGGAGATAACAGATGAATGGTTACCCTTCCACTCAAAGTGAAGACAGTCATTAAATTATAAAAGGAGACTCTTGAATCCAGCCAAACATGCTACCCATGGCTGCTCTTCAAGAGTCACAAAAATTTTCAAAAGGGGAAATCCGTCCAAAAGCAAGGCGATACAGACACTGGCGGGAACTGTTTTAGTTCTGGGCCGCCAGCCAGGTCTGAGACCGCTCGTCAGATACGGGAATAAGAATACTTGGTGTTTTAAAGGAAAACATTGTCCCAATAAACACATCATCTCTTTTTTTCACAGCTGAGTTTATGGTGGAATTTTGGGAAACGAAGCTCAGTCAAGTTTGTCGGCGTCACGAACGACTCAGAGACCTGCCTGAGTCCGAGGCTGGATTTGAACCCGGGCCTCTCACTCGTCCAGAGAGTGTTGTCACGGTAACCTGCTACGAGACCCTCGCTTTCCCGCGCCTTCACTGTGCTTCACTAGCGAGCGAGCCGGGCTACGCTGGCCACGGCCTGCCCCGTGAAGGTGAGCGGCTCTCAGGGAAACAGTGAGGCCTCACCCTGCACCTCCTTATTCGGCGCTGCGTCCCAGAGGATCCTGAGGCCGTGGTCAGACTCTCACCCTCTTTTACACTTTGAATAACTGCATACACAACATGACCGGGAAGTGTGACCTCCCACCCACCCTTCTGCTTCCCTCATGATGTCTTTCCCACGGAGTTCCGTCCTGACATCGCCACGGAAACCAGCCGCGCGAGGAACATCTGGCCCGAAACTCCCCCGAAACAATCCCCCCCCCCCCCCCAGAGTCACTGAGGTTTCGCCTCCCGGTCACACCAACCACGTAATCACAGGCCACCGGGCCTGACCAGAGTTTCTATAACTGACCCAAAGCATGCTGGGATGTTATTTGGCTTAATCAGCGGACGAGCCACGCCTGTGCGCTAGCCACACCTGTGTGCTAGCCTCTGCTCTGTATAAACCCTCGCTCACTGGGATGTTTCTATTCCTGTTCACTATTTGCACATCATAAAGGTCTCTGGCAGACGGGGTGGGGGCCTCCTGTCTGGCGTTCCCCCCCGCCGCCTCTCTCTCTGCTGTCTGCGTTCCCTCGCTCCACCCGCGCCCCGCCCCCCGCCCCCCGCTCCATCAGAGGGGGATGTAAAGCGCTTCTGAAAGCTTCTTCAGGGAGCGGAGGGGAGATCAAAGGGTCCTCCACAGCTTCGTTTGGGGGGTGAGGGTCATTCCTGAGTGCTGCACAAATTAGAGGCCAGATTAAAAAAAGAAGAGGCGGCCAATCTTTCCCTCTCTCTTTCTCTCTCTTTCTCTCTCTGTATCTCTCTCCCCCCTCTCTCTTTCTACTTCTCTCTCTCTGTATCTCTCCCTCTGTCTCTCTCTCTGTATCTCTCTCTCCCCCCTCTGTCTCTCTCTTTCTCCTTCTCTCTCTGTATCTCTCTCTCCCTCTCCCTCTCTTTCTCCTTCGCTCTCTGTATCTTTCCCCCCTCTCCCTCTCTTTCTCCCTCTCTCTCTCTCTCTCTCTCTCTGTATCTCTCCCTCCCCCTCTGTCCCTTTCTCTCTTCCCTCTTATACTTTCTCTGTATCTGTCCCTCTCTCTGCCCCCCCCCCCTCTCACACACATATACACACACACACACACACACACACACACACACACACAGGTGATCACCCAGGCCTAAGCAGCTACATAAAGCCCTTGCGTGGGTCGGAACAGCTGGAACGTTCATTTAGTTCAGAATAAATGGTCAAGTAACATCTATTCAGGTGGAAATCTGTACATAAAAACTGAGGTCTCTCTCGCACAAGACAGAAAAGCTTACATTTCCTCAGATTCTGAACTCAGATTCCGAGAAGCAGACTCAGATTCCCAGAAGAAAGAATGGTAGACTGATGTTTCATGGAAATTATAGAGGACACCGAAACGAGCTGGCAATTATCGGCTTTAAGAGGTGGACACAATGAGAAACGGGTTCACCATATCAGATTGAAACTGCTATTCAGTCATTTCAGAATAGGTTGTCCAGCCTTGTCTCACTAATTTAGCAAGTATCACAAACTCTTTTGAAATCCTCTTCGAGCAAAACGCAGTGAGTGTTAGAAACACACTGAAACCCTGCTCTCCCATCAGTACCAAGCAGAAACAACATCTCTAATCAGCATATACAACCCAATACTGATTACTGTAATCTTTAGTATTTTTTTTTAGGCAATAATACTAATAAATAAATAAATAAAATAAGAGACCGTATATATTTGTTTCTAAATGAACGCACCAGGGAAAGGACTGACTGCAGTGTTTGTGTTTACCGCAGATGTTTTGTGAAGTTGTGGATCCAGACAAAATTACATGTTTTGAGCATCAGTGCAGTGTGAACATTTAAAACAAGGCCACACGGTGAGACTGAAATCACAATTTTCAGTCGAGGATTTTTTCCCCCCTGATTGATGAATGTGTACCCTGATATTTTCTTCTGTGTAATTATACAAGTCAGCTGCGCGTAAAAGAAGAACAGAGGAGGAGGAGGAGGGGGAGGAGGAAGAGGACACAAAGGCTGAAGCTACACATAAATCAGCTGAACAGAAGCACTGGAGGCTGCTCCTCAAACACTGTTTTCATTTTATTTTTTACACATAGCTGCCCCTCCCTGGTATATCCTTTCCAAGCATAAGATGCAAAAAAAAAAAAATATATATATCTATACATTTTGAAGGAATTTAATCAAACAAGTAATTATACTGTGCATTGAGAAAAACCAATGAGAACCCACACAGGTGGTTGCATTCTGACTGAAACACATTTATCTTTATTCAATCTTTATGCTATCTTCATTCCAACAGTAAGGGAGCTCCCAGCGAGATGCAGCCGCTCAGTCTCAGTACACAGGCAGTTCTGCACGAGCAGCAGAGGTTAATGAGCTTGACCAGTACAGTTTAACCAACGTGCCGCCATTTTGGCTCCATATATAATGAACATGAGCGGGGCTCCACCCCCCCCCCCCCCATCCCTCATAATGGACATAAGAGGCTCTCAAAGTCACAAATACTGGCCAGATTGCAGAAATATAGATGGGCTCTCAGTCAATCAAATTTACCCATTTCTGCCCCTTAAAAAGCCTGGTGTCACTGTCTTTTTTCAATTTTATTTATGATGCAGAGGTGTTCTAAAGGAGAAATATTGACTTAACAAAGTGTTGTTGCCTCTGAATCATCTCAAAGAAGGTTAAGGCTCACGAGAAACTCTGAGCCTCTGATATACCCGCCATTGGCAAGACTTTGTCACAACACATGTAACACCGAGCGAGGGTAAGATATTTATCCCAGAGGGGAAAGACAAACAGCGGAGCTTGTTAAGTGATGCTCCCGCTGATGCTAGCGAAAGCGGCTCAGTGGGAAAACAAAACCCAGGGAAGCTGTTCGGTTTCACATTCCACTAAATTTGGCAAAAAAAAAAAAACAAAAACAAAAAAAAACAAACTCTTGGCCCTGTTGAATTCTCCAGAATGAAGTTGTCGCGCTTTGCATAATGTTTGCGTTCTCAGAAGCTGAGGGCATGGAGGTGCAGAGTGTGTGCACAGGATGGTGTGTGTGAAGCGCAAAGCTTTGGCACCTCAAACTTCAGCACTAAAATTTCAGTCTGGAAAAAAAAAAAAGGTGGCAGGTGCCCTTTGGGGCTCTCAGTGAACTCTCCTGCGGTTTGTACCCATTACTGCAGGAAACTGGAAAACACTACAGAGACGCTGTGATTGAATGGCATTAAAATTCATAAACTGTGAAATATGGCAAGGGATAAAAATGGAGCCCGCTTCGGAAGTGTTTCTAAATGCACGTTCAGTCTCATGAGGAGGGGGGAGGGAAGTGCTTTGCACCTGTACAGGCTCATCAGCGATAGGAGGGATTGGGGGGTGGGGGGGATTGCAGCATTTAATCTTAAAAGTATACCGATTGCAGCGGTCACTCGTATAATCTCTTGTCCAAATGGCGGCTGATTTTCCGAATCAGTAGTTTTCCTCCCCCTCCCGTTGTGGAACCGTTCCCAGCACGAGGGGCGATGGCGCACTGGACTGCGGCCGAACAAACAGGGAGCCGGTCTCAGAACCCCGGCTCAGGTTCCTGATGCTTTCATGCTAAAGAGAGCAGTGATGTGGAAAGAGAGGGAGGAACACACTCATGCAAATGTTCGACAGTCGCTTAGCATTGATGCAAACGCACGCTAACCAGTCGCTTAGCGCCGATGCAAACGCACGCTAGCCAGTCGCTTAGCGCCGATGCAAACGCACGCAAGCCAGCCGCTTAGCGCCGATGCAAACGCACGCTAGCCAGTAGCTTAGCGCCGATGCAAACGCACGCTAGCCAGCCGCTTAGCGCCGATGCAAACGCACGCTAGCCAGTTGCTTAGCGCCGGTGCAAACGCACTCTAGCCAGTCGCTTAGCGCCGATGCAAACGCGCGCTAGCCAGTCGCTTAGCGCCGATGCAAACGCACGCTAGCCAGTCGCTTAGCGCCGATGCAAACGCACGCTAGCCAGTCGCTTAGTGCCGATGCAAACGCACGCTAGCCAGCCGCTTAGCGCCGATGCAAACGCACACTAGCCAGTCGCTTAGCGCCGATGCAAACGCACGCTAGCCAGTCGCTCACGGAATAGAAAGCAGTACTTTCATACTATATACTACGGACTTATATACCTATCCCATTTTGTTACATTTCTCAAACCATTTAGGTTTAGAGTGTGTGACAAAGCTTTCTGTCACATTGCCTTGTAGAGCAATCAAGCAAAACAAAAAACAGGAAATAAATTAAATAAATTAACTTAAAAATAACAACAACAAAATAAAAAGCTCTAAAGGAAAACCAAAAGTAAGCCAGACAACACCCCCCTGCTTCTCTTGATATCACCTCCAGCTCCCCTCACACACCTGCTTTTTACCTGCGCTATTTTAATCCCCAGCAGGGGGGCGATTGGCTTTCATCAGCCACAGTTTCTGAGAGACAGTGAGCGATTTAAGGTGGACCTGAATTATACAGTACAGAATGGGTTGAGAAATTAAGACGTGTTCCCTTAAAAGCTTTTTTAAAAAGCATTTCAATCATAACAAAAACAAAACATTCATAAAATGATGAGGCCTTCATCTTCACAAGTGCCAAGTAGATTATTTTCTCCATGTCTGCTGCCTTTTGTTTGCGCTTCAACTTCCATTGTTGATTGTCTGATTGGCAGAGACAATGGCGGGAATTTTGACCAGCTGCCAGCCAATCAAATTTGAGACAGTCTCCCGGAGGTACCTTTACTTTGTTGAAGATCATAAATTTTGCGATTACAATCACAGATGTTTCTCATTAGTTATCACAACAGTTTTCTGTCGCTTTGTCGCCTAATATAACCCTTACTGAGACTTACACCCCCCTCCCCCTGCCAACACACCAACCTAATTAGTCAGCTGATGATATGCCAGGCTTTGATGAAGGATCTGTGCACTTACTCCTTATGAGAAACAGAATATACTGCAATTGGTGTATGTATTATGAAGGGCAGAAAATATATTTCCACACCCAAGAAATATACGCACAAAAACGCTCATTATTGTCGCTATTAAAATACTGCAAACACTTTTAATGTATTAAAAATCACATAGCTGTCAAATATGTTTATATATATTTTTTTTTTCCAAAAAGTCAATGCATTTATAATAAATGACATTACAATTACATTGCCATTCGGGAAACAGTAGAATAGGAAGAGATATGGATGAGCCCTGTATCAACGCAGGCTCTAAAAGTGACGAACCACTTTGGCAAGCGGGCCCAAGATTAAGGTGTTGAGCGATTAGCATCACTGCACATGGCGTTTAAAGTGTCTGAACAGCGCTCCTGAGACATCCCAGTGGCACATGCGTTAGTGCGTTTGTTTAACCTGTGCGGGTGACACTACGCGGAGTAGCTGATGAATATTAATCCAGGCGCGCTGGCGGTGCATACGCTCAGCGCTGAGAGTTTTGACGGCATTTTTGATTCGCTCCCCGCATCTGTTTTACCCACCATAGACGCGTCAGTGCCACCAGCTCTTCACCTGAGAACCAACATATACCCACCGGGATAAATATGCATTTATGAAGGAAAGCAAACCCCCCACCACAGGCGAGATTCTGTTTTATTTGCATAAATGTGGACAATTATGTTCAGTGGGGGTGTGTGTGTGAGTGTGTGTATGGGGGGGGGGGGGGGGGTGGGTTTGGGTGCATGGGGGGAAGTGAATGGAATAATTTGCAACAAGTACACTGAATAATTCTTTGCATTTTATATCGACGTGTTTGCAAAAACGGCATTATTCGTGAGTGCAGTTTAAACTCTAATCTGAAAAAAACGGTTCTTCGGCTGCCTCTCAAACGCTCAGCTGGCGCACGAGGTTTGCGAGCATCACAGCGACGCGGCGCCATCGCGGCACAACTGAAGACACAGCTGCCACGCCTCTTCATTTCAGCTACCGCTCCGGAGGGCAGCTCCACGCTCCCCACGCCAAACCCCTCTGTCACTCTGTCACGCACACATTGCATATTTCACACAAATCTCGCTCTTTCACCCTCATGAGGTGTTAAGCCTTGACTACACCACAGACAAAAAGGCTTATTGAAACAATTAACCATGTAAACCACACGGAAGCTTTATCCATCCTTTCTTCCATCCATCCATCCATTATCGCTAACCAGAATACACCCTGGACAGTTCACCAGTCCATTGCACGGTACACACACCAGTCACTCACACACTCGCTCCTAGGGGCAATTTCTAGACTCTCCAATTAACCTAGATGCATGTCTTTGGACTGTGGGAGGAAACCGGAGTACCCAGAGGAAACCCACACGGACACGGGGAGAACATGCAAACTCCACACAGAAAGACCCCAGCTTCATTCATAATCAATAATATTCATTAAATGATACATTCACTAAAATGAAATCACTTCAACACATGGTCTATTTTGTTTCTATTACATCTAATTGGAAAAAATTGGAAAATCATTCAAACAACAACACAAGATCTGACCTCATATCTATTTAGAGAAATATTCAGTTTAGCGAGAGCATGACCCTCTTCAGCCCTCATTAGCTTTTAATGACTCTAGTACATGCAATGCTAAATAAAATAAAGACTTTATTCCCTGGACAACAGACAGTGAGAATATGCATCCCTGAGTTCATTCCACACAGGGAAACAGCACAAATTAAATTTAATCCATACCATTATTCAATATACAGAGATTTAATAGCATAATTATTGTCTAAATGCATGACTCACCTCTGATTGAAAATTGAACCAGCAGGCTCATATTTGGGGTGGAGCAATTTTATGCTTGAAATCCTTTTGAATTATTCCTGAGACTGTTTGATAAGTGTCCACACTGTGTACACAGTCACTCATTGGGTTTCATTTAATTTTAAAAAGTGTTTATTCTACTTCAACCAACTTTTTTGAGAGAGAGAGAGGAGAGAGGGGGGAGAGAGAGGGGGAGAGAGAGAGAGAGAGAGAGAGAGAGAGAGAGAGAGAGCATTGCCACTGCTCTGATGCAGGTTTTTATTATTTTGGATTAATGATTCATACTCTCAGCAGATGTACTGTTCTACTAACCCATGAATTTCTGCAAGAGCCTCGATAAACCCTGAGGAGTTCGCATATATTTCACTGTCTGCCTTAAATCATGTTTTAAAAATAAACCTCGACTCCATTTCACTGATGGAAAATAATTATTATTCATTCACAATTATGCAAATATCACGCATCTAATCTAACCTGTCATTTTAGCCGCTGACATTACACACGGGCGTCACGTTCCATCCACCGAAAAAATTACAATCAATAAACTACAAGGTGTGATTCAATTACAACTAACAATTATGGCATAATTACAGAGAGCTGTCTACAATGAGAGGCGCAATCAGAAGGACTCAAATCGGAAACTTAAGTTCCCACTAAAGTTTGCCAAAGTGGAACAGAGCGTCTGCAATCAGCCGTTTCCTCGTCTCCTCCGGGAGGGAGGGAGGGAGGGAGGGAGGGAGGGAGAGAGAGAGAGAGAGAGAGAGAGAGAGAGAGAGAGAGAGAGAGAGAGAGAGAGAGAGAGAGAGAGAGAGAGAGAGAGAGAGAGAGCAGTAGTTCTGCTCAGCCACACGGAATTTAAAATGAAAAAGAGTCGCTTTCTCCTTTTCTTTTTTTCGGTGCTGTAGAAACAGATGCAAAAGGAAGGTGATTAAAGCGGAGACCTCCGGTATGACCTCAGTAGCCTGGCGTCAGGGTTTCCTGCAGCGTTACCGGTCCCACAGGAAGGCTTATTGCTGTCCGACCACCAGAACCCGTGTCACTTCCTCCCCTGACTGGCACTGTGACACAGCCTCACTCAGAACCTCAGAAATCACATTTGGAGAGACGGATTTAATCTCTAGCCAGAGTATAAGTCACAAACACAACAACTGCCAGTCCTAATGCAATAAACAAATAATAAATATGGCTACTTTATCCTTAATTGATTGAGGCATTTATGGGAGTTGCATATGATCATTGATTGAATTGACTATTCTTTCCAGTGATCTCACAAACTGCAATAATTCTCTATTTTGAGAGTGAACCCACCACACAGCTCAATGAGGAAAAGCCCCCTTTGCTTTGAGAGCTGTGGTATCTAAGAGTGAAACAGGACAAAAACAGGAATAAACTGCTTATTTGGCTGCTTGAAATGAAGCACACAAGGCACACAATGGCTGCTTGGGCAACAGTAGATCCTAATCGTTATAAAAGTGCACTTACTGTTCAAAAGTTGCAGTTCAATTCACAGGGAGGTCACTACTGTGGTTAAGCGAGGCACTAGGACTGAACTGGTTCTGTAAGCCTTCACCATATAACCGGATTGTGGTAAAAAGAATGTGCGCTTTTCATGGTTTTCTGGGTCAGAGACGAGCCGGCATACAGGGTCCATACGGCCATTTACAGCCACTACCACAAAGGCCCACACAACTCGGCTTTTAAAGGCTTTTTATATTTGTTTTTCTGAAGGACATTTGAATTGTGCGGTGTTCAGAAGGTGTAATCTCCCTGGTGCACGATCGCAGACAACCCCTCCCCCCCAACCCCCATTCCATGCTCCGTTGCCCCTGGTAACGTCTTGTTCGCGGGCCCCCGATGTCCTAAAGCCGTCTCTGGGTCAGAGCGTCTGCCGCCTGCTGTAAGTGTAGGGGAAGCCCAGGCAGAATTACTGTGTTTAACAATCAGAAACAGACAGACAGGCAGTCATTGACTGGGTTGTGCCAGTGTGACAGATCAGTGTGTGTGTGTGTGTGTGTGTGTGACAGATCAGTGTGTGTGTGTAACAGATCAGGGTGTGTGTGTGTGTGTGTGTGTGTGTGTGTGTGTGTGTGTGTGACAGATCAGGGTGTGAACCTTAAAGGACATGAATGAACGAAACAGTGCGCTGGGGAAGACCGTAGAGAGGTCCAGGATGGGGCGTGGTTTTGATTGGGCATAATGGCACCCCATGGGTGTCGCTGGTACGGGGCCCGGTTTGGCGGGTTTGGAAAACAGGTTCTGTGCCATGACTGGTGCTCCAGAACCGAGCAGTCACGGATTAATGTCTCTCCATCAGGCTGTGGCTCCCACAGAGGCTAAGCAACACCCCCAAGGGCTGTGATTCAGAGAGAGGAAAAAAAAAACACTTGCTTCTTCAGTTTATTTCCAGCCTATGAAAATATGGTCTTCAGCTTCTACGTGAGCACTGAAGGTACTGAGGAACGTGCCAGAGGGGAGGAGCCATGGATGGCTGATCTGTGTTACAGACAGGGGGCCGGGGAGCAGCAGACAGGGGGGTGGGGAGCAGCAGACAGGGGGTGGGGAGCAGCAGACAGGGGGCCGGGGAGCAGCAGACAGGGGGCCGGGGAGCAGCAGACAGGGGGCCGGGGAGCAGCAGACAGCGGGGTGGGGAGCAGCAGACAGGGGGTAGGGAGCAGCAGACAGGGGGCCGGGGAGCAGCAGACAGGGGGGTGGGGAGCAGCAGACAGGGGGCCGGGGAGCAGCAGACAGGGGGTGGGGAGCAGCAGACAGGGGGGTGGGGAGCAGCAGACAGGGGGCCGAGGATCAGCAGACAGGGGGGTGGGGAGCAGCAGACAGGGGGTGGGGAGCAGCAGACAGGGGGGTGGGGAGCAGCAGACGGGGGGGGGGGGGGGGGGCTAGCATGACTGGCATGTCTGCTGCTCCCAACAGGGATGATCCAGGCAGGCCTGACAGAGGCAAAAACCCTGGGCTTCCAGAAACACAAACAAACAGCTGACCGGGGGGGAGGGGGGGCACACAAATCCCTGCTGCTAATCCAAGGGAAATGAGTCTTTAAGGGGTCAGGGCAAACGCGTATCGATCCGACCTGACATTTTTGCTTTGTAAATCGGGGTGCAAACACTGATTGGCGCTTGCTGATCACTGCTCTGGGCAACCTTCAGCAGTGATTACCAGCCAACCGGGGTTTAATGCGTCATGGTATTCAGTGCTAGAGAGAACTGCTGAATGATTATTCATTTATTTATTTATTATTTACTCTCAATCAAATACAACCAGCAGGACGTATAACCTGTAGTAATTAATCCCATGTGTATTACCTTACCTTAGCCAGGGGCCCAGTGCCCACACTTCTGTCTTAAATATATTTTAATCAGATGAGTTTTGGACTAAAGGCATTCAGGCACAAATTGAATATTATTTCATCCTTTGAAGAGCAGGTTTTTTTTGGAATGTACTTTTCTAAATTCAGTGTCAAAAAGTCAGTTGCTGGTAATTGCTTTCAGTTACCAGTACTGATTGTTACATCACTGTTAGAAGGTTCACTTAAGAACATTAGAACGTTCAGTTAAGAACATTCTAATCACATATTTGTGAGATCAGACCTCAAAAGGGTGAAATACCAATGGTTGTCTAAATATGGACAAATGTCATATTTCCACTCGTGCTGCAGCGAATCAGAGCTTGCTGAGAGTATCTGATTGGCTGATTTTCTTCCTTTACAGTTGCCTTACCCAGTGTATCTCATGAGAATTAAAAAAACAAAAACAGAAACTACCATAATTTATTCTACAGCGTTCGATATAAGACCATTTACAGAGATGAAGGGTGCCGTGTGTGACTGTAAAGAGCTGAAGTTAAGGTTAACCTGCACACTTTCTTTCATCACGGATCTCATCTTCACTGCCCATCCATCAGGGCACAGACTTTTATTGAAGAAAGCAACAGAAAAACTTCATAACAGCCTTAAAAATATTTATATCCCCTCTGCACACACACGCAACTACACAGCATTTTGGCCTCAATGCAGTGAGAATGAGTCTCTGATTTTAACAGAGAACAAGGGCTGATGGAGCTGGCATTGGCCTGAAATGGCCGATATTATTGCATTAAACTGCAAATAAACAGACGCACGAAGCTCACGCCAGCGAAGGTAAGGCCTGCTGGTAGGGCACACGGCACAGTTCATTCTTATCTCTCAAGGGTTTCACTCAATAGTCATTCTGCTATGGCAGTTTTGCATTGAAATATTTTCTCATTATTTTGTTCAATGCATGCTATTACCATAAGAATGCAGAATATAAATTGAAATAGTTCTCTATTTCAGTTTTTATCTTTCCATGTTAAATATTAGATCATGCTCAAAAAGGTTGAACCCTTTGAAGTCAAACTGATGTGCTTTTTCAGCTTATCGAAACACATAATATTTTATAACCCGTTTGATTTTAATCTCATTAAAATTCCTCCATTAACATTTCATAACAGGTAGCAGTGTCAATTATTAGTTTTTCTTGGCTCCAAAGACCAAGTTCATTGTGTTTTACGACGCACGTCCGCACGCACGCACGCACGCACGCACGCACGCACGCACGCACGCACGCACGCACGCACGCACGCCTCTTCCTTGTCTGTCCTGTTTCTGGTGTTTTGGAGACGGGGTTTTGAGACAGCAGGGGTTTTTGGGGTTCCCCGTGGGGCCTCAGGCCCCCGCAAAGTGAGTCACAGCATCATTCGGGGGGGGGGGGGGGCAGGTAATTAAATGCCAGTTACCTCTTTACTGGACAGAATGAGCGCTGCTGTTTTGCTGGGGGCTGCCAGGGCTTCTGTGATGTGGGAATGTCAGGCTGAAGGGCCCCTGGAGGCCATTCGGGCCCTAATCTCGCCCTCATGGCCTTGGCACACAACGGAAGCCCTGGGAGGGCAGGTGCATTATGGGGTCCACCCAGCGAAGAGCACGGAAACGCTCAGCACATCGTCCCTCAGTGCCTTTAAAAGTGTCACTGAAAGACCACTTTCAAAGATCTACTGGCTTACACAACAGTGCGCTTCGACTGGGCTGCAACAGATCCAGCAATAAGCATGTGGTCCTGCAATTAGAGCCATTTATAAAGAGCCATAATAAGGGGATGCATTACGCTTTGAACCAGAAAAAGAGAGCGTATCAGGTGCGAGCATTAACTCTGACCTGGCTGGGTGATCCTGCAGCTAAGGGAATATCATAAAACCAATGCACGGTAATGATGCAACGCTACATAAATTATAGAGCGAACACTAAAGCCCTCCGTTTTCAGACGGAATGACTGAATGCAGTCTGGGTTTCCACCTCCTAAAATTTCAATTATAGAACAAAAAGAATACCATCTCTGCCCCCCCCCCCTCCGGAAAAAAAAAAATTCTTTGGATAAATATAAATTATATTTAGTATGTACGACGCCATTCAGCGGCACAGTAATAATGGCATGAATAATTAAATCTTCAGAACCTGTGGGCAAACATTTTGGGCAGCTAGCAGGTGTCCATGCCATGCCCGACTGGCTCAGGAACAAACTCAGCGGGACATAAACACCGCGTGTAAAAACCCGGAGCGGGGGGCGGGGGGCAGGGTCTGTTGACTTTCCTGCTGTGATTAAGACGCAGAATGGCCGACAGGAAGCCCTTGGAAGTCACTGGGCTAAATTTCGCCCACGGGCTGAAATCCACGGGAGGGCTGTAGATCATTGATGATGTAATCTCAATTCCAGACGAGTGTCTGGAAAGAAGAGGCTCAGCTCGAGAGGCCGGAATTTTTTTCACCTTCAACTCCACCGAAACAAGATCACGGAGATCAAAACGGAGCGTTGGTTTATTGGCAAAGCAGACTACCCAAAGTTTGGCAGACTTAACTCAAAATGCAGCCAACCTCGTCAGAATCACAGCTTGCTAATCTTATGAACCTGTCAAGTGGGGCTTCGCGTTAGGTAAACATAGACTTGAAAAATATGCTACTGTACAAGAGTACAACTTCACCCATCACACGAGTCCTATTATCACACATCAGTTCTGAGGTCACTTAGCTCTGTAAAGACCAGGTTCCACTACGTATTGCTTTCGCAGAGTGAGGACACACTGATGTGACTGAGTTCTGTTTAACCCTTTAAGGGGTGAGGTCACAAATATGCGATCAGAATGTTCTTAGCTGAACATTCTAATGCTGATGTCACAATCACTGCTGCAGACTGGCCTCTGAGACTTGCCATAATTCAGAACGCCGTGCTTCATGCCAAGACCAGCCCGGTAACGGCAGGCTGGGCTGTAACTATGGGCTGGGCTGTAACCGGGGGCTGGGCTGTAACTATGGGCTGGGCTGTAACCGGGGGCTGGGCTGTAACTATGGGCTGGGCTGTCTGTAGGGCAGCAGTGCTACTCTCCTGCTCATCAGCCTGTTTATATGTGGCTGCTTAGCTAAGAGGCATCTGCTCAGATACCCCCCCCCAAAGAGAGATGTGACATTTCAAATAAAATTAAAGAGGAAGGGGGGGTGTACCAGTGCAGGAAACTCTACCTGCCTTGGGAATTCTAAGGTTATTGTCAATTACAGCAGAAGACACAAAAAAATGGCACGTCTACTAAATTATAAAGGTAATCCATCACAATATCAAGGTAATTTAGTTGCAGTTGTCGCATTCACAGGTAACTACATAATCTTAAGAAAGAAAATGTCACAATCCCTCATAAATTTTGGCATCTTAATAAATAAAAAAAATAACAACTGTAGATTTACCAATATAGGAGCAAAGGCCGCAGGTAAAACCTGTTCCCATAATGCTAAGCACACGGGGACCCCAGGTTCTGCAGTGAGGGGATTAAATAGAGGGATTAAACGGTTCGGTCATTTTTTCCATCTTAATACTCCTGCTGTGACTGAGAGACTGAGCATGGCGTAGTGACTGAGCACAGCGTAGTGACTGAGAGACTGAGCGCAGCGTAGTGACTGAGAGACTGAGCACAGTGTAGTGACTGAGAGACTGAGCGCAGTGTAGTGACTGAGTGCTGCGTAGTGACTGAGAGACTGAGCGCTGCGTAGTGACTGAGAGACTGAGCGCAGCGTAGTGACTGAGAGACTGAGTGCTGCGTAGTGACTGAGAGACTGAGCGCAGCGTAGTGACTGAGAGACTGAGCGCAGTGTAGTGACTGAGAGACTGAGCGCAGCGTAGTGACTGAGAGACTGAGCGCAGTGTAGTGACTGAGAGACTGAGCATGGCGTAGTGACTGAGAGACTGAGCGCAGCGTAGTGACTGAGAGACTGAGCGCAGTGTAGTGACTGAGAGACTGAGCATGGCGTAGTGACTGAGAGACTGAGCGCAGTGTAGTGACTGAGAGACTGAGCACGGCGTAGTGACTGAGAGACTGAGCGCAGTGTAGTGACTGAGAGACTGAGCATGGCGTAGTGACTGAGAGACTGAGCGCAGTGTAGTGACTGAGAGACTGAGCATGGCGTAGTGACTGAGAGACTGAGCGCAGTGTAGTGACTGAGAGACTGAGCACGGCGTAGTGACTGAGAGACTGAGCGCGGCGTAGTGACTGAGAGACTGAGCACGGCGTAGTGACTGAGAGACTGAGCGCAGTGTAGTGACTGAGAGACTGAGCGCAGTGTAGTGACTGAGAGACTGAGCGCAGTGTAGTGACTGAGAGACTGAGCATGGCGTAGTGACTGAGAGACTGAGCGCGGCGTAGTGACTGAGAGACTGAGCGCAGTGTAGTGACTGAGAGACTGAGCATGGCGTAGTGACTGAGAGACTGAGCGCAGTGTAGTGACTGAGAGACTGAGCATGGCGTAGTGACTGAGAGACTGAGCGCGGCGTAGTGACTGAGAGACTGAGCACGGCGTAGTGACTGAGAGACTGAGCGCAGTGTAGTGACTGAGAGACTGAGCACGGCGTTGTGACTGAGAGACTGAGCATGGCGTAGTGACTGAGAGACTGAGCACAGTGTAGTGACTGAGAGACTGAGCACAGTGTAGTGACTGAGAGACTGAGCACGGCGTAGTGACTGAGCGCAGCGTAGTGACTGAGAGACTGAGCGCAGTGTAGTGACTGAGTGACTGAGCATGGCGTAGTGACTGAGCGCAGTGTAGTGACTGAGTGCTGCGTAGTGACTGAGTGACTGAGCGCAGTGTAGTGACTGAGAGACTGAGCGCAGTGTAGTGACTGAGTGACTGAGCATGGCGTAGTGACTGAGCGCAGTGTAGTGACTGAGTGCTGCGTAGTGACTGAGTGACTGAGCGCAGTGTAGTGACTGAGTGACTGAGCGCAGTGTAGTGACTGAGCGCAGTGTAGTGACTGAGTGACTGAGCATGGCGTAGTGACTGAGCGCAGTGTAGTGACTGAGTGCTGCGTAGTGACTGAGTGACTGAGCGCAGTGTAGTGACTGAGTGACTGAGCATGGCGTAGTGACTGAGCGCAGTGTAGTGACTGAGTGCTGCGTAGTGACTGAGTGACTGAGCGCAGTGTAGTGACTGAGTGACTGAGCGCAGTGTAGTGACTGAGTGCTGCGTAGTGACTGAGTGACTGAGTGCTGCGTAGTGACTGAGTGACTGAGCATGGCGTAGTGACTAGGCACCACACTGCCTCTGCTCAGACAGGTGCTTCTGCACAGGTGAGAACATCACTGTACATTCACTAAGCTCTGGCCCTTATCCAGAGTCACTTACAAAAGCAGAGTATCTGTGTCAGTCTCAAGAATGCCACAGTACAATATCACCAAGAAGGGACAGGAGGCCCGTAAAAAAAAAAACAAACAAACAAATAAAAAGCAGCAACCAGCACGATTTGGCTGGACTGTCTTGACACAGGTACTGTACACGTGCAGCATTATTGTTCCAAACTGAAATCCCAAAAAGAAAGGATGAGGGTAACTACTGAGGGGCGAGGGGAGCCGTAGTGCAGTCTGACGGGGTGAGGCTCCAGTTTGGAAAAAGGGCGGGGCTTCTGTTACCCGGACAACGGCGGGAAGCTCATTTCACCACTGGGGGGGCCAGAACGTGCAGAAAGGGTGATTCAACATGATTATAAAGCTTTACGGAAATCATTTAAGAAAAACACCAAAAGGACGACACATGCCTCATTAAGCAAATATAACACTTGAATAATACATTCAAGCATATTTTCGCTAGAACAATGGAACCGAGTTACAACGCTGGGTGTCATGTTAATAAATCTCATAAATAATTCACACACTTCTCTGCAACATGGCAGTTCCAAGGAGCGGTTGCCAGAAAAGTGCCACAATCACGAAATATGCCAGCATCCAATAAATTAAACAAGCTAACAAGCCCCAATATCACAGCTTCACAACCTGGCAGCACGCTCAACCGCAAGGCAACGTTCTGCTTTCATTGGTTCAGGTCGTTTGAGATCAGAGACCGCGAGGAAAGAGTGACTTAAATGGGTGGCATCTCATTCACTGCAAGTGGACAACTCAAATTCCCATTATTGATCTAATTAGCAACGGTCACTGTCATCTGACCTCACCATATGATGCTCCGTGTCACATCGCAGACTGTTTGCCAAATACGGTTAGGCACCGTCAACATTTTCCCTCTGATTTTAAATAAATAAATAAATGACTCTGTCCGCAATCAGACAGTCTGGTACATTCTGCTGGCCCTCCAAGGTCCTTAGGGACCGTAGCAAGGCCGTAGCGTGCACTCAGAGAACAGTCCGCTGCCATTCTGGCACGCACTGAAAGTGAATGAACACGACCATAACGGATTATTTAAGCGCAGGGAAGGAGGTTATGGAGATGGTTTCATAAACACCCTTGACCGCATGTGTATGTGTCATTTATTTTTATGTGTTGCCGCAAGATAGAGATTTGAAAACAGCGAGCGCAAATTAGATCTGAATTCCATGGATTTCAGATCCATCTCAGTCATTAAAAAAGAGAGAAGTCGTTGCTTTTTAAAGTACCCCATCCATGCTCTGAACTTGGTAAGACAGCTTTTTAATTATTATGCCCCTCGGTGCTGGAATATGTAACAGGAGCAGATAAAATTGGACCTGCTGATATCACTAGTGAAGTTCAAAGGTTTAATTTTTAGAACATAACAGAGTGGAGGGTGCTCCGTTTCATGCCAGGCATGCTAAGAATCTCTTTAAGAATCTCTTTCAACGTCGCTGCTGTGTTTTATGATGCTTTTAACGCTGTTTTCCGCGCGATATTGCCTTTGTGTTGGCGTTCTTGGCCCCCTTGGTCCCCTTTAAAAACGAGATTTCAAATGTGGCTCTTGGACGAATAAAGGATATATAAATAAAAGTAAAATAATTAAAGGTGTAAGATCTCCCTGATGGCTGGAAGGGACACAGTGACACAGACACTCATTCCTTCATGTGTCCCAGTGAGAACCCCATCACACCGGGCCCATTTGCTTTGGTTTCTTTCAGACAGAGGCCTTCAAAGTCGAGCCAAAGTTATGCTTTGAATCACTTCATTTTTCTAATGACAATCTTGTTTAAAGTTTTGCACGGACGCATTGCCAAAGGTACACTGTTCTTCTGACGCGCAGAAGGTTGTGTGACACAGGAAGTGCCCGGACTGGCCCAGGTTATTTCGGTGCGCTGTCTCCAGCAGCCTTCCTGCCTCTGCTTCCTGTCCGCCAAACCCCACAGACCTCAATCCCTCACAGGTGACCCACCTGTGAAGCACGGAGTCAGGCTCCAGAGCTTTGAATCTCTCACAGGTGACCCACCTGTGAAGCATGGAGTCAGGCTCCAGAGCTTTGAATCTCTCACAGGTGTCCCACCTGTGAAGCACGGAGTCAGGCTCCAGAGCTTTGAGTCTCTCACAGGTGACCCACCTGTGAAGCACAGGGTCAGGCTTCAGAGGTTCGGGTGGTTCTGGAAAGCTGAAGATGGACCTGTCAGTCTCTGAAATGGTCCTTCTAGCTAAGGAGTCAAATGCTTCATTTTGTATGGATGGTTTTTATTTTTCAGTTGCAACTGGCCAGGAGAAATAAAAACCTTAAAATAATCAACTTGCTCATGGCAAAACGGAGGATTTTTAACAAGGTCTGCATAGCACAGCTTCGTTTTCCCAAGTTGTCATTTTAAGCCATGGCTGTTGTTTGTATAATTAAAACAGAAATATTCATAAAGCATAAAAATGATTATTATTTTTTTTTTTACAAAAAAAGTTTGCATGTCTTATTTTTGTAATTCCAAAATGTAAAACGAAGAAGCACTTGCAGTTTTAAATTAAGCTACAATTTTACATGATGTTTAAAAAAAGAAAAAAAAAAAAGCATAACAATAATTTATGCAAGCTCCTCTCCTCTTAGCAAAACCCTTTAAAAATCCTGAACATGAAAGACCCTGTTGTGACACAAAGGATTTATACTACACTAAGCGGCTCGTTCCTGTTTGCTTATCTCGTACTGTAAAGTGATTAAGATTTTACACTACCAATGCACAATCCAGTTTTTATTTAATTTTATATTGTTCTGGCTGAACTGTGACCCAAGTAGCACGGTAAAATATACAGTACAAAACAGACTCTTTAAAAAGGAGAGGCGGTCTTCTGTATTGTTTTGCTTTATTCAGACCAATAGAAAGCAAAGAGGGTAACAGACAGAGAAGGGTGCTGGAGTCCCATATCAGGGGTCGAACCCTGACCCACACGGGGCGACTCGTCAACAGCTGGCTAGCAGGACACCCTACGGACTGCCACACACCGCTCCTAAAACTGGCCTCTAAAGGAATTTATTTTGGGGGGGGGGGGGGGGATGGGGGGCAGTTCTCATTTCAGCCGATTCCCTTGGAGGACTACGACCGACCATTACATGCCAAATGACTGCTCTTCCTGGGGCGCCTGCACAGACGGACACAATCACGCGACGTCCCAAAGTCAGTTCCACGCGTTCTGTTTTTGCAATGCCCTCGCGAAAACGTGAAATCTTTGGTTACTATAGCAATAAGAAAGGCTTGCGTGTACGGGTTATCCAAATGACTCCATTAGTCATTACACTGATGAGTACTTCGGAATGTTCCATAATTTGACAAGTGGTAGTTGCTATGGTGACTTAAATGCTTTTACTTACAGTTAAAACAAGTGGTATAACTATAAAGTAATGACACCATTTCAAAATTCAGTGCAATATATAGCATTCAGAAAAGAGAATGACCTCTTGCACATTACTCGTTACAGTTATTTTGTCTTGAGAATCAAAGTGGTACAATGCATTCTCGCTCTTTCTCTCTGTCTCTCTCTTTCTCTCACTCTACCCATCTTTCTCTCTCTTTGGTTCTCTCTCTCTGTCTCTCAGCCCCCTTCCCCCCCTCTCTCTCTCTGCCCCCCCCCCCCCCCCCTCTCTCCAGCCTAATTACATGAATGGCCAGGTCCTGCTTATGATGGGGGTGGGACGCCGGGCGCCTGGAGCGGAGATGCGATAAAGTGCTGGGGGCCGATATGAGGGGGAAAGTCCGTTCCTTCATGATCAAGGCCAATCAGCACACAAACAGCCTTCCGGCCCACAGCCCGCAGAGAGCCCTAATGAGGACACTCATACCTCAAGGAGCTGCTGGTAATTGATGCTCAAAATAACCCGAAACGGCCATCTCTCCAAGCGTTGGGCGTCTGCTGACATGCACATCAGCGCCGCGTTCAGTCGTGTTTACCCATATGCTCCTCTCCTCCTCTCCTCTCCGCTCCTCTCCGCTCCTCTCCTCTCCTCCTCTCCTCTCACTCTCCTCTCCTCTCCTCACCTCCTCTCCGCTCACTCTCCTCCTCTCCGCTCCTCTCCTCTCCTCCTCTCTGCTCACTCTCCTCTCCTCCTCTCCTCTCCTGTCCTCTCACTCTCCTCTCCTCTCCTCTCACTCTCCTCTCCTCCTCTCCTCTCACTCTCCTCTCCTCTCCTCTCCTCTCACTCTCCTCTCCTCTCCTCCTCTCCTCTCACTCTTCTCTCCTCCTCTCCGCTCACTCTCCTCCTCTCCTCTCCTCTCCTCTCACTCTCCTCTCCTCTCCTCTCCTCTCACTCTCCTCTCCGCTCACTCTCCTCCTCTCCTCTCCTCTCCTCTCCTCACCTCCTCTCCTCTCCTCACCTCCTCTCCGCTCACTCTCCTCCTCTCCGCTCCTCTCCTCTCCTCCTCTCTGCTCACTCTCCTCTCCTCCTCTCTGCTCCTCTGCGCTCACTCTCCTCCTCTCCGCTCACTCTCCTCCTCTCCTCTCCTGTCCTCTCACTCTCCTCTCCTCTCCTCTCACTCTCCTCTCCTCCTCTCCGCTCACTCTCCTCCTCTCCTCTCACTCTCCTCTCCTCTCCTCTCACTCTCCTCTCCTCTCCTCTCCTCCTCTCCTCTCACTCTCCTCTCCTCTCCTCACCTCCTCTCCGCTCACTCTCCTCCTCTCCGCTCCTTTCCTCTCCTCCTCTCTGCTCCTCTCCGCTCACTCTCCTCCTCTCCGCTCACTGTCCTCCTCTCCTCTCCTCTCCGCTCCTCTCCTCTCCTCTCCTCTCTGCTCCTCTCCTCTCCTCTCCTCTCCGCTCACTCTCCTCCTCTCCTCTCACTCTCCTCTCCTCTCCTCTCACTCTCCTCTCCTCTCCTCTCCTCCTCTCCTCTCACTCTCCTCTCCTCTCACTCTCCTCTCCTCTCCTCACCTCCTCTCCGCTCACTCTCCTCCTCTCCGCTCCTTTCCTCTCCTCCTCTCTGCTCCTCTCCGCTCACTCTCCTCCTCTCCGCTCACTGTCCTCCTCTCCTCTCCTCTCTGCTCCTCTCCTCTCCTCTCCTCTCTGCTCCTCTCCCCTCCTCTCCTCTCCTCTCCGCTCACTCTCCTCCTCTCCTCTCTGCTCCTCTCCCCTCCTCTCCTCTCCTCTCCGCTCACTCTCCTCCTCTCCTCTCTGCTCCTCTCCTCTCCTCCTCTCTCGGGGTTCGGGGTGCGGAGAGAAACATCCGAAACGGAGAATTCAAACACGGCGTCACTCGACAGCAAAGCAGTGCGTGTGCAAACTCAGGGGGTCGATCTAAACGCCTCTACTTTGCGCCTATTCCACCGTGATGAATGCCGATCGGTTCTCCCCGCCACACGGAGGGATCAGGAATATACCGCAGGTCCCTGTTCATCGCTCATTTAAATAATACTGCCTTACAGGCTGCCGTCCTCCCTGTATTATCTCATGTAGTTTTCGGTCATAACAACACAATTTCACCACATGTATGGGAATAAAGCACGGCCAGGAGTGTGTATAAAAACCTACTTCCATAAAAACCTCCAGCTTTGCTAACACATGTTCAGAGGCTCTTATCGTAGGCTACATTAGTCACTGACCTGGGCAAAGCATTCAGTGTGGGTGTGTGTATGTGCGAAGTACGGTTATGTAGCGCTAAGTGTACTTACTTTCCTAAGCGTTCTCTTTCAGGAATGCGGGACATTATCCACTGGCTTTGTAAGGAGGGAGGTCAGTCTGGGGACTGTCTCCAGGTTATTTTACCTGTAAGTTACAGTGGGAGAGAGGTACTGTAGTTACCTCTGGGGACTGTCTCCAGGTTATTTTACCTGTAAGTTACAGTGGGAGAGAGGTACTGTAGTTCCCTCTGGGGACTGTCTCCAGGTTATTTTACCTGTAAGTTCCAGTGGGAGAGAGGTACTTCCCTGGGGCTGTATAACTCTCTGGCCAGCATGCCACTAATGAGGACAGGGCTTGTCCTATTGTAGCTAAGCACCAGAGCTCCACACTTGGTCCTATTCATGCAGTGCAAAACCTGTTCTTCCTGATCTGATACACGGACTGGCAGGAGGGTCATCTGTCTCTATA
Organism: Anguilla pacifica; assembly: GCA_039654925.1. NCBI lineage: Eukaryota > Metazoa > Chordata > Actinopteri > Anguilliformes > Anguillidae > Anguilla > Anguilla pacifica. The sequence continues at coordinate 774,484 of CM077288.1, forward strand.
GCCCCCCCCCCCCCATGTAGCTCCTGCGGAATTTAGCCAGCTGGTATCAAATGTATCAAATGGATTAAGACATAAAAGATAATAAATAAATAAATGTGTGTGTGTGTTCCATAAATGTATATTTAATACCTTGCCCAGAGTACTAACATTTAAGCATCCTGGTTACACGTCCGATTCCCAAATGAGTTTGCTTTCCTCTCTTCCATCTACACATAAAACATTTGAAGGAGGCTTCCTCTCGATGTTTTGATTTCAAAAGCTTACTGTAATTAATAGCCAGCTAGGTATCAAGGCATGATGGGTAACCACGATTGCTTGTATGGAAATTTGCCCCTAGGTGTGATGAAACAAGTTTATTTGCATAAAACATCAAACATAGCTCTGCGTACATTGCATTTTCTAATCAACACATCAAAGAGAAAGTGCTCTCAGTCAAAACAAAGTCGCAAACCAGGAAAAAATAAAAATAATAATGAGACCGAAATGGTTTGCTTTCAATGGATGTCAGTGTAATTGCAGCTGGTCCTGTTGGGTGCTTCAATCAAAGTGCACAGTGGTTTGCCCTTGACATCTGAACAACAAATATGCATTTAAAATAGATAAATAACTAAAAAGGCTAAATGGATTAAATAGATTTTTGGAGAGCCAGAATTGTTTTCATGCTCCAACTGCTGAATTTCTTTCTTACCCAGGTAAATTATCTGGTCTGGACGTTACGAAACAAGGACACACAAGGTACCCCAAACACAAATATTAGCAACAAAACATCAGTGTAGTGCATCAGTCTTTCAGTAAATAACACGGATTAGAGACAGTAAGTACTGAAGCAGACAGAACATGACTTTCAGGGTTAAGGAGTACACTAAACAGACAGTGTGCCCATGTTTCAGGTGCACGGGTACATCCAGTATTTTCCCACTCTAGGCCCAGGTGATAACGCATGAATAGAGCTGGCTGTCCAATGAATGTCTGACTCTAATTGATCAATACTCTTAATATCAATAGTCAAAAAGAAACATTAATGAGCTGTTAGTCTGCCAAGAATGTGCCTTTCAAAATGTGTCCCAATATCCTTGCTTTTGAAACTTCAGCACTTCTTAAAACGCTGACTCTACAAATGTGTGTGCATGGCCTCAGAAGAGGCTACACAGAGCATTATGCCCCCCCCCCCCCAGACCCCTCCCCCGCCCCCATAAACTGGGACAAATGCAACTCCACGCAACGTCTCCTCAGTTTTGATTGCCATCATCTGCGAAGTGTCTGAAAGGCAAAAGTACGCTAAAAGAAGATGCATTAAAAATAGGTGCATTAAAGCCGGCTTTTCCATTCAAGTTCAGGGAGAAGCCCCGGGGGACCAGTTATTCACGGATATCACCACTTTCATCAACACACAAACTGAGCTTCCGTCTAACTGCCAGAGATAAATCACCCGGCTGCGGGGAAGTGCTGCAGCAAGATTCAGCGCAAGAACCCGGGACTCAAAGACATGAATATTCCACTTTGATTAAAACACACATTTATGACTGCAACCATATATGTGATGGCAAACAATATAAATAGCTTATATTATCACAGAGCCAATTTAAGTTTATGTCTTCTCATACTGCCGGCAATATCCAGCAGATTTATTGAGAACGTGGCACACAGTTCCATCGCAGCGCATGCATAGTTGTGCAGGCTCCATGTACTAAGCATCCCCAGACATTTATAGATCAGTTAATTGTTTTTACATAACACACTGAGATTACCTTCAGTCTAGCAATTTGTTTTCTTTTCCAGCAATTTTGCAGAAACAAATATCAAACCATGCAGTCTCTGGAAAATATCTTTGTTTTATACCCAAATCGCTTATGGGAATACTGTGATCTGCAGGTCATGAATGATAATCAGTTAGACAGTCAAACTAACCTTCATCACAGTAGTGGATATCACTTGTAATCCATGTACCTCTTCATGGTCATAGAGAAACAGGACTCAAACTGTATTTTAAAATAATATATTGGTACAGGCGTGTGCCCGTGGTGCTCTCTCTTGTGATTCTGGTGGCATATTCCTGGGCATATTGAACCTTGTATGTGTGCAGGACCACAGCTCATAAGACTCAAACAGTTTATCCAGGAGTCCAGGAGAAACAAAGGGAGATAAATTCAATTTCAAAGCACAAGCGAGAAACGGAAAGATATGCTTAAAATCATTTAATTACCCTGCGTTGTAATAAATGCTGATGTGGAAATGTGTTGGATTAATGTATTTATGGAGGGGAAAAACCCCACTGCACCGTACCTTGGAGAGTAAAATTAAAATGCTCATTACTGTGATTTATGTCTCGCATTCTGGGGTTGGAAAGCAGCTCTCCAGTTCATGGACAGAGTTTGCCTTGAGTCCATGAAAACAGACATTCAATCACCGCATGTTGCCGCAACCTTCTTTAAAACGGAATGAGACATAAAGAACATTCCAGCGGGTTTCCGTGGGATACCGTGCGGATTACTGTCGATGTGGTCGACCACTGACGGGCAGGAATGGGGGTTAAAGGAGTTTTTCTGTACTCAGAAACCACATAACTGCCGCTCTGTTAGAATGGAACAAATCGTGCGACCACTATTGGCAACTTATTCTCCCCAGTTATATTCAATTAAAACAAATGAGAATTTCTCACACAGATCTTCATACGCCTGACAAAACGCAGAAAATAAACTGGTGCAGTCATTCTGCAAGACCCTTATCTTTAGACGTGCGTCAAAACACCTGCATAAAATGAAACAATAAAAACCCATCAGCGAGTGAATAGACAGAAGGAAATTTCCAAACAAATTGATTTCTTGAAGGGTGTGCTGGTATTTTAATTAACACTTCATGAAATGCAACAGAAATATTCACTATAATACAGTACATGCTACTCAAAAATATAAAAATTCCCATTAAAAGCATCCAATTTCACAAAAAGTATTTATTACTGAATGTTTCATTCTGTACAGTAATTTGCAACCCACATTTAAAAGCTTTCTCCAATTAAGATGTGGAAACTGTGGCCTGTGGAAGCCCTGTGTGGACTCGCTGTGTCTTTCATGCAGGCTGCAGAGGATGCAGGAGGCCCCCACTATGGGTAAGACCTCTTTGGCACAGAGGGAACAGGAACTTTCACTCACACCCCGCAGCGTACCACGCCTCCCGAGGGGGGTGGGCATTGAATCTTTGACTCTTTGGCACTCTGCGACTGTACAGCACCCCAGCGCGAGGGACAGGGCCTCCGAGGGCCGGCACCATCCTTTGCATATCAACACGGTCGAGTACCACAACCCTTCCCAGGAATGGTACAGCACAGCGTAAAGCCAGCTGCTGTCCAGGGTCCTGAACAGCAATGGGAATTCTCTGTTATTATCGAGAGGCAGGGAAAGAGGACCTGTAGTGGCCTAGGGAAGCATGGAGAAGCTCACAGTTATCCTGGGGACGGGGGTAGGGGGGTGTTTTTTTGCTAGTTTAATTTGGGCTTGGAAAGGAGAATGTGCACTGATTCTCCTAGCAGCTGAGATAAGAGTGTAATTAGACATGCCGGGCTGGGAATAGGCAGAAGACTGAAAGAGCCTGAGTGTGCAGAAGGGCTAAGGACCAGGAGAGGGAGAAAGCACAGGTAAAACCGAAGCAGGAAGTGCACAGACACAATTATGTCTTTTCGAGCCCCTTATTATGCATCACATGCATTATCTTCGCTGTTATTAGTGATGTTAACCAGTGAGCATTACATAGAAACTTCATAAAAAATGGAAATGCACCTTCCCCTACATTGCTGTAGGTCACATCCATCAAAATATCTTCCAGTAAGATAAAATACAGTTTAAAAGTACAGTTTCACGGGTAAATGAACTGGGCTTGAAACTCAAAGGCTTGAATGCCAGCTGGGGTACAGCCATTGTACCCTCCAGTCAGGCACTTCAGGTACTTCATTTCTTCAGCAAAATATCCAGCTGCACAAAAGAATTATGCAGAAAAAAATAATCTGAGTAAGTCTTTTGTTAACACCATCTAATAATTGCCAAGTGAAAACATTTGCAAATGTGCAGGTGTATATTTTACAGTGTAATATTTCAAAACTAGCCTTGGTAGTTTTTTTTTCCTCCCTCTTCCCAAGTCATTATTTTAGCATTAAGAAGGCCTTTTCACTGAGTCATCCTGTGGGTACACAGTACTCTGTATCAGCGAGTGTTTTGGAGGTTACACGCAAAAGCTTTTCTCAAGTTCACAAAGAGGTGTCGCAGCTGTAACGCTTAGCGGGATTATATAATTATCTGCCAAAAGTAAATTACTCACATTCAAGATCCCTCTCAGCAGATGGGTGGACTGACTGTGCAATAAACCGAGGACTGAGAAGCAGAGATTAAGCTGCTGCTTGATTAAAACTGAATTAAACCCTCAGACACATTTATTTCTCACCGTGACACATTTTTTTCCTCTGAATTCTGCACCCTTAAACCAAACGCTAAACACCAAGGTGGCCATCAGCAGACCTCCTGAAGCAGAGCTCGAGGGACAAAGCATCGCACGTCCCAGACTGCACCTGGCTCCTTCCGTGTACCTCTGCGCTCTACTATTTTTTCAAAGGGTGTGGGCTTATACCGCTATCAACGCCATAAAAATGAAAAAAGAGAGTTCCGCACAAGCGCTTCACTATAGAAAAGGCTTCAAAGCAAAAGCTTATAAAACACTTTGATATCAGACTTGGAGACTGCCCCATGTCTGTAATTACTCCAATAAATATCCACGGTACAGGACGGGAAAAGAGATGGATTTGAATCATTCATTAAAAATGTAATTTTTAAAGCTCTCATTATGACAAAAGGGCCTCCATAACATACTTAATTGGTCATTTCTGTCTTCTTTTCATCCGCGGCACAATTAACCTGAAGACTAAAGATTTGGAAATGTGAGGCGCACTGCCGTCAGAGGCCAATGAAAGCTCGTCACTGGGATTACAGTCAGGCTGTTAGCGCAAGGCAGGCTGGGAGAGAGAGAGAACAGCGAGAGATGTCAGATGAGATAGCAAGGAGCTGGGAACTTTCAGACAGAGTCCTCTGCTTGCTGACTGCATGATCAGTCCACCTCTTTTTGTCTGATGATGATGATGATGATGATGATGATAATAATGCTTAATGCTTAAAAAAACTTCAGGCACTTGTAATAGGAGAGAAAGTGGAATACATTCATATTTTTCCACTGACAATTAAACAATTTGTTGCCATGCTTGGAAGGCGAAGAATGCTCTTGTCACATCCATCTGCTGCGATCCCATTTCTCATCTCACTGATGAGGTTTAAACCTCAAAGCACCGCTGCATCAATGCTAAGGCAACAGTCAGGGCTCCAGGGCGCAGAGATCTGGGAGAGAAAAACAATGATGCAACGCGAGCCTTATTCCTGAAACCTGGGCTGATATCTGACCTCAAAGCCATAGAAAGCAGCCTGCGCGTGTTTTCATTACAAGACTTTTCTGTGTCGCTTTGAGACTGCTGTCAGGATTTCAATGCAGGGCTGCATCAGAAAGTTCTGGAGCACTGTAGATAGAAACGCTTGACTTCATTCAGTAAATGTCAATCAGTAACTGTATAGATCTAACTTTGAGGGAAAAAACTAATGTGTGTTTTACAAAAAACTGCAAGCAGCTACCATATGTCTCTTTTTACTACGCAATTTTACCCTGAGGCAAACAAGCCTTATTAAAGCCTAAATTTCCCAGGTAAGCTGCTGATTGGTCCGTCCCTTTGGGACACTGGAACTCACTGCAGTGATGTAATCCGGTGGTCTGGAAGGGCTCTCACCATCCCAGTGCAGACTGCAGTCAGGGATCTCACAGGGAGATGAATACCTGGCAATAGCATCACCAAAATGGCAGTTGGCTTCAGTTGGGAAATCAGGAGCCTGCAGTCTGTTGGCCAATCAGGGGCCTGTAGTCTGCTAACCAATCAGGAGCCTGTAGTCTGCCTGCAGCAGCTGCATCTGTCCTCCAGTGTGATGGCCTCAGCTCAGTTGTAAAGTGAACTGGATTGAAACTCCGCGGTCGCAGGTTTGAATTCCAGGAGGGCTGCAGATAAACGCCTGACCAGTGCTGAACCGCACCAGACTCAGCTCACATCCAGCTGCTAAACGCCTGACCAGTGCTGAACCGCACCAGACTCAGCTCACATCCAGCTGCTAAACGCCTGACCACAGTACCGAACCGCACCAGACTCAGCTCACATCCAGCTGCTAAACGCCTGACCAGTGCTGAACCGCACCAGACTCAGCTCACATCCAGCTGCTAAACGCCTGACCAGTGCTGAACCGCACCAGACTCAGCTCACATCCAGCTGCTAAACGCCTGACCGCAGTACCGAACCGCACCAGACTCAGCTCACATCCAGCTGCTAAACGCCTGACCAGTGCTGAACCGCACCAGACTCAGCTCACATCCAGCTGCTAAACGCCTGACCACAGTACCGAACCGCACCAGACTCAGCTCACATCCAGCTGCTAAACGCCTGACCAGTGCTGAACCGCACCAGACTCAGCTCACATCCAGCTGCTAAACGCCTGACCACAGTACTGAACCGCACCAGACTCAGCTCACATCCAGCTGCTAAATGCCTGACCACAGTACCGAACCACACCAGACTCAGCTCATATCCAGCTGCTAAACGCCTGACCTCAGTACCGAACCGCACCAGACTCAGCTCACATCCAGCTGCTAAATGCCTGACCACAGTACCGAACCACACCAGACTCAGCTCACATCCAGCTGCTAAACGCCTGACCGCAGTACCGAACCGCACCAGACTCAGCTCACATCCAGCTGCTAAACGCCTGACCAGTGCTGAACCGCACCAGACTCAGCTCACATCCAGCTGCTAAACGCCTGACTGCAGTACCGAACCGCACCAGACTCAGCTCACATCCGGCTGTGCAGCAGGAGCAATGCACGCTGTGGACATCGCTCTGGATTGAAATGTCTGCTAAACAATAGAGTCAAAGTAATGCCGACAGCTCATTGGCTGAATTATTTAGCGGGGAACAGTGTCTGGGTGCACGAGCACGCACGTTTCCTGCAGAACTTCGGCTTGGTTTTTATGACTTTTTTATGACTTGAGTACTTTTTTTGCGTGTTTTTACAGCTTATTTAATTTTAATAGGTTTGTTTGGGGGAAGGGGGCAGTAGATTTGCTGAGGTGCTGTGGAATGGCGGGAGAGGGGGGTTGAGTTGATATAGGGGGCTGTTGTTTGGACATGGTGGTGGGGGTAGTGTGTGGAAAAGTGTGAAAATCAATAAAAGCCATTTCACTTCAGTTTTCTGCCATTGTGCTCGTCAGAGTTAAGGACGGAGCTCAAAGCCACTCCTCACTCACGCGCTCACAGCTCAGGCCAAAGAGCTCTTCACTCGGACCGGCTCCGGATCCCAAAAATAGCCTGGGGGGGTGAGGGCAGCGCACGGGGAGCAGGACGGACGTTTGCGGCTGAAGCTCCTGGAGGTGGGAAGAGACGCCAGTGGAGAGACAGCAGAGAGTGAATGGCCAATAAAACGTCTCTATACCGATACGAAGCTGCTAGATTTTACCCTCCCACGGCCTGGCTTCTCTTCTCTTTCAAGAACACTGGTACACTGGTCCTGTACCTAGAGCCAGGGCTGCCATTGGCGGGGGTGGGGAGGGGGCAACCAGGGAGCAGCCCAATAATGTTACCATTTAATTTTGCCAGTTACCCTCACCAACTTTTTCTCAGTTCCCCAGCAGAAGCTACAATCCTCTGTGACACCAAGCAACTTGAGGGACCCCCGTGAACTCCCAAAGTTCCACCTCCACTGGGCAGTCTGCACCGCCAAAACATTTCCCAGAATTCAGTTCAATTGAGCTCCTCTTAGGAGTCCCACGGGGACGGGCTTCCGTTTCTGAACACTGAAGCCGTTCAGGACTTTTCAAGGCAACTGCAGCACACCTTCTCAGAAGAAACCTAAAGCACACAAACCGATGGGGTTGGAAGTCTCATAATTTCTGCTAAACAAAAAATGAAACGCTAGCTCAACTCTTGCACACCGGGAGACAAAATCTTTACCTTCTGACTGAGCCAAATACATCAACTGTTTATGTATTTTTATCTTTGTGAAACTGCATGCTTATGATCTTATTCTGCCAGTTGAATTCACACTTTCAATTCAGATAAATTCAGTGTTAATCTGAGAGTGTGGGCATCTAATGGTGACTGAATTAAACCACACTGTTAAATGACACCACTGGCCATTGGTTAATTCTTGAATAACTATATATCTGTTTATTTACTAGTATATATAGTTTGAAGTTGGTTGTACCCTTGAGCAGGGTACATAACCAGAATTGTTTCAGTATATACCCAGCGGTATAAATGCACACTATAAAAGTGAACAAAAGCTGGTTAAGTCACTGCTAAATGGCTGTAATGTAATGTAACATCTCACTTTAAGCAAATTATGTACATTACATTGATTTCAGCGTGCTCATTTGACATGATAGTAAATTTATTTTCAGCATTTCAAATATAATACTGTTATTACTAACAGATAATATTCAAAAAGGACATTAAAAAACACACGGCAACAGCAGCAGCCAAAAATGAAAGCAATAAAATATTTAAAAATTCACAGCATCTGAGTTTTCAATGAAAATGAAAATGGATAAATCTGACAGGACTACTGGTGTGATGCATGTGAATCAGCTCAAAGTAATCAAGAAGATTTAAGTAGACACACAATGCTTAGCTCCCCGGGAGCTGGATTTGGCAGCGTTTCAGTGTTCACTGCAAGAGAGATTAAGCTTAAGCCATAGGTGAGGGAGATGCTTCAGGAGCCAGTACTCCACAGGAGAGACTCCCCACGACAGCCAGACTTTCAATTCGTAAATATGTAAAAACATGCAAATGTGTAAACGTGCATTTTGGTCGGGGTTTAACTGGAACTGCCTCCAGATTTCCAATGATCAAATCCCCACCCAGTCAAAAATAAATGCAATTAAACAAACCTGTAGATTAAAAAAAAGAAGAAACAACAAAAAAAAAAACAGCATAACCTATTTAAGATAGACATGTACAGCCAATCGTTAAACATGTTTAACCCAGTGCCATCTATATAGATACTAGAATAGTCTGTGTCAGTTAGACTTGCCTGTGGAAGGTTGCCATTGGATCCTACAGCATTTAATCAAATCATTTACATTAAACAAACTGACTAAATGCAACACAGTGCTGACAGTGGAGTCAACTCTGTGTACCTGGCATTGCATGATGCGTAAATACTGCAGGAAGAGAGATATTCTCTGGGAGGTGAAGAGCTTCCTTGCAAACTGACATTTAAAACTAACTCAAATTAAACTGCCTGACAGTTTCCTCCTACATTATGAACAGTTCTTAATGTTAATTAATGAACTGGTGCCCCGTGATTGGAGGAACCCATTGATTGGACGCTGTGGTAGATGATTCAAAATGCCAGAGTCATATTTTAATTGCTGACACGGCCACAGTTTTGTGTGTACACAGAACATAACATGCACAATTATGACATGTACAAAAAAAGTGTGTTTCAGAATTTACTTTCTATGTATTTTGGAAATAAAAAAAATGTATTAACAAATCAGCTATAGCAGGTAATTATTTAAAAAAAAATTTAAACAGACATGGAAAAATAGCAAGCCATACATATAGAGTACCAGTGTGTTCCAGTTCCATCAACAGTTTCTTTGCTGTGTGTCTTTCATTTCCAGCTGAACGAGACCAGCGCGTACCGTACCGCAGCTGGGATTTGGGAGAATGACTAACGCCGGCTCAGGGTGTTTGCAGGCGACGCTCGTTTCTTTGGGTTTTCTGATGCAAAAGGCACTTTTTATTTCCAAAGTGTGACAGCACAGAAGTTTAACAGAGGAGGGCTGGTGGGCGCTCGCTCTTTTTCCCTCTCTCTCACTCTCTCTCTCCCCCTCTCTCTGTGTCACATCTCTGACATCTCTGTTTCTGTGTGTGTGCGTGTGTGTGTGTGTGTGTGTACACCTCTGATAACTCTCTCTGACTCCCTCTCTCTCTCTCTCTCTCTCTCTCTCTGGGTGAGAGAGCGACAGAGAAACTGAGAGAGTTATCGGCGGTGTAGACACACACACACACACAGATGTCAGAGACGTGAGAGAGAGAGCGAGAGATACAGATTCATCTCGGAATATAAGCAGCTAGTGAAAGTAGACATCCCTCCCTCCCTACTCCAGACCTGTAAAGAACAGAACTTCCACTGCATATCGAAGGCTGCCTGAATGAGGGGGCTAAAACTGTAATTATTTTATTGTATGATCTTGGCTTTGTTGGATCAACCCCCGGCAAACCCCTTAATTACCTTCTCCTGACCTCATAAACGCGTCCTCTTATTCGTAGCGTGGGGCTTCTGCGTGTGGACATCCCCAGGGACGCACTACCACTTCACGCTTCCTCTAAGCAGAGTGTTAATTAAAGGTTTATCAATAACGCGCAGGGCTAGTAGCTCGAGAGAAGGCAGCCATTTCAGAGTCCCGTTTAAATGCCGTTGTCATTAAAGGTGCTGATGCAATAATCTGTGGTGTGTTGTCTTTCCTCTCAGTACTGTTTAGTTTTTCCCTCTCCAGGTTTGTCCTCTGGCTTGTGAGTGAACTGGAGATAATAGACTGTTACTTTCCTCGCTGCTTTAAGTGATGTGGACCTGCTAACCAACTGCCTATCACAGCCAATCAGAAACTCATTTTCCCACAGAAAGCTGAGGTCGGGACACTGCAGGAGCTCTCCAGCGCATTCCACCAAACTCCTCCACCAGGACCACAAGACACTCTGCTAAACTCCTCCACCAGGACCACAAGACACTCCGCCAAACTCCTCCACCAGGACCACAAGACACTCTGCTAAACTCCTCCACCAGGACCACAAGACACTCCGCCAAACTCCTCCACCAGGACCACAAGACCTGCAGCTCCCCCAAACTCCTCGGGCCTGTTTGGTGTGTCGGTGCAGACCATCGTACGCCTGGTGGAGTCCAACGGTCAGCCAGTCTGACTTCATTTTATAATCACACTGCGAATGACACAGCATTAATTATGGAGGCTTTGCTTATTAATTAGGGTGGTGTCAAATGGACATAAAATTATGTTTAGAGTCAATGTTAATAAAAATCCAAACGCATTGATTTTATTTCCTCTCCTGACTATGGATATAAGGTTGAAAGACACAGCACTAGAATACATATGAACACATTAGTCTCGATCAATATGTGACCTTTTTAAAAGCCCAATGTCTACCATTTCTTTGGAAGTACATTTGTAATTGAGCAGATTCTTAGGATGTCACAGTAGTCTATAAATCCTGAGACAGGCTTTGTTGAGCAGTAGAATGACCATAAACCCCACATAGAAAAGTTTTCAGTGGAACAGTACTCTCACAGTACCTATACTCTAATACCATAACTATCAGCCCTATTAGAATGATTGATTGATTGATTTTCAAATGAGACATTTCTTCAAAATTCAGCAATATGAAATGATACAATTGTATACGAGTGTTTATTATGACTCATTAATTAACTGTTGCTACTTGCATGTAGAAATAACAGTAATGAAAACGCACAGGTAAGAGAATGCCAGAAGCTACTCTCCTGAGAACTCACTGAGCCTTCAGAAGGCCAAATAAAAACTGGAGAACGGTGATCTCACCATAATGTTTCCTTTTTAATAAAAATTTGAATGTTTCGAAAATACAAGAGCGAAAAATCTAAAGACACTTAATCTACATGCAAACAACAGGCCGAAACGCATCAGGGAACTCTCAGCACCTGAGAATCTACTACTAATGATGTTAGAGAAATGGATTTACTCATTTACGGAAATTAGTATTAACTTCGCTGTGAAAATCTGCACAGTGTTTCTAAATTGCACACTCTTTAGCAACACGAAGTTCTGACTTGGCAAGATGACAACATGAACATTTCCAAAAAAAAAAAAAAAAACCTGGTTTAACAAGTTGGCGGTGCATAATTTTGAGCAATTAAACATTTCACAAATGCATTTTGCAGAAATTATATACATGGTGCATAAATCATACAAGCACTCCAACCAGAAAATCTAAATTTAATATGTTAAGGTGCAGCAGAACGTGCTATAAAATATGCACCTGCAGTTGGGCCCTATTTTATCAAAAGCTCCTCAAGAAGTACATCCTCACAGTCATGCAAAATTTCACTTTGTACCACTGGAAACATTTTTAAAAGAGCTATTGTGCAAAATAGGAGGACACATCAATGAGTCACTTAAACGGTTTGGAAATGTGTGCATATCATACAGAAAACAGAGAACATGCGTCTCACAATTACGCTTAACTCTGATAACCTTCTGACATGTTCGGCATGTAATTGATGTGGACACATTAGTGTAACACATTAACTAAGCTCAGTGGTTACCACTGCAAAAAAAGGTACCTGTACGTTGCTTTTAGTTCCCAGTTTTGAAGTATGTAGACATGGACAGTGCTTTGCACTGGCACATAAACTGGTTGATTAACAGGAATGTTTTCATACACACACCTCGCTGAAGGGCAGTCACTTACATTTGGAATGCATGAAGTACTGTTCCACAACGCTGCACCCTAAACCTAGGCTCCATCATGGCATGTTCACAAATAATGCATAAATTATGAATGTATAAAAACAACACCCGATTGCCCCCAAACCCCCCATTACAATTCTGTGGATACTACACATGAGCATTGCAAAAAGTCAAAATCCCATTTACACACTAAACTCTCCCTGTTGCCCTGGCAACCGATGCTTCTTGTCAACACACTGTTTTTTCCATTACCAAGGCAACAGAAGCTGTGGCAGCGACAGTGTGATTCACCACGCGTTCCAAACCAGCTCTTTAAAAGCACTGCCACAGGGCAGACTCTGAATGTGCACACAAACCCCACGCCTTCTGCATTTTCCCCAACGTTCTCCCCCCTCAAGCACGGGGGGGGGGGGGGCGGGGGCAAGGGGGGGGGGGGCATTTTAGCAGCAGACTAACCCCTCTGTCACTTTCTCCTTTGCTCCGAATAGCAACTGCAAGCAAGGACCACACCTTCACATTCCAGCAATACACTTCTGCGCATACACATAGATTCAGCCATTTTGTTTCTTCGTTTAAGGACATACTGCCTTGACATCTGTTATACTTTATAAAATTTCTATAATCAAAGTACATCACAGCTTTGCATGCTGCTGCCAAACATACTTGCGAATATACAATATTAATGTCTAACATTAAAGTGCACTAATCTATTCACCATTTATTCACTGCAAGTGATTCATTTCCATTCAGGTACATTTCAAGGCTTAAAAAAAGAAACATAATTCAAACTCTTAGCTTGCCCTCCCTGATTCTCTTACAAAAACAACCATGAATCAACTGTCCTCTCCCTTTCTCAAAACTGCTGAAGCTTTGCTTTATAATAACACATCACGGCATCTTCCATCAGAATGACTCAGAGTTTAATGCCTCGCCACCTCAAGTCAGCATTAAGCGATGATTTTTATGTTTTTTTTTTCCAGTTTGTCTGTTGCTTTCATGACTCAGCGGTGGTTTAATGGGGAAGGGACGTGACTCTTAAAGGTCACAGGCGCACAAAGGTCTCACGGATTTCAGTGCTGCTCCGCACCGCACACCCCCAAGTTCATTAAATATCCTGCTGCGTAAAAGCATAATTTTAAAAATGTGACCCGTTGTTCTGCATGGCATCGGGATTAGGACGCCTGCTTAGATGATTAATGGCACTAATTTGTAATTAATTTGTCATTTGAGTCGGCTGTTCAAAAAGACACGCATTCAGTCTCGGGTACCCCCCCCCCCTTCCCTCCCCAGCGTTTGAGTTCCACGCTGAGGAGGAGAGAATCAGTCGGTGTTTTTGAAAATCAAAGAGCTGACATCCCACATACTGGCATCCATATCCTTAAAATGCAATTACAGACGAGTAGGGAAGGTTGGGTAAGTGCAGTATTTATTGAGCACAGACAGGGTCGAGCTGCTCAGCGCGAGCGCTGGTTTTTAATCCAATTTGGAGTGAGCGAACCCTGTGCTCCGGGAATGGGCTGAAACAGACAACTTAATTATTCAATGCCTGCAATTCAGTTTTGCTCTGAAACTTAACCAGGCAGCCAAACACTTAATGTATAATCTCAAAATGTGCCACACAAAAGTGACCCTTTTTTTCCGAAATGTCACATCTGAAATTGTAATGGTGCTTAATATGCAGTGAGTGCTCCACTTGTCGAGAGCACTCTTAAATGTGTTTTTGTTTGAATTAGACATACTTTGCGTCGCATGAATAGAGCACTTTGTCAAAAGTCTCCGACTCTACTTCTGTACGGTTCACAAGCTTCAGAGACAGTTTTTAAAAATCCCAGCGCTTCTTCAGATGTGTGTTTGTACATGCGTGGAACGGCATTTTATGAGTACCTCAAAAACACCCACATAAGCAGTCACTGTTAACAGGCTTATTATGTTCAGGTTTACAGGGACAGGCATTTGGATTTTTAACTGAATACTGAGCCATGACCTGAAGTATAAAACAAATTTAGCTTCTTTCAGCACGCCAGAGGTTGTGTTGATTTCCATTCCCATTAACACAGAATCACATGACCGAAGCCACTCGCCACACAGGCTGATGGCACTGCTGGCCTTAACAGAAACGCCAGACTTTTACAAACGCATGGCTGCAGTCGTGTTCTAAAGCAATGTGTGTTCTAAGTGCTGTAGTCACATGCAAATAAATAAAGGAGTAAAGCTTTTATATTCACATGCAAACAAATGCTCTCTCTCTCTCTCTCTCTCTCTCTCTCTCTACACACACACACACACACACATATATCTATATAGAGAGAGAAAATGCATTGTATTTGAAGTCACTTATGAGTCACTGTAATGTGCCTTAAAATAAGTGGATAGTCTGTGCTGCATAATTATAGGTCACGTGTACGAGATGCAAGTATTCCTGAGACTTGCAATTCACCCTTGGTGGGATCGACCACATTTTCAACTCGATGATCTACAATTAACAGAACAGTGTGAGAAGGTGCAGGCTGAATAAGCTGAAAACGAGCCTTTAAACATCGTCGGAGAAGAAGCCTTCGATTGGCCGGACTCTGCAAACGCCAAACACAGGCCGAGCATCACAGACGGACTCACAAGACTGAGCTCTGTGTCCGTCTGTGGGATCGAGACTGAGCTCTGTGTCTGTGGGATCGAGACTGAGCTCTGTGTCTGCGGGATCGAGACTGAGCTCTGTGTCCGTCTGCGGGATCGAGACTGAGCTCTGTGTCTGTCTGTGGGATCGAGACTGAGCTCTGTGTCTGCGGGATCGAGACTGAGCTCTGTGTCCGTCTGGGGGATCGAGACTGAGCTCTGTGTCCGTCTGCGGGATCGAGACTGAGCTCTGTGTCTGCGGGATCGAGACTGAGCTCTGTGTCCGTCTGGGGGATCGAGACTGAGCTCTGTGTTTGCGGGATTGAGACTGAGCTCTGTGTCCGTCTGGGGGATCGAGACTGAGCTCTGTGTCCGTCTGCGGGATCGAGACTGAGCTCTGTGTTTGCGGGATTGAGACTGAGCTCTGTGTCCGTCTGCGGGATCGAGACTGAGCTCTGTGTCTGTGGGATCGAGACTGAGCTCTGTGTCCGTCTGGGGGATCGAGATTGAGCTCTGTGTCCGTCTGCGGGATCGAGACTGAGCTCTGTGTCCGTCTGCGGGATCGAGACTGAGCTCTGTGTCTGCGGGATCGAGACTGAGCTCTGTGTCCGTCTGCGGGATCGAGACTGAGCTCTGTGTCTGTCTGTGGGATGGAGACTGAGCTCTGTGTCTGTCTGCGGGATGGAGACTGAGCTCTGTGTCTGTCTGCGGGATTGAGACTGAGCTCTGTGTCCGTCTGCGGGATTGAGACTGAGCTCTGTGTCTGCGGGATCGAGACTGAGCTCTGTGTCCGTCTGCGGGATCGAGACTGAGCTCTGTGTCTGTGGGATCGAGACTGAGCTCTGTGTCTGCGGGATCGAGACTGAGCTCTGTGTCTGCGGGATCGAGACTGAGCTCTGTGTCCGTCTGCGGGATCGAGACTGAGCTCTGTGTCTGTCTGTGGGATCGAGACTGAGCTCTGTGTCTGCGGGATCGAGACTGAGCTCTGTGTCCGTCTGGGGGATCGAGACTGAGCTCTGTGTCCGTCTGCGGGATCGAGACTGAGCTCTGTGTCTGCGGGATCGAGACTGAGCTCTGTGTCCGTCTGCGGGATCGAGACTGAGCTCTGTGTCTGCGGGATCGAGACTGAGCTCTGTGTCCGTCTGGGGGATCGAGACTGAGCTCTGTGTCCGTCTGCGGGATCGAGACTGAGCTCTGTGTCCGTCTGCGGGATCGAGACTGAGCTCTGTGTCCGTCTGCGGGATCGAGACTGAGCTCTGTGTTTGCGGGATTGAGACTGAGCTCTGTGTCCGTCTGCGGGATCGAGACTGAGCTCTGTGTCTGTGGGATCGAGACTGAGCTCTGTGTCCGTCTGGGGGATCGAGACTGAGCTCTGTGTCCGTCTGCGGGATCGAGACTGAGCTCTGTGTCCGTCTGCGGGATCGAGACTGAGCTCTGTGTCTGTCTGTGGGATTGAGACTGAGCTCTGTGTCCGTCTGCGGGATTGAGACTGAGCTCTGTGTCCGTCTGCGGGATTGAGACTGAGCTCTGTGTCCGTCTGCGGGATCGAGACTGAGCTCTGTGTCCGTCTGCGGGATCGAGACTGAGCTCTGTGTCCGTCTGCGGGATCGAGACTGAGCTCTGTGTCCGTCTGCGGGATCGAGACTGAGCTCTGTGTCTGCGGGATCGAGACTGAGCTCTGTGTCTGCGGGATCGAGACTGAGCTCTGTGTCTGTCTGTGGGATGGAGATTGAGCTCTGTGTCCGTCTGCGGGATCGAGACTGAGCTCTGTGTCTGTCTGTGGGATCGAGACTGAGCTCTGTGTCCGTCTGTGGGATTGAGACTGAGCTCTGTGTCTGTCTGTGGGATGGAGACTGAGCTCTGTGTCCGTCTGCGGGATCGAGACTGAGCTCTGTGTCCGTCTGCGGGATCGAGACTGAGCTCTGTGTCCGTCTGCGGGATCGAGACTGAGCTCTGTGTCCGTCTGTGGGATGGAGACTGAGCTCTGTGTCTGTGGGATCGCTCTGGTGTAAAAGTAAAATAAGTGCCGCAGTTGAATCCAATTCCCGCCAAGAGGAGGGACGCTTATTTGCCCGTTAGAAAGCAACGCAACATTAATCTTACGACGCAGGAGCCATATCCACCGCGGCCGCACGGCATTGTGGGTCACGCTGGTAGAGCAGGAGGGGAGGAGGGGCTTGGCGTTTTAGTGTGTCCCGAACACACACACACACACACACACGCACACGCGCGCACACACACACACACACTGCCCACGGGGTGCGGGCTGCCCGCCCCAGACCGGGAATGGGTGCCTGTAAATTGAAAACGGGCTGGGGAACAGCGCTGATTATAAAGCCGTGCGAACAGCAGCCCGGTGTGAGAGAAACACAGAGCACTGAGTAACCTGCTCTCCTGTGCTTAGCACAGGTTAATGCACTGCCAAGAGACACACAGCCAGCCTTACTAAATAAATACATAAATAAATAAATAACATCTTACAAAACATGTAAAAAAAACAGGATAAGGATAGTAGGTACTTTGGCAGTCATAATATATATAAATACAATGTCTGCAATAATCTGTAACCATAACTGTATTCCTTACCATGAAAAAAAACCATGTAAGTGCGTTTGTACTGGAGTAACAGAGCCAGTGGTGTTATTGCCTCAGAAGTGCGAGACTACTAGTATAAATTTCACTCCTTTTTATTTTTTAATACTTTGACTGTAATGGGTCTCTTGGAGTATCTTTGCACAGGGCAATTAATGCTCCACTCTGAGTGCAATAAACACACGGACCGGAACACAGGCTGGGTTATATCATCACGCACACTACCACTCACCCTCCAAGGGGTAAGAACCCTAATTATGATGTAATGACATGTGTTTAAATCAAACGAGACTAACCTTAATTACAGAGTTATTTCTGGCTGTTACATTTATGGCTATAGTTATTGCTAGTAATTGATCTGACATTTAGTAAAATCTGATGGTACGCACTACAATCATGCCAGTGTACTTCATTTAGTTCAACTCATGACATCAATATCAGCTCAGTATGCAACACATTAGTTAAGCTAGTTAGCTAGCTAATGAAAAACGCCACTCAAACTACTGTAAAGCACCAACTTTTTCTTTTTTAGTTTTTTTCTCTTGGGACTTAATTGATCAATTAAAGCCAATGGTTATACAGTTAACTCACCTCAGCTGGTTTCTTGGGTCTAAAGCGGTTGTTGTATTTAAGGTGAAAACAAAAACCAGCAGACCCTGCGACCCCCTAGGACCAAGGCTGGCCACTCCTGTCCTAAGATGTAACTCTCACCCTCCACCTACATTACACTACATTCAGGCATTCAGCAGACACTCTTATCCAGAGTGACTTACACAACTCTTACACAGCATTTACACTGCATCCACTTATACAGTAGGATATATACTACTGCTGAGCAAGTACCTTGCTGAGGAGTATTCTACCAGGGAATCAAACATGTGCCCTTAAGGTTACTAGGCCAGCCTCTTACCCATCATACTGCACTACATACACAGGTATCCTTGAGCTGCATCTGAATTCTTCCATGTGCCAAGGCTGAGGTGCAGACAGTACAGCCACACACCTTTCCTGGGCTTCACACACCTGTCAAACAGCAGAACTGCACAGCAGACCACCCCGTGCGTTTTCTTTTTTTACCGCTTTTTACCTGGACAGACGCTGTGAGATGTGCCCGAGTCTGTCAGAAAAATCAGTGTCCTTACTTGGGCTGCTTCTACTGCCATTTAAACCACCATATATTAGAGTTCCATTCTGCTTAGAATTCTCGGATGTTTTGGCTCTAAAATGCCACAGAATTTAATATTCTTTGATATTTATTTTTGTGGCATTACGATGCTTTGACTATATATGTCAAAGAGAGACAGAGAGAGACAGACAAAGAGAGAGAGGGAGAGAGGGGGAGAGAGAGCAATACAGACAAAGAGAGAGGAAAATCAAATATACTTGATAAGACCTTGCAGGAACTAAATGTCCCAACTATGCCTTGCACTGAATAACATTCAGCAGATCCAAGATAATTCAAATAACTCAGAACAATAGAAAACAATGAAGAAAAATACCACAGTTCTGGATTTGAACAGTAAGACTGAGAGACAATTTCGCCTTTTCCAGAAAAGACAGTTATTCGGTTTTGTTGTTGTTGTTATTATTATTATTATTATTATTACACAAATAAAATGTGGCAGAGAATTCTAGACTTACATGTAAACAATTATAATTACACACATTCATGCTGACTGTCAGCTCCTGTTTTCAAATGAATCACTTCTTATGCAGAGTATCTTTTAGAGGAAAAACAGACTGCTCATCACATTTAAATGGTTGTTCTACTAAAATAGCTGATGCACTTAAATATAATTCAGTAGGTAGCTGTATCATATTTGATTAAACAAATATTTTTATTTTTAAACAACACAGAGTTGGATAAGATTTGGGAGAGTTAACTTTAGTACTACAGTGGGCACTGCTGTGCAAAAACCATGGTAATAACATGGTAATTACAAAGTTATTATCGTGTTATAACACCAGATATTTACCGATGGCTCTGACACCCTGTGTAACCGCTTTGCTTCATGTGGGAGCCGACAAGCTTCTCCTCTATTAGAGTTGCACATCTACACATTCTTTATGACATTTAAACACGCACGCCTGCATTTACACACACACACACACACACACACACACAGACATACACACGCATACACACTCACACAGACACACACACGTACACAGACATACACACGGACACAAACACACACACACATACACACTCACACGCGCACACACACAGACAGACACAAGTACACACACAGACAGACACACACACACACACACAGAGACAAGTACACACACACACATACACACAGACACACTCACTTTTTAAGACAATGAAGGAATAAAACATGTTTTTCATACATTTTAATTTTTGAAGGGCAGATAATTACACCCGGCATAGAAACATTAGTGTTCACAGTAGGAGGGTCTGAAATGTATTTAATAGCACACTATTTAATCTAACTCTGAAAAGCAGTGGGTCTTTTCACATTAATCAACTGTGGTTTTATGAAAGGAAAGACTGCTTTAAAGCCTATCAAAGCCAAATGGCAAAAAGCACAACTCCACTAATATGCATAACTCCAGAAGAACACTTTATTTTATTGCAACTAACCAATATTTGTTCACTTTGTCTTGATTTGATTAATTTTACATTTATCTGTAATAAACATAGGTGCCAATTTGAATAAACGACAGAAGACTGCATCTTGTTAGAAGATAGATCACTGTCACTAACACATGTACCATCTTAATTAAGCCGCATTTTTTAAAACAAAAATATACATTAACCTTGCTCCATGACCAAACTTTCCACAAAGATATGTGATGTCACATAAATCCATTCAGAAGTTACATGCCTTCGTGTGAAAAGCCACATCCACTGCCACTGAAAATTAATATCATCTGGCTAATCCAAACAATTAGCATCAGGGAACTTAAATATTTAGCAGTTCTGTGATTTACAAGGTTTTTAAGTGGCGACAGAGGCAGTGGAATGATTCCAGGAAGACATGAAAATTCATAGAAAATTCCTTTGTCTCCCAGTGAAATACGTAGTTTAATATAACTCTAAAGATATAGGAACATATCTAAAATCTGACTGAAATCCCTTATGTTCCCGGGTGGCACTATAAAGCCACTTACTACCCTGCGGTGCTTTCCCGCCACACCCAGAAGGCCATATTTAAAATCACAAGATTAATGCGCAGTGATTAAAGGAAACCATGGAAACAGTTTATCTTTATAGAGGCACTTTCACTTTCACAGGTACATTTTTTTTTACCAAGAGGGCTTCGTTATTCTAAGCTTGGGGATTACATCCTACTGAGGGGAACCCGTATTAATGACTCGTCACGCATTTTCCCCGTAAACCCTTGTTGACAGACAGTGTCGGTGAGCGCTGATTGTGAGCAGCTTAAGACTCGAAACCAGTTTGCAGAATCTAAAGCGCTCGGCTGCTCTGGCGCTCCAGGTAAACAGAGGGGAGCGGCGTGCTGTTCAGCATGGCTGGGCTCAAAGCGGCTTACACAGACTGCGCTATTCACGAATGCGCATATCTCTGAGTGCCAAAGAGGGACGTCCCGCAAGCTTGGGAACCACCCCCACCCTACCCGCCCCCCTCCTACCCCCCCGCCCCCCTACCACCACCCCGCCCCCCCCTACCCCCCCGCCCCCCTACCACCCCCCCGCCGCCCTCCTACCACCCCTGCCCCCCTACCACCCCCCGCCCCCCTCCTACCCCCCCGCCCCCCTCCTACCCCTCCTGCCCCCCTACCACCTCCCCACCCCCCCGCCCCCCCCTCCTACCACCCCCCCGCCCCCCCCTCCTACTCCCCCCGCGGGCGGCTGCGGGGGTACGGCCGAGGTGCTGAGGCTGCGGGGGTACGGCCGAGATGCTGAGGGTGCAGTATTTTTAGCGAATCGCGTCGTGTCCACAGCGCATCAATCAGGGGAGGTGAGCTTCCGCGACCATCCCCTCCTTGATTGATGTGAGGAGATGTGGGGGGGGGGGGCCTGTGGGCTGCTGCATTCCGTTTTTAAATCCAAATAAGATATGCTTGTGCTTGCATTCCCCCCCCCCCCCACACCCCAAGCCCCAATGCTCGCGTCGGCTTAGCTTGTGTGGCTGACTGCCAGCGCACCCTCGGAACGTCTGACTGTAACCCATAAGACAAACTCCCGTCCTGACCGAACTGTTAATGCAAACTGGATAGCGTCCAGATGCTCAGATTTAATAACAGAAGGCAATAATCAAACAGGGAAACTCGCTCTTATAAAGTTGCATCATATCGAGCTGTACGAAGCAGACAAGGACCAACAGACAGGCGAATCAAGACAGGCATCAGAAGCGAAAGGGTCCATCTTAAGCCCTCTGCATATATAAAAATAGTAATAATTATTCTGACTGACAAATGCTGAAGCCAGAGCCTCTTGCGAGTGACCCTTCTTTCTGTAGTTCTCGTTTTTCCCCCCTCTTTCCTTCTATCTGTAGTTCTTGGTTTTTTCCCCTTTCTTTCTTCCCCGTGGTTCACTTGCCAGCATCAGCTCCTTCCCACTCCTCTTTTGCTGAGACAGACAGAACTGCTGTATGTCGTGCATCTTAATTACCTGGACACTTGCTAAGTGCAATGGCCTACTTACCAAAAAAAAAAAAAAGTTGAATTTTATGATCCAGTATTTTTGGCCTGGCCTGACCTGAAGTCAGTTGGCCAGTTTGGCCTGAAGTCAAACCGGATGAAAAGAAGCATCAGGCTTAATTAAAAGCATTTCTCCACCAAAGGCTGGGATTTGTTAAACTGCTTCTTAATTACAACACTGAAGGCATTCTTTCTTAGGTGACGTGGATGGGTCCCCGTAAAGCTGAATTAAATATGGGTTCGGATGTAAATGAGAGACTTGGCTAAGCTCACATTTGTTCAGCCACTTTAAAAATTGGCTGATCCCCAAAAAAATTCAATTTCTAAAAGGACAAGCATCACATATTTGTTTAAAAGAAAAATAGTTCCTGCAGTGAAGTCACAGACAAACTAGGTACTGAAATGGTACACACCATTCCATATAGGTAGTATGAAAACTCAGTATTTTATAGGTTTAAATACATGTAAAAAGCATAACTAAAACAAAAGTCACTTTGAAACACAAACAGACATCGTATTTGATTGATGAAACGACTGTTGTGTCAACACGTCCAACACATTAAATTAATTTGTGTAAACACTGTTCCCCGAGGATATTTCTATCTGAATGACAGAACTGTTACTCTGAATGTTTTCTGAATTTTTCCTTTTTTTCAGCCATTGGCCATCGACTCTAATGTCTCTGTTTACTGTGATGGATGCCAGCTCTGGGACTCATCTTACAACAGTGACTTCCCTCATATTTGCTCTTTGTTTTTCAATAATATATTGGAGCCAGTGACTGAACTTTACACAGTTGGATCCCTTGGCATCTCTTACCCTAACAATCGTCAACTAAAGGAAACTTCTGTTGACTTTGACTCCGCCCTCAAACACACACTGTGTCAATATTGTGCAACGCGAGCCTCATTATTTTTTTTTCCCCAAATGCCACCTATCTTGAGCTTTCTGAAACCTATCCACCATGCAGCATTTGATCAGTTGTTCAAAGGGCAAATCGCCAAGAGACCCGACTGCTGTCACAACACAAATCTGTTGAGGGAATTTTACCTTGTTTACTGAAGCATCCATGTGGAGATCAAAGGCAGGAGCGCTTTAGCATTCATTAAGCAGAGAGACATGCAGATGAGCACGGGGCTCAGTCACTCACACAATGTTAATGAGTCGGTCATCTCTGTTTGAATTAAGTCCTCAGCCAAATCTGAGCCGCCTGTGCCTCTCAACCCTGGTCACGTGGAGAAAACAAACAAAAAAAAACCTGTATATGTGTGGAGTGCAGGAATTTATACTGAAGCACGCAGCCAACACCGTGATGCTTTTTATGCTGCCGTTATTCACTGACAAACGTTCTGCGTGTGAATCGTTTGTGTTGACAATAAAGCCGAGTCTGCGTTCAGCTCACGGCTTCACGTTCACTGCTCATTTACTCTATTAAACTCAAAAGGCGAACGTTCAGCAGACATGTCCAACGCCGACCCACCCCTGAAAACATCCGGGGTACGCAGAAGACCTGAGCTCTTTGGCCACGGTTCAAACTCAATGCCACACGCACTCTCCAGCCCAAAACATTTTTTGAAGCATTATTGAGATGTGTGTTCATCTCCAGTCTGGATGGCTCTGCCAAGGCTTTACCCAGAAACAGTCAGCATCGGAGAGCTGATGTCACGCTGTACACACGCCGTAGCCATAGAAACACCACAATACAGCAATTCAAATCATAATTCAATACAGCATATTTCAGCTTTAAAAATAGTTTTCAACCCTTCTCTCATCTGGAGCACAGCTCTGGTTATCATACAGTACATGGCCGATAATTATCAGTACATTTTCCCACAAAGGCAATTTTCTGTTTTTCATTACATTACATTACATTACATTACAGGCATTTGGCAGACGCTCTTATCCAGGGCGACGTACAACAAAGTGTATAACCATAACCAGGAACAAGTATGACGAAAACCCTAGAGAGAAGTACCGGTCCAAGTGCAGGGAACAACCGCATAGTTCAACCTCCTCTTTTGGGATTTGCATTGTGGGTAATGTGACTCTGAGGTTTTCAAGAGGAGAAACGCGACTGGGACTCAGCCTGCGGAGCAGAGTCTCTTAAAATGACTCAATTGTCAAAATAATGTTCACTGCTAAAACTAGTTCAGGGGATCCGCTATTTTAGGCCACAAGACGAGTTAAAGTCCAGCATCACACACGGGACAGAGAGAAACACGCTGTTCTCTGAGGTCTGACTGCTAGAGGGGGAAGAGAGGGGCTAGGCTTGAATGAGGCATCGGCATGCAATAGGGATAACTGAGATGGGAAGGAGGAATGGAGAGAGAGAGAGAGAGAGAGAGAGAGAGGGGAAGGAGAAATGGGGAGAGAGAGGGGAGGGAGAAATGGGGAGAGAGAGGGGAGGGAGGAGTGGGGAGAGAGAGGGTAGGGAGGAGTGGGGAAAAAGAGGGGAGGGAGAAATGGGGAGAGAGAGGGGAGGGAGGAATTGAAAGAGAGGAATGGGGAGAGAGAGGGGAGGGAGGAATTGAAAGAGAGGAATGGAGAGAGAGAGAGGGGAGGAAGGAATGGGGAGAACAGGGTGGTCAGATTTTGGTGCTCCAGCTTCCTTCATTTCATGCTACAGCAATTACGGTTGTTTTGGTTTTTGCTTCTGATTGTGCTCAGGTTTCAGTAAGTTACTTGATTGCAGTTGCATTCACTTAATTGTTGTTTTGTGGAACTCTTTTAAAGTAATCAAGCAATCATTTCACATTAAAATAAGTGTTTGTGTGTGTGTGTGAGAGAGAGAAACTAGCAAGCCTGCATTTATCTGTTTGTATTAAAATGTTTGTTAGAACATTGAGTGCTAAAATTAAACAGCATTGCATGATATATTAACTTTGTGGTGCTGTATGTGACATATGGACTCACCATTAATGTCAGTTCAATATTAAGGAGAAAGAACAGATAGAACAAGAAAACTGACTATGATCTCATGATCCCCTCAAGATCCCCTCCAACATCCCCATGCTGACTACCAGTTAGACTTCCAGCAGTCACACCCAGTACTAACTAGCCCCTCTAGAAGTTAAAGGATTATTTCCTCAAATTGCTCGCCTCAAAAGTGACAGCCATTCATCCTGGCCTTGGAGGAAGTTTCCCAGAGATCAGCTGATATCCAGACGGCAGTTAGAGCAGAGAGCATACGTCAGTGGCTACCACGCTAACACTGCAGCTAGCATGCTAATACTGCAGCCGCTGCTATAATCCATGGCTAGCACACCAACACAGCTAGCGGCTGCTACAGTCCATGGCTAGCATGCTCACAGAGGCTAGCGGCTGCTACAGTCCATGGCTAGCATGCTCACAGAGGCTAGCGGCTGCTGTAGTCCAAGGCTAGCATGCTAACACTGCAGTGGCTGCTGTAGTCCATGACTAGCACGCTAACACTGCACTGGCTGCTATAGTCCATGGCTAGCATGCTAACACTGCACCGGTTGCTGTAGTCCATGGCTAGCATGCTAACACTGCACCGGCTGCTATAGTCCATGGCTAGCATGCTAACACTGCACCGGTTGCTGTAGTCCATGGCTAGCATGCCAACACAGTGGCTAGCATGTTCACACTGTAGTGGCTATTATAGTCCATGGCTATAGAAGAAATAAATAAATGTATAAATATATAAACCACACAGTTTTCCCTGTTGATCTGCCAGTTTGTCCTTGAAGGTCACCAAGGCCTTTTTTTCTGAAGACCTACTAAGTGAAGTGTTATTAAATCACCCCAAGTATCCTACATAAGTCAAATGAACTAGTCCAGCTCTAGGAGCAGGCAAATTTTGGCTGGTCTGAAGTCCTAAAACGACAGTGTGCCGTTAGCCCTACCTCCAATCCCACCTCTGTTAAATTGTAGTTTTGTGAAAAAAATATTAAATTTCTCAGTCAAACAGATTTACAAGTTTAAACAATACAAAGACTCTATCACTGATTGCAGGGAGCCCTTTGAGCAAGTGTCTTGCATGTGAGAACGCACACACAGTACGTCTCAGAGACAACAGCACATCTTCCCAAGCACTCAAATGGCCTGTGGACATCTCAGCTATAGATTCTTTTTGAAGAAATACTCCATTGTCCATGTGGTCAGCATGTCTGAATGAATGTGATCACATCTGCAGTGATGGATTACACACAGAGGAAAAAAACGGCATGTGTGTTTGAATTTATATCCCCGAATTGGGGACCGTCTCCCCAAAATGGGTCTGCTTGCCTGCGTGCCGTCCGTGTCATCGCCTCTTTCAGCAGAACCGCAGGCGGGCCCGCCCCCGCTTCCGAAAAACGTTCCCGGCACACTCCGACAGAAGACGCCTCTTCCCCGAGCGTTCGGAGCAGCGGGGCTTGTGGGTAATATATACGTTGGCAGAGCTGCTGACAGGCCTGACTTACACCCTCAGGCAAGCAGGGGTGACAAGCAGGCAGATGAAAAGGCTGCTGAAGACATGAGGAAATGAAAGACTCCAAAATATACATTTATATCAGACAACCCAGTCCACACTCAGCCGGGACCCACGGCAACGGTGAGCTGCCTTTCTAAAGGCTCTCTTAAAACATTAAAAAATGCTGCATGGAATTCTGGGGTATTGCATCGCCATTGTCTCTATATGTACAATAGGAGCATTCCTCATTGCATTAATGAGGTTACATTATCACAACAAAGCAAAGGCAATGTGAGGCTGTTGGGCCCAATATGCAACGTCCCTCCTTCATCACATGCGATGAGAATGCCGAGCAGTTTTTGAGGAAGATGACCAATCAAACAAGAGTCATGTGTTTTTCAGAAGACCAGGATTGGACAGAGTATATCACACTGTACGCGCGAGTCCTAACAGGTGCACACTGTAACAGCAGGGGTCGCTAGAGAGCAATGAGACATAGACCCTGGCCAAGTGAACCCTCGCTGACTCTGGGCATCACTATGGCACACTACCCATCACCCAGCCGGGCACCCTGCCATGGGCAAGGCTGGCACAGCCGGGGTTCGGTGCCTGACCGTGGGGCACATCCATCGGCCCACACCGTATGCCCTTCATGAGAGATCTGGTGGAATATTTTTTTGGAATATTTTAAGATAATAAAAATCGCAGGCATCTGGTAGCCCTGCCTGTGTTCCATCCGGACGCCCTCCTGGGGTCCTCACTGAAACTCATCCAGATGTACCGTGATTAATTTTTAATGAATTATGGAAATTAATTATTTGTTTGGTATTTGTGATTTTGTTATATATATATATATATATATATATATATATAGGAAATGTCCCAAATTTTTTAATATATTAATATAGTTACAGCTATAGCTTTGAAGCTACAGTTTAGGGCGCATAGAACTCGATGGAAATGCCCCTGGTTCTTCAGAGGCTGAACTGAAAGGGCAGCGCCCATCCACGTGTGCGGTCTGCGTGTGAGGCTAGCGGTGAGGCTAGAATACCTCACTCTTATTTACCTCTTATGTAAAACTGCCCTTTTTTAAAGTGTGCGATGTCACAATGGCACGCCAGAACACAATGAATAAAAACCCATTTGCAGGTTTTAAAAGCCAATGTTGCAGAAATTAGAAAGCAAACCGCAAAGCAATATATTTTAATGCAGCCTCACACACACACACGCACACACACACACCCACACACACACGCACACACGCACGCACGCACAAGCACACGCACACACACACCCACACCCACACAGGCACACACACACCCACACACGCACACACGCACACACGCACACACAACACACACTTTATTTTCACTGATTAATGGAAAAGCAGCGATGTTCCCAGAGAGCAGAGCAGCAGGTGGAGCTTTTACGGTTTTATCTGCATCACGTGAAGCACCGTAATGACATGCTAATTTAAAAGCTGGGCTGCCCCAGGGGCATTACAGGTGGCTCCCATATCCACTGTTTATAGAAGTGAAAATACCGAAACACGACGGCATCAGCCCCCATCTCCGCGGAGAGATTAGCAATAACTTTGAGAATAACCCCCCGGGTCGCGAGCGAAAGCGTGAGCCTCAGAACAGTCACAAGCCCTATTTCCAGAGTGCTATTAACCGGTAGAGAAGTACACAGCACGAGGAGGCCAAGAGCACCACAGCACGGGGAGGCCAAGAGCACCACAGCACGAGGAGGCCAAGAGCACCACAGCACAGGGAGGCCAAGAGCACCACAGCACGAGGAGGCCAAGAGCACCACAGCACGGGGAGGCCAAGAGCACCACAGCACAGGGAGGCCAAGAGCACCACAGCACGGGGAGGCCAAGAGCACCACAGCACAGGGAGGCCAAGAGCACCACAGCACTGGGAGGCCAAGAGCACCACAGCACGGGGAGGCCAAGAGCACCACAGCACAGGGAGGCCAAGAGCACCACAGCACGGGGAGGCCAAGAGCACCACAGCATGGGGAGGCCAAGAGCACCACAGCACAGGGAGGCCAAGAGCACCACAGCACGAGGAGGCCAAGAGCACCACAGCACAGGGAGGCCAAGAGCACCACAGCATGGGGAGGCCAAGAGCACCACAGCACAGGGAGGCCAAGAGCACCACAGCACGAGGAGGCCAAGAGCACCACAGCACGGGGAGGCCAAGAGCACCACAGCACGGGGAGGCCAAGAGCACCACAGCACACAGTCACTTCATGGCCTCTGCAATGATACAGCATCGTTTTTTTCGCCCCCAACTAGACATATTTTCACTTTGTGGAATTTCATGGGAAAGGAAGGCTATTCTTAAACCACAACAACTACTCTGGGGTACGTTTTCCAGAACAAGGACGGAAGCCTCCGCCTAAACACCACAGTACGATGGATCGTTAGGGAAACTACCATCCCAGGCACCACTGTGCCCCAAAACTGCAGTGACAAGGTGGCGAATCAGCACCACTGCAGTTCACACCAGCAACAGCGCTAATGACACTATGCGAGGTGTGAAGAGTTAAAATTTCTCCAAAAATGAACTTTTGCAAACAAAAGGTACCTAAATTCATAATGTGTCTATAACAAAGATGAAAACTGTGATGGAATGTGTGAAGAGTTTTCATATCCTACCAAAATTCTGTATGTAATTTAGAATAAAACCTTTTTAACTTTGGGTGGCTAAATTTCACTCAATATTGCCAAAATGAAAATACTTCAGCAAAAAAATAAATAAATAAAATCTCAGCTGAGTTATTCTCGGCTGCATACTTTTAAATAAAGCAGCCTTAAAAACAAAATGTTAATATTTCCTTATGCACACACACATAATGTATCTGAAAATGTCATCAGAAATGGCAATAAAAATGCAGATTTTGGAACTATAAAAAAGGGACCTTAACATTTACTTACATCGACATATTATTATTACTACACAAGATCTCTGAGTGGGTATGAATATGAAAGGTATGTTTTTATTCTATTAAGCACAGGGGGGAAATTCAGTCATTCACATTACAGCAACAGCACATTGAGCATTACCAGGAGGGCAACGCTGGATATGGACACACAGCCCTGGATTCAATAAACATGCATCCTTAACTTTGATCTACTAATGTATACAAGTTTGTTTCTTTAGTTTTTTTTTATTTTTTCTCTCTCCCGCAAACAGAGCTCACAAGTTAATTTTGGTTATTGCAGATCTTGCCAAACTTTGTGAAGTAGAAAAGTGTCAAAGTTAAGGACGAATTCAGACTGAATGCAGAGTGAGTTTATAAAAAGCTTTTTTTTCTTTTCTTTTTTTTAACAAATGCAGAATCAGTGACCATCAGCGGACTTTAATCTCGCTATCAAGATGGGCGCCTGCTGACCTGTCGTCGCAGAACACGCCCGGCCAAACGCAAGACTCCCAGGCTCTCTGTGAATAAGGGAGTGGCGAATTTCCCTCCTAATCCTCTTCAGAGCCCCTCCTTCACTAATCGCTGGCGTCCGCGGCCTCGGGTTCGAGCACAGATAAAGGCTCCGGCTGATACAGTTCATGAGACAAAAGCATCGGCGGTCTTCAGCGCTCAGAGCTGCGCCAAAGCTGCGCCAAAGCTGTGCCAAAGCTGTGCCAAAGCTGCGCTGTCCTGCACAGGCATTCCCCTGCCTTTATGGCGGCCCAGGCGGGCTGAGCCCCGCCTGGAGTCAATCAACTTCCATCTTTAAACTGTGTCAGTGAAGTCCAAGACTAACACTAAAAATTGTATTTTTTATCAAACTTAATGAACAAACACAACTGACTGACTTGCTAAATGCAACCTGCTGTGTTGCCAGCAGGGTTTCCTCTTGCTATATAGCCTATCTGGCTCCTTTTACTTCTGTGTCCTATTGCAGCTGTTCCCCCTGCCTTTCAGCCACATGAAATTGTTTATGGATAAATGGTTATGGATACTAAGAATTATGCTCACAATACGTACCAGGTTTTACATCACCTCTCAAATGACTATTGCTTGAACAAATGACTTAAATCCAGTTTATCGTAAAAAGTCAGAGAGAAGTCCCAATTGCTTTGGTATCCTGCCCTTCTGACATAATCAATCATGTAAAATTATCTGAAACTCCACCACACATCCCTCCCCCCCCCCAACCCCTGCAATGTCTTTAATTTATTTATTTTTCACAGGGCTAAAGTGGATTACGAAGTAATTAAAAAGGAAAATTGTCTCACATAGAGATAACACACTTCCAGAGAGAAACTTTTTTTTCCTTATTTTTTTTTGAAAATTCTCTCATTAAAACTCATATCTGCCTTTTTTTGTATTCCAGTGAAAAGCTGCGAGTTCAAATGAAGTAATAAAGTGATAAGACTGAGGGTGGACAACTGCTGAATTTCAAAGTCAAGACAAGGTAAAAAGAGAAAGAAAAGTAGAAAAAGAGCACACTTCTGTGGCATTCTGCATTTTTGCATTTTACCCCAGTATTAGAGACACATTTGGTCCCCTTAGCTTTGCCGAATTCAGCCCTGGGATCAAATCCAAGTTCTTATTTACAACTGCCTTGCAGCTCGTAAGTCTTTTGTAACCATGTTTGGTCTTCATGTAAAAATGTAAGAACTTACATCCACAATAATGTTTGAGCTATATGAACTAGATGAGAAACGCTGATAAAAAAGAGCAAATCTACGCTTAGATGAACTGCATGCTGGATATTAATATGTGCTACATCTCTGAATCTCTTTGGCAGTCAGAGCATCGTTGGAATAAGTCACCTCCCGCTCAAGTGCTCTCCTTGGAGTCTGACAAGTTTGCAGGAGCTCATTACGGGCAGAGCTGGCAGTGCATGCCAAGGCTTGATCGCCCAAGCAAATATTTACATACCGCAGTCAACAAAGACTCAATTTCGCTTCTCTTCACCTTCAAACACATTTTCTACCCGCTCTCACTGCGCCAGTTTACACAGCAAACAGGCAGCATATGCATCTCAGATGAACTCCAGACACTACAATCTACAGTCTAATGCAAATGAATACCAGCTGGATTAATCATAAAAGTAACAATAACAATAATAGTAATAATAATAATATAAAGCAGCACAACAAGGCTGGGAAGAGTGTTCATGGAAATTAAGACTTATGTTGGGTTTTAGTAATGGACAAAACGTGATATAGCACTCTGGTACCTGGGGTGGGGGCAGGGTATAAGAGAATTAATTGTAAGTGGGGGGGGGGGGGGTGTAACAGCATGAATGGACGTGGTAATGTAGTGAGGAATGAGACACAAAGGTCACGTAACACTGCAGACTTTGTCAAACCTCATCCCCACATGCACAAGTAATCTCGGCCAAGCGCATCTATGACCCAGCTCGCCACAGTACTGTTACCTCCCTGAGTTTAATGAGAATAATAAACGATAAACAAGTGCTCCAAAATGAAACAAATGTACCCCCAGTTTATTTGCCACGCTCCTCAGAACTGCATGTTCTCACTTCCTCCTGTGTTTAATCTAAATGGACAGCATGATTGAGAGGGAGAGTATTGCTTGTGGCTACTGGAATGTGGCTTAAATATTGATGTGAGCCTAAATTTAGCACATTAGCAGAATAAATCCACATTTTCTAACTCAACTTATTCTCTTAATAAACCTGAAACTTGGAAGGTTTTTGGGACTTCAGAACAGAAGCCCTTAATAATTGCCATAATTCTGCTTGTGTTCCTCGTGGTTGACCTCAAATTTGTACTTTCAGTTGTTTAAAGGTTACATTTAACTCAAAGAATAATGACCCAGCAAGAAGCACAGCAAGAAGGTTAAGGTTTGATACTGTCTGAGTCGGAAATAATTACAGTGTGCGGATTTATAAAACAACAGTATGAACGCATGTATATGGACTGGCACACAGTCTTACTGGAGAATTACATCTTATGAAACGCAAATCTACAGGATAAAGGGCAAAGGGAAAATACAGCAACAAATGAAGACATCAGAGGCCCATCTGAGGCCCAGTTCTCTCTCAAACGCAGAGACAGTGTTTCGGCTACTTCTCTGAATGTGAATGTTTGTCTGGCTGGGGAGGGTAAGAGATCAAGGAAGACGGGTCATCCTGTTTTGTTACAGCTTTATAATTAATGTTGAGATTTATTTGGAACAGGGACCATAAAAACCATTTCTGCCAAAAGAAAATTGCTAAATTTGCTAAATTTCATTTTGCTTACTGTTCATTTGCAAGCACATTTGGAGGCTAATTTTATTTATTTACAGTCAAAGCAACAGCTTGCGACACAGGATAGCCTGTTTGGTTGCGTAATGAGTACATTTTCACCCGCGTATACTCGGTATCTCTCAGATCTACACAAAGCTTCGCTGAACGGCTTTAAAGCGATAAGGCTATTATTGAATTATCTCCAAATTAGATTGCTATCGTTTGGGCCAAAATGTTAATTACCTCATCGATTTCGGAGAACCAGCATGTTAATCAAATGCACAGTGTGACACGTTCAGGCGACTCCCTTTAATATTCTGTTCCCCTCAGTAAAAACAGATTCTGAAAGTCAACGGAGGACATCAAAGTGGGACAGATAAGAAACAGCTAAGGACGCCGCTGCACGTCCACGAGCGTGTGCATGTGCATGCGTACGAGTGTGCATAAGTGTGCATGCATGTGCATAAGTGTGCATGTGCATGCGTACGAGTGTGCATAAGTGTGCATGCATGTGCATAAGTGTGCATGTGCATGCGTACGAGTGTGCATAAGTGTGCATGTGCATGCGTACGAGTGTGCATAAGTGTGCATGCATGTGCATAAGTATGCAGGCATACGCATAAGTGTGCAGGCATGTGCATGCGTGTGCATGTGCATATGCGTGACTAAGTGTGCATGTGTGTGCATGTGAGTGCATGTGCATACATGTGTATGCATGTGCGTGTGGCTGTGTGCATACTTTGGAATGCGAGTGCGATATTTTCAAAAGTAAAAAAACAAAACAAAAAACAATCATATCTCAACGCATCAGAAAAGCAGAAATCATGCACTTATGTTTAATCGAACTGCACGACGTCTGTGATTTCACGGCACTCCAGTTAAAGACTTGAAAAGGGCCGGTGTGGGTGCAGGTTTTTGTCTTGGACCGGCAAAATGACACCTAATTCAACTAATGAGCTAATCATTGTCTTCAATCAAAACCTTGATAAACAGAATCAGGCGTCCTGAATTGGACTCCCCTGGTCTAGCTGGTTCCTGAGTGGCCCATAAAACTACAGGCTGCCTTGGAATGCCAGGGTAAGGGGGGTAAGGGGGAAGGGGGGGGGGGGGGTGGACGGTAGTGGTGCTGAATTAAGGAGGCAGGACTGGGGGACGTGACCTTCTGTCGGGCCCCTCTGTGACAGGGGGAGAGAAAGCGCCGATTTCACCCAGCAAAGATCCCTCCCACGAAAACATCTAATTTAATACAGCCTCAATTTATGAAATATGCATAAATGGCAACTGCACCCAAATGACTACAAGAAAAGCAATCATAATGATAATAATAAATTATTATGATGGCAATTACAATCAACAGCCAACAAAACACTCCCCAGTGCCCCTTCCTTGTGGGGGGATTTGATTGGGATGACCACGGAGAAATCCGAAACACAACAATAGCGACGCAGACTTCCCCTTTTCTCCAGCGGTCCCGTGACGCGCGTGTAAACACTGCTTCCTGTCGGCGTGCGCCTCTCGCAGCGCTGCATTGTCTGACTCGTTAACCTTCTCAAGGGTAACTAATTATAAAGCGCGGGATTCGCCGGAGCGGGCGGCCCGCCTGAACGCCGCGCGGCGCGCAGGAAGAGGCGCTTTTCATTCTGAGCGGAGCGCGGGGCCGCGGAGGAGGAGCGGCTACGCGGCGCAGAGGCAGATAAGATGATCAGCATCTTTAGTTAAAAAGAAAAGGAAGAAGAAAAAGGGGGCGGGATGGGGGGGGGGTGCGGGATGGGGAGGAGGGGGGTCAGCTCGGAGCCGTCCGGACAAATGAAGACTGTCCGCTGTAATTTACACGGCGATAAATAACATCGCATAACGGGCGCGCACCGCGCTCCTCTTCTAATTCATCTTTCGGTCCGAGCCGTAACGATAACAAAGGGCTGCTTTAAATGCACTGTCTGCAGCGTCCACTGCGCGCCACCACAGCCGCTGCTGCACTGTCTGCAGCGTCCACTGCGCGCGCCACCACAGCCGCTGCTGCACTGTCTGCAGCGTCCAGCGCGCGCCACCACAGCCGCTGCTGCACTGTCTGCAGCGTCCAGCGCGCGCCACCACAGCCGCTGCTGCACTGTCTGCAGCGTCCAGCGCGCGCCACCACAGCCGCTGCTGCACTGTCTGCAGCGTCCAGCGCGCGCAACCACAGCCGCTGCTGCACTGTCTGCTCATTTCCTGATGGTCGCCATCAATAAAATTATGATTTTTTTTTTGGTTTTTGTCTGTGTGCTAGCGGAGGTAATGGCCCCTCTCTCCAGATGAGCACGACACACAGACCCCAGGGTCTCTCACGACCACGGCACACAGACCCCTGAGTCTCTCACGACCACGGCACACAGACCCCTGAGTCTCTCACGACCAGGGCAAACAGACCCCTGAGTCTCTCACCACCACGGCACACAGACCCCTGAGTCTCTCACGACCACGGCACACAGACCCCTGAGTCTCTCACGACCACGGCACACAGACCCCTGAGTCTCTCACCACCACGGCACACAGACCCCTGAGTCTCTCACGACCACGGCACACAGACCCCTGAGTCTCTCACGACCACGGCACACAGACCCCTGAGTCTCTCACGACCACGACACACAGACCCCTGAGTCTCTCACGACCACGGCACACAGACCCCTGAGTCTCTCACGACCACGGCACACAGACCCCTGAGTCTCTCACCACCACGGCAAACAGACCCCTGAGTCTCTCACCACCACGGCACACAGACCCCAGAGTCTCTCACGACCAGGGCACACAGACCCCTGAGTCTCTCACGACCAGGGCAAACAGACCCCTGAGTCTCTCACCACCACGGCACACAGACCCCTGAGTCTCTCACGACCAGGGCACACAGACCCCTGAGTCTCTCACGACCAGGGCAAACAGACCCCTGAGTCTCTCACGACCACGGCACACAGACCCCTGAGTCTCTCATGACCAGGGCACACAGACCCCTGAGTCTCTCACGACCAGGGCACACAGACCCCTGAGTCTCTCACCACCACGACACACAGACCCCTGAGTCTCTCACGACCAGGGCACACAGACCCCTGAGTCTCTCACGACCACGGCACACAGACCCCTGAGTCTCTCACGACCACGGCACACAGACCCCTGAGTCTCTCACCACCACGACACACAGACCCCTGAGTCTCTCACGACCACGGCACACAGACCCCTGAGTCTCTCACGACCACAACACACAGACCCCTGAGTCTCTCACGACCAGGGCACACAGACCCCTGAGTCTCTCACGACCACGACACACAGACCCCTGAGTCTCTCACGACCAGGGCACACAGACCCCTGAGTCTCTCACGACCACGGCACACAGACCCCTGAGTCTCTCACGACCACAACACACAGACCCCTGAGTCTCTCACGACCAGGGCACACAGACCCCTGAGTCTCTCACGACCACGGCACACAGACCCCTGAGTCTCTCACGACCAGGGCACACAGACCCCTGAGCCTCTCATTTAAATCGATGTGCCTATGGCTGCACATTGCATTAAACACATGACTACACTGCCAAGAGGCAGATACCATATTGGCAATATTTCTGCGAAAGGGGGGGGTGGATGGGGGGGCAAGGAAAAAAAAAGATCCTCCTCCGTGCTTTAAGTGTAAGGGTGGGGGGGGGGGGGGGCATGGGGCACCAGCTGCCTTAATCAGCACCCACCGCCATCCCCGGCACCGATCGGCTCATAATGGGCAGAATAAATTGGGATCGGCTCTTCTGTGTCCCGCTACAGGTTTCATTAGCTGGGAACTGCTTTAATGAAAATGTTTCTCACTGCATTCAGCCTGAACACTAGGTCTGAACACTGGGCCTGAACGCTGGGCCTGAACGCTGGGCCTGAACGCTGGGCCTGAACGCTGGGCCTGAACGCTCGGCCTGAACACTCCGTCTGAACGCTCAGCCTGAACACTGGGCCGAACGCTCAGCCTGAACACTGGGCCTGAACACTGGGCCTGAACACTGGGCCTGAACACTCCGCCTGAACACTCAGCCTGAACGCTGGGCCTGAATGCTCGGCCTGAACACTCCGTCTGAACGCTCAGCCTGAACGCTCAGCCTGAACACTGGGCCTGAACGCTGGGCCTGAACGCTGGGCCTGAACGCTCGGCCTGAACGCTGGGCCTGAACGCTGGGCCTGAACACTCGACCTGAACGCTTGGCCTGAACGCTCGGCCTGAACGCTCGGCCTGAACACTGGGCCTGAACACTGGGCCTGAACACTGGGCCTGAACACTCAGCCTGAACACTTTACCCAACACTGATACTGTTCCTCAAGAAACTTTCTGTACAGCTGAGTCATAATGTTTGAATGACCCGACTGGTAAGACGTCACCGACTTAACACATTACTACATTCACTAAATCACTGTGCTTAAACAGTGCCCTAACATAGCTGCAGTGTCCCTGTGCCCACACTGCTCTTTCTGGAGGAGAGTTACATAACCAAGCTCTGCTAATCTTTATGCAGCATTTAAATGAATTACAATCCAAAAGCAAATCAATCTCTGCAATTTAGTTTAAAGGGAAAGACAAGAACGCTCCTGACAAGGAGACACACAGCTGGGAATTCATTAGATGGCAGACACGTCAGTCAGAAAACCTTAGCAGCCATGTTGTATAACAGTTATGGAATTGGCCTTAAAGCACGGAGGTTGCAGGATTGAGTCCCAGGTGAGATGCTATGGTTGTCCCCTTGAGCAGCGTACTTTACCTGAACTGTTTCAGTTAAATAAAGAGCTATATAAATAGACTGAATCTGTGTTGCTGTGGATGAGAGCGACTTACACAGCTGCTCTTATAAAGATCAGCTCTACATAAGAGTGACTTACACAGCTGCTCTTATAAAGATCAGCTCTACATAAGAGCGACTTACACAGCTGCTCTTATAAAGATCAGCTCTACATAAGAGTGACTTACACAGCTGCTCTTATAAAGATCAGCTCTACATAAGAGTGACTTACACAGCTGCTCTTATAAAGATCAGCTCTACATAAGAGTGACTTACACAGCTGCTCTTATAAAGACCAGCTCTACATAAGAGCGACTTACACAGCTGCTCTTATAAAGATCAGCTCTACATAAGAGTGACTTACACAGCTGCTCTTATAAAGATCAGCTCTACATAAGAGTGACTGTTGAAAGCCTTGACAGCGCAGTAAAGTCAGTTATCCTGAGCCTGTGTGAGCCCGATCCTCCGCTCAGTTTGAATTGTGCAGCACATTGTGCAGCCGATGATGTCACTCGAGTGTGCGTCACGCGTGTGTCGTACGGCCCAGAGCTGAACGGGTCGACACCGCGGGGGACAGCCAGCCAAATCGCGGTCTCAGGCCCCTCACTTCCAGAGGTCAGCAACAACCCCCCTCCCTCCCCCCCATCGCCCCCACGGGGGAGAGAGACCCGAGAGCCTTGCTCTGCGTCATCCTCGCCATCTTAAATCTAATAAAACCTTCCGTTCCCCATCAGCCGTCCAGCCCCCACTCATTCCATCCCCAGCAGCCTCGGGCAAAGGTCTCCCAGTGTCCTGCACCCCCCCGTTCTGCCACCAGCACCCCCGCCCACCCCCCCCCCCCCCCCGTCCCCCATCCTGTCACCAGCACCCCTTAATAGCCCAGACAATCTGATGGCTTGCAGTCCTGAAGGAGCACACTTATATAACCTAACCACACTTGTCACTAACACTCAGAAATGTGTTTTTAAACCTTCACAAATGCCTTCATAAACCTGTTAATGCCAACAGGGATATATAACTATTCATCTGAAACAGACCACATGACAATGTCAGACTGAAAAAGACACTTTTATCTGCATTAAATATACAATTAGCACATTGGCTGCTTGACTAGTCCACACTTAAATGCTATTATTTAGCTGACAATGTATGTTACACAGGTAGTGCGTATGTATCCACATACAGTCTACATGATGGCTGCATTAAAAAACAACATTCTGCTTAAATGAAAAGCACAGTCTGGGAGCAGTACAGTGTTGCTGAAACCTTGAGGCCTTGCAGCTATACATACATACATACATACATACATACATACATACATACATACATACATATACACACACACACACACACACACACACACACACACACACACACACACACACACACACACACACACACATACACACATACATACAAACATACATATACACACACACACACACACACACACACACACACACATACATACATACATACATACATATACACACACACACACACACACACACACACACACACACACACACACACACACACACACACACACATACACACATACATACAAACATACATATACACACACACACACACACACACACACACATACATACATACATACATACATATACACACACACACACACACACACACATACGCACATACATACAAACATACATATACACACACACACACACACACACACACACACACATACATACATACATACATATACACACACACACACACACACACACACACATACGCACATACATACAAACATACATATACACACACACACACACACATATACATACACACACACACACACACACACACACACACACACACACACACATACTGTTGTACTAATACTCTTTCAATATCCACAGTAATTGCCCAGAAAGCCCAAGTGGTGAGTTCTGTGTCTGTGACGCGACCCTGCCAGTGACCGCCCCCCACCCCCCCCCCCCCCCCCAGCTTCTCTTCCACGAAACCCCCCCCCCTTGTCAGAACAGGTCCCAGGACCGCGTACCCGACCCATTCTGCTAATCTGGGGGTGCAAACGGCTCATCGCTCATTTTAACATGAGCTGGGTTTACTGGGGTGTATCGAAACCTCCCCCCCCACTCTGTAATCTGTAATTGCCATACGCACCGTACCCACATGACGCCGAGCCGCCATCGCCGCGACCACCGCGCCTTATCCGTCTCATTCCATCGCCGGTGACGAAAAGGAGGGGGCGAGAAGCGTGCGGGCAAGCCTTCTCGCGCAGACCGCAGGTGTTTCAGAGCTTTAATTAGAGATGATGTATTTGTTTTACTCGCGTCCCCACGGAGGCCGTGCTAGGCTGCGGAATAATCATTTTTAATTGCTCTTAATTGCTATAAATTACTTTCCCTTTCCTTTTTGACCGTCTCTGTTCTTTTATTCTTGAGAAGAAAACTTTATTCCCTGCCTATTAAGGAAGTGAACATTTATGAGCTTTAATGAAGGTCTTTTAAGACATTGTGAAGTGAGGTTCTTTTATTCTCCGCACGGTTCCATTTCAGAAGCCAAGCATATAGGCACAGTACAGAACTCACAGAAAGCTGATTATTTTTAAGACAGCCACACTGTGAAATTTAAAATGCCATACATGGTTTAAATGATGCCTTATGCATGAGAAAAACAAAGTCCTCTTGATCATATTTGAAATCTGACTGATATTCAGAATTGTTTTGCAATTTAAAAGCCAACCAAAGGAGCCCACATTTTAGAAATCTGTTCATTATATTGGCTACACCACAGAAAAATAAACATCTGTCTTAAGCAGACAATTTCCTGTCTGGATGCTTTGTCAAACTGTTTTGATTTGATTTTGTTTAAAGGACTGGATACGTGTGATTTTCTGCAGATAAAGCACAGAGGACAACACAAGGCCTGTACATCAGCATTTCAAAAGCATGTCAATTTATTCAGAGCAGAAATAGCTCACTGGAAATATTACACACTGTGGCAACAACCCATGGCACCAATTTTTCATTTGCCCGTGGTACATATGTGAATAAAAAAACGAAACCGCTTCGAATGGCTGTTTTATACGGGCAATGGGGGTAACTGCTCTGAGATTGTGACATGTAACGTTTATTCCTCATTAACTGACTAATTAATAAACAAAGGCCAGGATTAAGTCAAATTCCGCCCTTAACTTTGACTAACAATAAAAGCAAGACGATTTCTTCTTCTTTGCCACTAACACAGCTAGGAGAGTTTAGGAATCACTGAAACAAACTGGCAGAACTGATTTTGCAAGGACAAAACAGTCACAGTTACCATTATGGAAAAAGCACAAAGTAGCACTAAGTTAAGGACAAATGTGGATTGAATCCAGGCATATTAGCTCTTTATGAGGAGCCCTGTGATGTCACAGAAGCGATTCACCACGGCAACCGTCTGGGTCCCATGCTGCCGGTGTTCCGTTTAGCCTTTTTTTTTCTCTTCATTTTGAAATATAACAATTTCAATGAATTTATTTTATAAACCTAATACATGCTGCTGGAAATGTATGAGCAAGTCGTGATTCATAATATAATATCATCCTAATCACCGCAATGATCCCACAAACACGGCTGGTTTCGTCCGTGGATAAAGAACTACCATCTGCTCTGAGAAGGCATGATGTCACAAGAGAGAACACCCCACACAGCACCTTCTGTTCATTGGTGGATTGGTGGAAAATTAACCAATTGCAGCGCTGCTGCTTCCTGTCTGATTCTCACGGAGGACGAGCAAGCTGACCTGTGCTCTTTCGGTGCGTGTCTGAGCTTGCACACTCACTCTGCGCCCGGCAGGTTGATCAGTAGCATAACAGACCCTCTGGAGTTATTTAAATCCCTCCAAATCCAAATTCAAGGCCATTCTGTGTGATTTTGCATTGTGGGCCACATTTTTGGAAGGAAGGATTCATATTTTAAAGCAGGTCTGATGTCCAGGGATTTACTCAATCATTTATTCAAACTCCATCATGCGTCGTCCTCGCAGGTAAACCACAAATTTAAGAGTTCATTTCACAGTCTGCTAAGCTAACAGTGCTGGAGCATAACAGCGTTTTACTCAATGAGTTCGCCATAATTAAATACTGCAGTGTGGTTGACATTAGATTTCTGTTTCATAACATCACACCCTTGTCACTTTAAATGTGGTGAACGACAGAATTTACTGTCAAAAAAACCAAAAAACACAACACCAATGGGTTTTTAAAAATGCATATATACATATTTAATGTTCACAGCCAAGCAAACAAATGCAATTAGCCTAACACAACATCATCAGTGTTGTGGTGTTTTAGAGAGTCATTCTCACACAACAGGACTCAAGGGAAAGCCAAGCCATCTTGATAACTCTGTCAGCATCAAGATGCCACAGCACTTCGACATCGGAACTGCTTAGCAAAACAGATTTCATTTTCCTACAAACACGGCGCATATTTCACAGGGAAAGCGATATGTGGAAAAGAGTAATGTTTTTTCTTAAAACCCATCACCCAAAGGTTACTGGAGGAGAATTATTGGCCAGGCATGGACATGAACAAGGCATGTGCACTTGGTGTGTGTGAGACTTTTCCACCAAAGTGCAATGTTTCACACACACACACACACACACACAAAACATCCCCTGAGATTACATTCCGTCTGTCCATAAATTTGCTTGACCTTCTGGGCCGTAACACGGAATTTATGACCGGTTGTCCCCGTGCTCCGTCACACCAACGCTCCTCCGTGTGCGAGCTGCCGCCTCTGCGACCACGCGGCCCCCTGCGCTGGCCCCCTGCGTTCTGCCACATCACGCTGTGTCGAGCGCAAACACGCGGCCCCCTGCGTTCTGCCACATCACGCTGTGTCGAGCGCA
Source organism: Anguilla pacifica (assembly GCA_039654925.1). NCBI lineage: Eukaryota > Metazoa > Chordata > Actinopteri > Anguilliformes > Anguillidae > Anguilla > Anguilla pacifica. The sequence continues at coordinate 817,201 of CM077288.1, forward strand.
AACACGCGGCCCCCTGCGTTCTGCCACATCACGCTGTGTCGAGCGCAAACACGCAGCCCCCTGCGTTCTGCCACATCTCGCTGTGTCGGGCCCAAACACACGGCACCCTGCGCTGGCCCCCTGCGTTCTGCCACACCTCGCTGTGTCGGGCCCAAACACGCGGCACCCTGCGCTGGCACCCTGCGTTCTGCCACACCTCGCTGTGTCAGGCCCAAACACGCGGCCCCCTGCGTCCTGCCACATCTCGCTGTGTCGGGCCCAAACACGCGGCACCCTGCGCCCTGCCACATCTCGCTGTGTCGGGCCCAAACACGCGGCACCCTGCGCTGGCACCCTGCGTTCTGCCACATCTCGCTGTGTCGGGCCCAAACACACAGCACCCTGCGCTCTGCCACATCTCGCTGTGTCGGGCCCAAACACGCGGCACCCTGCGCTGGCACCCTGCGTTCTGCCACATCTCGCTGTGTCGGGCCCAAACACACAGCACCCTGCGCTCTGCCACATCTCGCTGTGTCAGGCCCACTGGTAGCTGTTCCAAACACGCTCACGCCATCATTTTTTCATTTTAACTTAACAACTTCCGGTGTCGACCAATAGCAGTCCCTCGTGAGTGAATTTAGCATTATTCTGTTTTAGAAACTGAGAGAGATCTTTCCCACAGTGCTCTGAGGTGGCCCAGACTGTGCTTCACGCTGAGCTATAAGAGGTCCCAGTCATGCTCTCATTAACAGACGCTCCTATTGCTGAATTTCTCATCATTCACTGCCAGGCTGGAAGCTGAAAGGACACCACATACAGGTGTACTCCACAGGTTCCATAAGATCATTCAGGGAATCCTATAAAAGCCATTTTTACAATCTCCATGACACACAGGTGACAAATAATGCGCCACTGTCCCCACTTTAAAGGACCGTCACCTAGGAAACGAGCGACATCGCTCTCTCTAAAACCTCCGGCGCTTCCACGCAGAGAGAGAAGCAGTCGCCACGGTGTTTTGATCGCTAATCTGGAGCTACGCTGAACAGACTTCCGCTGCAAACGCCCACATAACCTGCTCATCCCTTTAGCCTCGCGCACCCACCGCCACCCGCACATTTCCCTCTGCACCTCTCCTTTCCTTTTCTCTCTTTCTTTCCCCCCACACACTTAAGACTGTTTCAGTTCAGCCTGTGTGGCTGATAGGAGAGTCCGCTGGGCCCCGGCTGGTCTGAACAGCATCCTGATGGCAACGCCCGTTTATTCCAGAGTGCTGTGTGTGCATTAAACCCCCCCCCCCCCCCAGCTTCCCCCCCCACAGAAATTAAACCCCCCCCTGCTCCCCCCCCCCCCCAAGCCCTGTTTCTGCTCCGTTACCAAGCCACCACACATCCCAAAAACTGGGCCGAACCCCATACGCTCTCCACAAAGGCGCTGCGCTCTTCCTTCCTTTTGTACATGTGTACACCTGCGTTTACCTCTTCAGAAAACGAGTGAATGAGATGCTGAGTGTTTACCAGGCAGTCTTCTGAACATCTCTGATTACTCATCGGTTTGTAATGAGGAGATGAGAGTCGACTCAAACAGACACTCCAGCAAAGGCAAACATATGTGAGTCATCTGAGGACTGATGTATAATGAGGCCTTATGAATAATAGAGTGTAGTTTTATATGTCTTTATGCTCCTTGTTCTTTTACAGTCCGCCATGCTGAGCTCAAAGATAAACAATGTGCCTTTCTGAGAACAACAATTCATTTATTATTAATTGCATTCATTTTACTGTCCACAACTCACCACCTACTTCAAAATGGAAATGAATCACTTCTATTTAAATGACATGATATGACGGGTTTATTGCATTAAAATGTATAACTTATTTTGACCTTGCTGAACACGTCTGAGAAACAGTTGTTAAAGTAGGTAAGCAGGTACACTGTAAAATGTACAGTGTCAAATAAACTCTGACAGGTAATTTCACTGAGTCCATCTGATCCCCTTCAGTCTCATATAAACTCTATTAGAGTGGACTAAACACTGGACATTTTATAGTGCAAATAAGTAGGTCAGAAAATAAATAATAAAGGAAGTTGTTTTCTGCAGAAATAAAAGAGAAAATGGTGTGACAATCTGATCAGGAAATAGAACAATGGGGTGGGGTGGGGTGGGGTGTGGGTGGGGGGGGCAGTGTGGCACAGCCGTTAGGGTACGGGGCTTATAGCTGTGAGGTTGCAGGTTCGATTCCCAGGTGGGACACTGCCGTGATACCCTTGAGCAAGATACTTAACCTGAATTGCTTCAGTAAAATATCCAGCTATATAAATGGATTGTATATTAAAAGAATATAGGCTTTGTAAGTTGCTCTAGATAAGGGTGTCTGCTAAATGTAGTGCGAGCTAATGAGAGAATTCATGCTTGTTTAAGTTCTCTGCACTTTGAAAAACATTATCCAACAACCAACTATCTCTGTAATAAATACAGTACATTTTACCTTCACAGATAACCAGCTGTAAGCAATTCCAGGTCTATAATTTTCCATCATTTCATTTACTGGGATCGGCACTTTCAAGATTAAGGGTGTAGAAACTCTGGGCTTAAACCTATATTACAAAGTGGATTAATCTCTCCTGATTCACATTAAAATGTGATTACTGTTAATTCAAAACTGCAGGTTTTACCTTTTTGATCCGAGCAGGGCTTAACTTCTTGAGCTTAAAGGTTCAACTGCCTATAATTAAACATAATAAAAAAAGAGCACATTTGAATTTTTAAGTCATTTTCCCAAAATGCCCCTGATGATTAGTGTTTTCTGAATATGGGACATTTGCCTTTAAGGATAACCATATGTCAGAGCTTTAAACAGGTGAGAGTGATGGTAAGTTCAGGAGCATTCATTCAGAAAGTAGACTGTACGTGCGCACACGCACAACTGCACACGCACAGCTCCATACACCCTACATTCAGTGAGAGCTCTACACACCCTACATTCAGTGAGAGCTCCATACACCCTACATTCAGTGAGAGCTCCATACACCCTACATTCAGTGAGAGCTCTACACACCCTACATTCAGTGAGAGCTCCATACACCCTACATTCAGTGAGAGCTCTACACACCCTACATTCAGTGAGAGCTCTACACACCCTACATTCAGTGAGAGCTCTACACACCCTACATTCAGTGAGAGCTCCATACACCCTACATTCAGTGAGAGCTCCATACACCCTACATTCAGTGAGAGCTCTACACACCCTACATTCAGTGAGAGCTCTACACACCCTACATTCAGTGAGAGCTCTACACACCCTACATTCAGTGAGAGCTCTACACACCCTACATTCAGTGAGAGCTCTACACACCCTACATTCAGTGAGAGCTCTACACACCCTACATTCAGTGAGAGCTCTACACACCCTACATTCAGTGAGAGCTCTACACACCCTACATTCAGTGAGAGCTCCATACACCCTACATTCAGTGAGAGCTCTACACACCCTACATTCAGTGAGAGCTCCATACACCCTACATTCAGTGAGCCACTTCTGTGGTTTCCAAACCACCTACATCTATGGGTTTTATTGCACAGGGAGTTTCGCTGGTCTGCTAAGAGGACAGCACTGAAACAGATGTCTTTGTTCTACATTCAGGAAAGATACGCACGTAAAAATTTAAGTCACTGTAAGGCGAGGCTAAACAATTCAGCACATATCCTTCAACAGTAAAATTGTCGTATGTTGTGTATTGTACATTGATAGCGGTCCTAAATAAGCGTGGACTGACACTAAATTCTATTTTGAATTGGGAGCATCTATACAAAACTCAATTTAGTCCAGGAATAAACTTAATCTCTTAATCTGTGTCTGTGAAACCGACCCTTTAGGTATATAAATTGTATGCTAATGACTCACACAAGACTACCTAAGACATACAAGACGGTTCTTCCTTGAGTACAGCTCCTGAATTCCTAACCTGAAGGGCCAAAAATGAATGCGGTCCACATCCATTTAAGACGGTTTTGTTCGTTTGGGTCCCCTGTACAGTAGAAGTGTCCTCAATGGCGGTCTGCGGTTTTTATTTGTGCAGAATTGTTAATCGTTCTTTTTATTTCTTGGAAGGCAGACTCCCCACACTGAGGCACATTCTCTGAATGCCTGAGCCTGGATTTGCCAGCGCTCCGAACAGCCCGCGGGCGCGTTTTGTTTACTGCTGTAGCGTCTGAGGGGGACGCCGCGAAGCGTCCCATTAGCCCGGCATTCCCACTGAGATTAAATCTGCCTCACGCACCGCGGATCCCGAGCTGCTCCCTCCGTCAGAACGGAACCCAGGCATCGCGGAGATGACTACGGCTCGGGGGGGAGAAATCACATTCCCGGAAATTAAATACAAATAAACCCAGGGAGTCCCATCTCATCCCAGTCCTTTTGTTTTGTTTTTTTGTGTTGTTGTCACCCCCCCCCCCCACCCCACCCCCATCCCTCCCATCTATCGCCCTGGTGATCTGGTGATGGGCGCTTTTCTGAGCGAATGGTCGCCACATTCCGCAGGCTGGCGCTGTGGTCTGATGGCGGGGGGGCAGGACGCAGGAGCAGGACGCAGGAGAGGGACGCAGGGGCAGGACACAGGGGCAGGACGCAAGAGAGGGACGCAGGAGAGGGACGCCAGCTCGTTTCTGCGTAGCGACGGTCCCGGGGTTCGAGGGAGTCGTTTGATGACTCGCCCGCCAAGGTCGCCAGAGCAACCGGGAGGTCCCCTGCAGGGTGGAGGTCGTAACTGCGGGCGAACCTCCCCTCAGAAGAAGAGCACTTTGCATGAGCAAGGCTCGCTGCCTCCAGTTCTGCAGAGCCACTAAACCTGCTCTGGACAAGCTCCATAACAAAGTGCTGTGAAATATGCTCTCCGTGTGCAATAGGTAGAGCTGCAAGGCCTTAATTCACCCGATAAAAAAAGGGTATTTAATGTACTGCAAATACATACGCCTTAAGATAACAAGGAGACAAATTATTCCAGTCTCTTGTATTTATGCTCCATACCACTTCCAGGTGCTTTTGTGCTCATCATGTTTACACTGATGTGCGCTGTGAGTGCCAAGTGCAAGCTATTGGTAACTGCCTGGACAACCGTTTCTGGTTGTCATGCCAACATCTGGCCTTAATTGCTTAATTAGGCCTAGCATCATCAACAACAACAACAACAACAACAACAACACAATCTGACATTTTAGCTGCATTTCTTGATAAGCCCATGAATGACAGCCGAAAACTGTTCTTGTGTCCCTATGCTGTGAGCTAATCTACGAGTGAACCAGGGTTGGTGTGTACAGCTAATTAGCTCATTCAGCCCGGGTATTTGGTAGAAACAAAAACCTACACACACCCCAGGCCTCCAGGACAGGAACTGCCCACCGCTGGCCTACATAAACACGATATTCAGTGGGCTTGGTGAAAGCCTGCAGTGGTTCTTCCAGGTGTAATCTGGAGAGAAGATGATGCTGGTACTGCAGTCGCCGTGGAGACACAACTTGAGCTAATTACACGATCACCCCATGGCATACTATACTCCCACATCCATCTGAATAATGCATCGTTTGCTTTGCGCAACGGGATGGCGTGGTAGGGACACCGGTTTCAAACAGAAATCAAAATGACTAAATAATATGGCATGCAATACCGTAATGATGAATGTGATGCCTTTTTGTGAAAACTTGATTATTTATGATAGGTTTCATTTTTCAGTCTCTTCGATGTTCATTTCACATTACTGCCGTCAATGGATAATGCACTTCTGAAATTAATTGGATCCAATGTCTATTTCTCGTGGAAGAGAAGACATTTGTTATTTTGAGTGATTGGGATTTATGTATTCATTCATTTCTTACAGCCTTGAGGCTGCAGATGTTCTGCTTTCTTGGATGTGGTAATAAAAAGTAACAAGAGCTTAAAAAAAAAAAACCTGAATTGTTCTTAATTGTTTTGAGAATGAAGCACACGCTAACAGAATGTCCGGTCAACTACCAAACAGCACACTCGTTTCAATCGCTTGCAAAAAGAACCCGTTCACCAAGACCTTTATTATTTTTCAGAGCGTCTGCTCCAGAAATGTTAAATGAAGGCTTCATTAAATATCTGAAAAGTATGAATTAGTTAGATTCGTTTTTTTTTTTAGTTGATAGCCAAAAAATATATTAAAAAATGTAATGAATTCCACAGGCTATAGTTTGATGAATGTATTAAGCAAAAACCTGCAGCGATTTGCCAACACAGTCAATGTAACTGAAACGCAACCAGGCAGTTTAATATAGAGCTGAGCTGTACACATTTTAAGGGGCACAGACACAACATTGTATTTAAGCCCGTTTCTGAGACTCAGAGAATGGCCCTTGTTTTGAGGTCAGAAGGACGCCACAGAGCCTTTAGTGCCACTCAGGCAAGTGGCCGGATTCTAGGGGGGCATTAAGAGGATGTCCAGAGCTCAGCAAAGGATGCCCAAATCTGGAATTTAATGCTTTATACATGTTACAGACTGTCTCTAACCTTTTAAAGGGCCTGATGATTTATTTTTCATTTTTTAAAATGCTGCATACTGAGCCCATTTCAAATGTGATTAAATCACTGGATCACAGAACAGTTAATGGATTACTAAATTACTAGTTATTAAATTACTTTGATATTTAGTAGATTATTTTTGACGCAAATCTATGAATCAGCGAGGCAAGGTGGGTGTCTCTACCTACCCTATCATACAGTATTAATGATGAAAAAGTCTGTCTGCAGTGAACTCCAGGTGAAACCAGAATTATGGAGCCAACTATCTATAATGGAATCAGATGAACCAAATAAGAGCTGACTCATTTCCTTTTAGGATAGAATAAAATGTCTGACAAATCACAAAAAAAGACTAAATAATTATGTTGGTCTCTCTCTCACTCTCTTTCCCTCTGTCTCCCTCGCTTCCCTCACTTTCTCACTCTCTCTCAGGAAGAGAAATGGAGATCGGGGTCATGTCAAGATGTTCTGTGAGCACACAGTCATTTCCGATGCATGTTCTGGTCTTCATGAGTGGTTTTGTCTTTCTGACTCTTTTTAATTTGATCTGAAGAGATGAGCTGAGCAGCATCACGTCAGTTTCTCCTGAAGCAGCCTCTGCTCACACAGGAACATGGGCCTGGTGTTCGTTTCAGCCTGTACACAGCCCCACAGAGGGATCCCCCTGCACATTTCACAGCCCTAGAGCTAGCAGCCACTACATTTTTATATTTAAGATTATTCATCTGCACAACATATTGCTCATTATGTACGGGGGGGGGGGGGGGGGTCAAATAATGGGGAAGCTGAGTGCCCTTAAATTATACCACCACAGCTGCCCCTCCATAAGCAAACAAAGTTTAGGGACCTGTTAGTACAGTGCACTTGACTATATATTTTTTGTCATTGTTAACACATATCTATGTGTCTGCATCAGTAAGCAGAGTTTCATCACACCTCTGCATGTAGCTAATGGTGTTGTTTTCAGAAAAGACACCAGGTGAGCGAGCATTAACTTTATTTCTTACAGACGAGACAACTCTCATCTTTCATCTCCTCATCTCAATCAGCTCAATTTACCACTTCTTAAAGTTTATTCATGCAAGCCACACCAGGTAGAGCCTTAAAGTGCACTGCACTACGGGCAACAAATCACAGCAGGTTGCCTTCATGCTAGATATAAATCCCTTCAACTTAAAGCCCTGTTTGACTGAGGTAAACCTCATTATTACAAATGGGTTATTATTACAGACAGAGAATTTGTCACAATGCACATCCTGTATGAAAATGAGATTGTTGGGCACCATTGAAAATGAAAGCTCACTCGTCAGAGTGTGCTGGTCTTCCTGTCGGGCCGCCTGCCCCCTCCATACAGGGCCTGAGTTTCGTTAGTCCCGGGGCCCGTCCTGGAGAATGAGGTTGCTGCTGGGAGTGTTTTGGCAGGGCCAGTGAGAGGCGGATTTCCCTCTGGACCCGGCTGATAAACTAATGGCCCAGCGCAACCGCAGCGACAGCCCCCGCTCGGAGACGCGCCCCCCCGCTCCCCCCGCCCCGGCTCGGACCCGGCTCCGCGTCACACTGCGGCTCTGACTCGCTGTGGGAATTGCCGATCCCCTGACACGATCTGGATGAAGGTCCCTCCGGCCAAACCCCTGCACTTGTCCTCCTAACCGACCCGTCTAGCTGCTGAATGTCCCAGTGCAGCGGGCTTAATTATTCCTCCAGCTCAAACTCCACTCACGCGGCATGAGGCTTCTGCTGCAAAATGTTGGGGGGGGGGGGGGGGGTGTGTTGGCGAGATTTCAACAGCTTCAACTCAACCATGTAAACCTGTCATTTATGAGAATTTTGTACAGGCTTGCATTGGTGAATTATGAGCATAGGAACAGCCTTCATGGAATATGACAGAAAAATGACCTACCTGTGACACACAGACGACAGAGAGACAGACAGACAGACAGACAGGCAGGCAGTGAGACAGACAGACAGGCAGGCAGGCAGGCAGGCAGGCAGGCAGAGAGACAGACAGGCAGGCAGGCAGACAGGCAGACAGGCAGACAGAGAGACAGAGAGACAGAGAGACAGACAGACAGGCAGACAGGCAGACAGACAGACAGACAGAGAGACAGAGAGACAGACAGACAGGCAGACAGGCAGAGAGACAGACAGGCAGGCAGGCAGAGAGACAGACAGACAGACAGGCAGGCAGGCAGACAGGCAGACAGAGAGACAGAGAGACAGACAGACAGACAGACAGACAGACAGACAGACAGACAGACAGACAGACAGGCAGACAGGCAGGCAGGCAGACAGGCAGACAGGCAGGCAGGCAGAGAGACAGACAGACAGACAGACAGACAGGCAGGCAGGCAGACAGTGAGACAGACAGACAGACAGACAGACAGGCAGACAGGCAGACAGAGAGACAGAGAGACAGGCAGACAGGCAGACAGACAGGCAGGCAGACAGGCAGACAGCGAGACAGAGAGACAGAGAGACAGACAGACAGAGAGACAGAGAGACAGAGAGACAGACAGGCAGACAGGCAGGCAGGCAGAGAGACAGACAGATGGGCAGGGCAGGGCAGGGCAGGCAGGCAGGCAGACAGAGAGACAGAGAGACAGAGAGACAGGCAGACAGGCAGACAGGCAGACAGACAGGCAGGCAGACAGGCAGACAGCGAGAGAGAGAGACAGACAGACAGAGAGACAGAGAGACAGAGAGACAGAGAGACAGAGAGACAGGCAGACAGGCAGACAGACAGTGAGACAGACAGACAGGCAGAGAGACAGACAGGCAGACAGGCAGACAGCGAGACAGAGAGACAGACAGACAGACAGGCAGACAGGCAGGCAGGCAGAGAGACAGACAGATGGGCAGGGCAGGCAGGCAGGCAGACAGGCAGACAGGCAGGCAGGCAGAGAGACAGACAGATGGGCAGGGCAGGGCAGGCAGGCAGGCAGACAGGCACACAGGCAGACCATTGCACAGGTGTCTATGTTACACAGAAAGTTGAACACGGAATGAAGCATTCCTAAAAACGTAAGCCTTGGTAACATTAGCTCCCATTTACATGTACATGCATTTATTACATCAGAACTTTATTAAACCTCAATTCATCATTTGCTCCCAACAACCTCCTCTGCAGGTCTGACAGACGTACTTTACTACCCAATATGAGGCATGGAGTGTTTTGGCATAAGCAGTATACATGACTAATCCCCTTCTTCTAAAGTCCATACATCATATTCACCACCCTGAGCACTGCACATTCCACAGTGGTTCACTAGCAGGTAATAAAATAACCCAACAGCAGAATGTGAATTAGCAAGCCACTTTTATCTCTCAACTTGTCCTTTCAGCCTGACAGTGTGAATTAACCATGCATGCTGGGAAACGGTAAAAGCAGCTCTGAGTACTGAAATCCTGTTTGAAGGAGGCTTTACGCTTAAGGTAATATTTCAGTGATGTCTGAAAACGCTCTGCATTTATGCAACCTACAGCACTTTATCAAATAGATTATTTTATCTCTAGAAAGGCATTAGTTGTGTTTAGAATGTTTAAAAAGTTGTCATTTCTACATGGTGAAACCAAATCATATCAAATACCCTTTTAATAAAAGCTGAGAATCTGTTCTTTAACCACATGTGAATTTGTTGATTAAAAAATCTAAAATTATGGTGCACAGAGCCCAAAAAAGAAAAAAAAGCCCTTGTCCCAAAAGGAACTCACTACAAGCACGCACATGCGCATGCACACGCGCACGCGCACAGGCACACGCGCGCGCACACACACACACACACACACACATACATCTTTATATGACCATAGACATGAAGTAACATAACATGCATACTATACACAGGCCACTAGAAGTGTTCCTGTTTTTAACAATAACATCAACACTGCAATAAAAAAAGAATAAATAAATAAATAAAATGCGCACTCCTCCTCAGAGATGGACCCAACAGAGGAAGTGCAGCACATACATTATTTGCAGGAATGACCTTTATTTGGTCACAAAACACAATGTACGGTATAGCCCGTGGTCATGCGCTTTGTATGAAAATTGATTTCAATTTAATATCAAAAAGACACAGAGTGCTGTGGAAAACCTTTTATTTGCCTCAGGGTGCCAATTAATATTTCATCTCTTTGTGAAAGAGGGCCTGCTCGGCGCGGATGGGGGCAGGCAGGGGGGTCGGAAACCGTCAGCGCACACGGAGAGAGTCCAGCCCGGCTTCGCCAAAAGGCCCTCCGCTCGGCAGCGGATCAGAACCACACAAAGCCGTCTGTATTATTTATCGCACAGTAAGTGGTGTAAGGACCTGTTAAATCTGACCTTTCCTCTCTCTCTCTCACTCTCTCTCTTTTTTTACCTGGGAGCTTATTTATTTATCAGCATCACTGTTGTGTTATTATTTCTTTCCTTAAAATAAAAAAGGGTCCTTGTGGTTGACTGACATCTCATTTGAACTTCACAAAGGGTGAGTGACGGTGTGGGAGCGGCTGGAGAGCGCTTCTCTTAAACAGCGTTCAGGAGAGAGAAGGGGGCCGGACGCAGAGAGGGGGCCCAGGAGAGAGAAAAGGGCCGGACGCACAGAGTGGGACGCTGGCTCCAACGCTCCGAGCTCCCGCTAGGGGCCACAATCACCCCCGGGCACCGCACTTCACCTTTTAAATGCTTTTTGTGTCTGTGAAAGACATTCTAATTATGTCAGTTCCCTGATAGCTGGTAAGTGCTCAGAGCAAAAGTGAATAGCCTCTGAACACGTGTTTAGCCTATTATGGTTACATTTCTTGCTCACTATGCTGAAAGCTAACGAAACAACATGTTTACATGCACGCAGGGATAAGCAGAAAGCCTGTTTGTAGTGTACATCTGAATGTATGCAGTGCTCTCATAGGAAAGAATGAAGACAGACTTTTATTTTTTAATAGTCACCAATTTCTGCCACTATATCCATGGCTTGTAGCCAAGCAGCCCCAAAGATTGAGACAAAAAAACAAAACATCATTGCCAGTGATCTAAATCAATGTCTCTGCAGCATGCATACACACATGTTGAAAGGAATGTTGAATATAAATAATTTATCAGGCAAAATAGCTCAGCATGTCCAATATGTCATCATTAAGGGTTGTTGCAGAATGCTAAGTGGTGGCATGCGAGACTGCTGTAATAATTGTTACAGTTGCTAAAACACAAAGCTGTATGCTACACTATATTGTAAAAAACGGATTTTTCCAGGTCATAGTAGACTATTCTGTGGGCTGTTTGCAGGCATGCAGTGCAAAGGGAGGAGGAGGAGATCCTGTAATCTTCCCCAGTCTACCTCCTGCTCTGCATTCTGAGGAAGAATCCTGACCCTGAGGTCTGTAGTCCGGAGTCCCCAGAACAACGGAAACAGCAGAGGAGCAGCTGACCCTAACCCTAACCCTAACCCTAACCCTAACCTTAATCCTAACCCTAACCCTAACCTTAACCCTAACCCTAACCCTAAGCTTAACCCTAACCCTAACCCTAACCCTAACCTTAACTCTAATCATAACCCTAACCCTAACCTGCCTCCACGGTCATCGTACTTGCCTAGTCAGAGGACGTGGGCGAAGGGTGTGGCCGCTTGGCATGGGGCAGGCTTCAAAAAACAAACGGCCAGCGATGTCGGATGCCATGTTCATGACAAGGCTGCCACCATACCCCTCCAACCCCACCCACCGCCCAACACAAAACGCTCCCAGAAGATCATTCCTGGGAAACTGAAAACAACAGACTATAACTGACCCAGGCCCCTTCCCACCCAGGGCAAGCACTTACAAAAATACCCAGAAGTTTTCATGGATGAAAATACCAACCTGGGGAGATATCTGCATCGACGCTCTGCGCCGAAACGCCACTCAGCCCTGGCCACAGTCGCGCATTCACACACGCCACTCGAACCTTCGATACAGTGCCAAAGGCCCGCTCTCTAAAGAGCTTCCTCCAGACTTCCTCTCCAATGAGAGCCTGTCCTCATTCCGTCACTGGAAGTGATGACCAACCATTTTCTCCTCGATAAACGCTCGGTGCACACAAACACTTCTGAATGTGTGTTGCAATTTCTGCAAACAGTGAGTGGGCATTGGCAGTGAAAAGGTACGGAATGTGCCAGGTCAGTGCGTAAAATCTGCAGCTCACATGAGGCATTCAGCTCTGCTCTCCAACAGTTTTACAAAAATGCCAAAACGTCAGACACTAGACTTTTGGCCAAGCTGTAATTTCTTTTTCTGAACATCAAAAACATTATGTCAATTTCTGTATATGAAAAATGTAAATATTTTCCTTTTATGTAAACAATATTTAATATTTTCTCAACACACATTTGTCCGGGAATACAGAGTTGCCCCAGGAACTAATATCCCGCACGGACAAAAATAATAATAATGGTAATAATAAGGCCGAATATAAACCATGTGCTTTCTATTCATCTTTAAAAAAAAAATTCTGGCCTATATTTGCAAAACAGTGTGACTGATAAACAGGACATTCAAAGGCATACATCTCCATTGGACACGATTTAATTCCATTTCCATGGTAATGAGAGAATCTGTGTGTGTATTAAACAGCTAACAGTTTCCAATTCCCAGAACCTCCCCAGGGCGTTGGGAGCGTGATGCTCAACTTCTCCAGCACATCATTTCAGTTTCCTGGACCTCCACTTCATCCTCCTCTTTCAGCCACAGATAACCCGGGCCCCTAGCTAATGAGCGAGCGCATATTAGCCAATGGGAACACACCGAGCGAGACCCGCCACCTTCTGAGAAATGAGGAGATGCGACCGAGCTCCCGCCAGATATTTTACAGCCCAGCAGACCTGATTCCGCCCCACAGGTGCTACACGAGGACAGGAGAGAGGAGAGAGAACGAGTGCTTTATATCGTCCTTGTGCAAAAAAATCACAACAATATAGAACCTGTCACTTCTGCTTCCGCGGACACAAACAGCGCGGCCCGCCATTCCCGTAGGACAACGAAGTGACAATCAGTCAAGTCTGCAGCTCTGGAGGCGCGGCGATGGAACAACGGCTGCCACACGACAATATCTCCCCCCCCCCGAATTATATTAGGGGCTGCGGGGGGTCCGCGCTGACTCAGCGGTCTGAACAGCTGAAATGTGGCGACTGCTCGTGAATTCCACTGAGCTGGGCGACTTCGCTCAGAGCAACAACCAAAGGAGGCTGCTCACTTCAAACTTTTAGGCAGAAGAAGGAGCACTTTTCAATAACGGTCATTTCAGAACTGGTTTGATCCTGTAAATTAGTGGCCAAATGAGCCCTTCACCCTCCAGCTAGTTTCTGCTTTGGGTGGATCAGCGTGACTGCACGCTGGTAGCTTTACAAGCGTCCTTTGAAATGAAGGCATATTTATGAACATTTAAGTCAGTTCAGAAAAATGAGCACAAATCACCCCAGTCAAATCAAGGAATAGATACCTACTAAACAACCAGTAGGCTCAGTTCTTATCCAGTGACAGTGACAGAGTAGTAGTCACATTATCAGCTCACATGACCGCTCGTGTGGTAATGCAATGTCATACAGCACTGTACAGTCATACTGTAGCCATCTGCACACTTTGACTGAGGCGATTCTTTGTGCACGGCCGAGCTCCGTTAAATGGAACGATACGTTCTGCGTCCGGGTGGATCAGCATTACTGCATGTCGCTATCTTCACAAGCACCCTTAGAAACGGCTTCGTATTTTGAATATTTAGTCAGTTCAGCAAGAATTTTACTGCCACCCGTTGATCAACAATTCTCCAGCAGACGGGCAGTGAGGCGAGTAAACACTGATGGAGGTTTGAATTACTGAATTACTCTTGGGGGGTATTTCAAACCAGGGGGCTCAAGTCTATTTTTTTTTGAGGGGGGGGGTTGGGGGTTGAGCTCCGCCTCACTCCCCCGTCATTCAGACCCTGTGGTACGTTCTGTCTTAATTAATGTGCTTAATGTAACGAGCGAGTCAGGCTCACTCAGGTAGGAATGGTATGACCCGCCCTATGGGGGAAACACATCTGAATATTTACTATTTCAGTTACCTAGTTTATGCTGAAACTGGGGAAAATGGAGTCACTGAAGTAATTTAACCCAAGTTCATTCCATAAAATCATTTATGACTTCATTGCTTTTACTGGTTGCACCTATGCTGTCTAGGATATGTCTGAAAGGGTGTAGCAAAGGTAGTATTAGTTTTGAGGGGAAAAAGGTGATTGAATCATAAACTCTGATGCAGGATCACAGAGGATCCGGAGGCTAAGGCAGGGATTCCCATTAACGTTTGGCCCCTTCTGCAAATTAATCCATTTGACTGAACTCATCAAAGCATAGAAATGCAAAAATGAAACTGATTACCAACAACATGCATGAGTGGCCTGTCTCTGAGAAACAGGCGATTGCATATTTAGCATATTTACTACGAGCAATTACATGCTTGAGAATGCTACACTTCTACCTTCCTGCAGGTTGCTGCAAGCCGTTTGTGTGTCATTCTGTTCTGTTACCTAATTGGACATGGGCCAAATGTCCGAAATGATAACCCTTCTACAACATGAATTGTGCATGAATTCATTAATAACTGTAGTATTAGCAATGGCAATGGGGACAGCTTTATCTGAAAGTTTACAGAATATTTTTTTCTGTGTTAAATCAATATTTTACTCTGACAGACTAAATAGGATCTGTTTTGAACTTATATAAACTCTCTTAAAGCTGAATTAATTAATTGTTCATCTTTACCGCTGATCTCATTCTAACCCCACCATCATGCAAAATGCATGAATACGGTGTTTTAATTGCAGTGTCCCCAACAGGCAAATACAGATCACAGATCAAAGAATTGACGCATTGTGCCTTTTGAATCCCCATCTACAGCTTTCTGAAGCGGCTTCCTTCCTGCGCTTCCGCTTTAGCGAGCCGTCCCCGCCCACCTTCGCGCTCGGCATCCTGCGGCAGCTGCGCGTTCTTTATGCATTCGCTGTGCGCACGCTGCGCGGAACAATGCGGAGACGCGCGTCACTCATAAATCAGCCAGGCCCACTGTCAGTCGCTGTATGCGCGTCATTCTGAGGAAGCATAATGTTACCTCCCCACGGAAGACAGAGGTTCTGAAGGTTAAGACTGCAGCCAGCTGTGGCTTCAGGGGTATGGGGGGGGGGGGGGGGGGGTTCAAGAATTATAAATCGAATAAAAGTTCTAATCATATTAAAGGAGAACGACTGTTTCCTTCAGGTTATTGTTCCAAAAGCATTGCCACCCACCCCAGCTCCACAACCCACACCCAAGAAGATCAGTTTCCTTTTCCCCGTATAATGGACTATAATTGGGTAAAAGCAGCTTAAATGTGAAAATGTGCACCGTGTCATGTTTAAGCAAAAAAGCATACCAACATTCAAGAAAAAATAAAATAAAACGAAAACATCTAAATTAGCATTTCAAGTGATTGGAAAACTGTGGTGAATTATTATTATTATTTAATTTAAAAAAATTAAACAAACAACTTGACATAAGAGAACTTTTCTATGCCAAATGTTTGAGATTTTAACTAGTGTTCGAACGACCCGGAAGCTTTTGGAGGTGCCTGCGCACAGCCAAAAATGACATGCCGACCAAGTTCAGTGATGCCGGCTATGGCACATTACACGGGTATTTATTGCAAAATCCATACAAATCAGTAGGGTATGAGGGTGATGTAAATGAATCACGTCGTCAGAGCAAATATGCCTACTGATGGACAACAAATCACTCGCGCAGGCTAAAACATAAATAAATAATCAAAGCAAGTTATGCTACAACATAACCATTATATACACACCAACCTCAATGCTTTGGAAGTTAGCTACCGTGGGGTGGTGTTGGGTGACCGTATGGCATACATAACACAATAAGCAACATACAAATACCATAATGCGCAGTTTTTACAAATCAATTGTCCCATTGTGTAAACAACAAACAATGCCAATGTCATCGGCTCACCTACCGGACGTAGTCCCAAAGTCGCTTCTTTTTCTTTCCCTTGGCACCTTTCCCAGTTTTCCACGAAGCAGAAAGACGATGGCCTGCTTTAAGACATGACATCACGAATGGTTTTGGGTTGAAATATACCAACGGAGGTCCATTAACGTCCAAAAACAGACGGGTGCTCAACGCTCAAAATCTGCTCCCGTAGGCCACCTGATTACGCCTCCAGTTTCATTGATGTGTTAACTTGGCCATAGTTGCTAAGCTTGCTTGTTAACGTGATCGGATCCACTTTTGGTAAAACCACATTTGGTGAAATAGATTTGCATTCGTTTCGACATTTTCCATTAATATTGATCTGAGTCTTGCACAGCCCGCACGCATCTGGGTAGTTTGATCGCACTTGTTACATTCGGCTCGTCAGCTGTTCGATTATGTCAAAACAACCGAGCATTATGTGAGGGAGATCGATCAGATAATTAAGTCTGGTAAACAAGATCAGTCCCTCTAGTGGCATGGCTGAACATTACATCCACTTATTTTCATGACAGGTGCGGGGGCTCGTAGAAATAAATAAAAAATGGACACCCCTTCGTATTTTTATAGATCAAGGTATGCTCTGGCTGGAACTAAGCATGGCGGGCATTCCGAGCGTCAGCGCGATTCGAACTATATTGGTCTATTGAGCCGATGGTTTTTTTGTTTTATTTTGTTTTTACACTATCCTCAGTTTAAAAAAGGATGAAATAGGTTTATCTAACAGATAACCCCTCATGCAGTTTGTTCACAAGACTTGTCAAGGTTAGGCCTGGATATGACATGGGTTGGTTGGTAGGCTCCGTTATGTGAGAAAAAAAAATCTGTTTTGCTTACTAAAAGGTATGTTCACTTGAGTTAATCTCCAGATTCAAAAGTCTCGGTACAGACATACGAGAATATGTTGCATGGAGTAACCATATCATAGAACCATGCCAGTAGGACATTCCATTGCTTTATAATGCACAGAAATATCAGCAGAGTACCTGGTGGAAATATGCTCGGAGAACTGAAGAACTAGTCAAATTATACAGATTTCTTTCTTGTTTTGATGAAACTGCAACCAATTAAATAAGGTGATGGCAAAATAGAAATTAATCTCACGTTCATTTATGATGAAGGCAGTGAGGCATGATGGGGAAAAACAATATTTATGATTTTTTAAATAATCCTGGTGCCATTAATGACACAGTTTGAAGGTGCATGGCAGTGATGTGTTTTTCAAATTTTACTTGAAATGGTTTGGGGTGGGAAAACACAATAATTGCACTAATATTTTTATTGCCAAAATGTAATAATAAATTGTTTTGTAAAACTAAGTAGGATTTATCTCAAACCTGCAAAATGATATTTTCTATGCTCTGCTGGTATTAATTACTGCATCCACCATAAACGACAATTCAGGAGAAGAAACAGCATTTATGGACGCTGTTAAATTGCCCAATATATAATGTCTAAAGCATTATGACATTTTCCTGCATAGCTGTAATTGTTTGCAGGTGTAGAGATGACAGTGTTATGTATAATTATGAGAAAATAGCCAGTTTCACACCTACATCTATGAACATAATTGTATATAGAATATTTTGACTAAAATGTTCTGTCTGTATTTTGACTAAAATTCTTTGTCTTAATTACTGAATATATATTCACACACGCCCCCCCCCCCCCTTCCCCACACACGTGCACAATGTAAAAATACTTCATTTTGAAAGTAGTTATATCCCTGGAAAAATATTCACAGTTTTAAACAGAACTGTGCTGTCTTGGCCCAGCATGATTTCCTACATATATTTGGTCGCAGGGTAAACACCTTTGCATGAAAGGATCAACCAGGCATGGCTAGGGAAGAGCCAAATCATAAAGCAGATTAATAATGTCAACTTTCAAAAGAAAATCTTGAGAATATATTTTTTTCTTTATTGCGAATCTTCTGAAATAAATACATAATAAATAATACGAGATTTGTATAACATAATGAACTGTCCATCAAAATTCAATTCATTTGATGAATACAGTACTACCTACTCTTTTTCACAAACTAAGCATAATTTAGAATACATAATTTTGAATTGTTTGAAAATGTGTATGTTTTACCTTAATTAACTTTTGGCTGAAGGAAAGTGTAGAAGAAAGAGTTTGATGAAGAAATTAGATTTTACACTAAATTTATGTTCCCCTCCAAAAAGAAAAAAAAAGAAAAAGCAAGAGCATGCACGGTATGAAGTGTTCAGGGGTCACTTTGAACCCTGTAAAAGTTAGCCTGTCTCATTATGAATTCTTCTGGTAGTGTTATGCTCAAACAGTACACAATCCATAAATCCAGCAAAAGGAAATAAACAAAGATCTGATATGTCACAAAAAAATGCAAAATCAATTTGTTATGAACAAAAAAAAGTTATTTTTAAAAGAGGAGGTGAATTTGCATTGCATGCTTCACACACAGCTATTTCAATGACAGACACTTCGGAGTCTGATTTGTATCATTAACATTTTTATTAGGGAAGTTGCGTTCCACTCAAATGAGCCCAAACAAGTTCAGTTCATAATCCATGTGTGATACGTGACATGCAATCGGAATGAGATATTTTGTGAGAAATAAAGAAACGTCTCCCTGGCGCTGAATTTCTCCTTTGGCAGGTAGTGATTCTAAAGGACAGCGTGAAAGCCTGTGTTTGCGTCTAAAAAGGTTCTGTTTGGTGTGCCATTAATATGAAGTGCTATACAACTCCATAACAAAAATATGTGAAGCACACACTCAGAACACCGCACATTTAATTTGTCATTCTTAATTTAATTTAAACTCAATTTAAATTCAAAGGTGGGCAGCTTAGAGCTTTTTGTTTCTTCAGTAAAACACGTTTGACATGACAGCTTACCATGAAACGATATTTAAATATATCTACTAATATAACTCAAAAAATACAAAATTAAATTGGAGATGACGCGTTCCTTAACCGCAATTAAAAGTTAAAAACATTGTTTTTATTTTGAACTTTGAGATACTCTGGCGACTGTGGGAGATCAAATCAAGAACAGAAATTTCCATGGACCTCTAACATATGAAGCTATTGCTACATCTGAGTGGATATGAAAAGACCGGACTCAGAGTAAACCATTTATCTGTAATGGGGTGGAGAAATTAGCATGCGCTTGTGATGAATCATGCACAGGCGCCCCAGTACAATGGTAATGATATAATATGTCAAATGACCTTTTCCTTCAATGAGTTGTAGCAGAACGATGGCACAAATGGACATAAATACATATAAATGTGTGCTTTTCTCTTTTTCCAGTGGCCTTCTAATATTTTATTTTCAGTCTCACAACAGACGCCCGCACCTGAAATGTGGATTGCAAAGGATCCCACTGGAGTGGAGAGGCACTGTGCGGAGTGTATTCTGGGAGGCTGACGACCGGATGCAGTCTGGAGCGCTTGTTTGGTCTGGTGGCACAGGCAGGGAGGAAGATCAGAAATAAACTGCTGCCTGATTACACACCTGCAAAGAAAAACAGCACTCTGTGCAAAAAATAAATAAATAAGATTCAAGCTGCAGTCACACTGGCCTTGCCTACCAACAGGCCCAAGAACACAGAGGGGGAAATGCATGCACTTGAGCTCAGCTTTTAGCAGAATACTGTAGGCTATTCTGTGCTGGCTCTGATCCGCCCTGGCACCCTGCAGATTCAATAAAAGTCCGTTTGCTGCAGTCGTGATGTTGATCCCTCATTACTTCCCTTTATTATTTACCATTTCAGGACCTTTCCTTTTCACTGCCAGCTGTTATGATTTCATACATAACCTCCCCATGTTTTTATGCAGCCATAAAGGCACACTCCATAAACACCTCGAGGAATCACGTCCACCATTTTACTTGGGTACGGTTGTTCTCTCCTGCAAGTTGAAATGAATGCTATTTAAACATGTCACCACATGAAAGTTAATTTGAAATTTAATTTAAAAGTTTTTTTGTTGTTGTCATTTTTTAGCATTTAAGACAGGAGCAATATTTAATTATCTGATTCAGGCAGTGGTGTCTGTACCATATAATTTAAAAAATGTTCTGTCGCAGGTGAAAAGGCCAAGAGTCATCCCATCTAAGGAGTGTTTCCCTGGAAACAAGAAATAACATTTTCGTGCAAGAAACTGCAATGACTTGCCCAAAATGTATTTCATTTAATTTTTTTTTCATGCTAAGCAAAGAGGTCATTTGACAGAAAGCATCTGTCATCTACATAAACCTAGGTGCACAGAGTACATTTTTCTACCACAACATTTAAATGTTTTAATACCTTTTGGCTCAGCCAGGGCTCGACATAACCATACCTGTAAATGAGGGGCTGCACTCAGGGCTTCACCGCGGAGTGAACTGAGCAGGAAGTGCTCAGTACGAGGGAAGTCAGCGCTAATTACGTGCCTCATATGTGACAGCACTGAGAGATGACACAAGGTCCTCTTGCTCCTAAAAACTGCCCGTTCAGCCATTGCTTTTAAAGTTGGCAGAGCAGATGGCTCTCCTGCATTATTTACATGGCCGGGGATTTCTGTACCTGTAATTACATCCAAACACATGCCTTCAGTCAACATGCTGTTTTGGTAACGTTCAAATACGAAAACAGCTTGAGTTTGTGCACACATTGAGCTCACTCGTGATATTCGCATTTTATTTTTATTACGGTTTATTTTTTTTCTCATGTTTTATTTTTATTCTAGTGTTTATTTTTAAAATCTCCTTGATGGTAAAATGTTCAGAGCAAAATGTTCAGTGTTAAATGACCTTTGACTGAGTGCATTTTAATCACAGTACATTTTGTCGCTGTTGAACTGATATACATTCATTTTACATATTATATTGGAATGAACACTGAGTGTTTTACTGTATAACTCTATCTTGGACCTAAAAGGTTCCAGCTGACTTGTTGCAGCAGTCTTAAATCTGTTCTCCTTACAAGGCTATTCTGCAATATAACTTGTGCCTTTTGATTTATTTTATACATAAGCATGACTCATAAGCGTGACTCATAATATATGAATGAATTCAACATGACTTTCATATAGTAATAAATATTATAAATGATGTGAGAAATCAATTTCCCAGTGATTTTTTTTTGTAGCCTAGCATGAGTAAACAATGAATTTTCAGTTTTGATTTTAATGTTTCCAGCAAAACGGAATGACATTAGCCTTCTTGGTGAATGCAAGCTAACAGCATTGAACCTTGGATGTGTCCCTGGGGTGGTACACATACAGTAATTACAGTTTGTATTTGTAATGTGGACATTTATATGCTGGAATATTTCCCATTAGTAATACACAAACAAAGCAATTAAGAATGCCTATGCATTGATGGCTTGCACCCTTAAATAGAAGTTCATTTTGTTCGGTGTGTAAAACACACTCTGTACCCTCCACAACCACATCCCATCTACCGGTTAATTGTTTTGTTTTTTTCGTCGCATGAAGGATTTCCAAGTATCATAAGCGCAAATCAAATTAACAATAAACATCTCAATATTGCTTCTAACAAACACTTTAATTACTCCTGATATGTTTGTTAGCAACGGGGAAGTAATGATGTGCTGACAGGGGTATGAATGTTTCTCTTGGTGTCGTGATAAGTATGCAGTCAGAATTCTTTCCTTCAGAGTGAAGCTCTCTTCATTAACTTGTGTTTTAATTTGACATTTTACCCAAAAAATAACAGACGCTTTTAGAATGACTGCAAGTTCCTGGAATGATTTTTTAAAAAATGCTAATTTTAGGAATTCAGATCATACTGCCACCAAAGTCATTTACTAAGGGGAGCCATTTAGATAAACATTAGGTTCACCAACTGCCGCGGTTTGCACAAAAAGCAGATATCAACCAAACTGTGAATTTACTGCAGACCAGAACTGTGCTTTATGTCACCATCAGAGTATAAATATTTGCAAGAAGTTTAATTAAGAGTGCCCACATAACTTGACCTGTGTTATGATTTACAGAAAAGCAAAGCATCTGTTATTTACTAGTTTGAAGAAAACTAATTCCTCACAGAAGCATAAGAGGTGAAATAACCTGGAAGTGAAGGGGAATTCAATTAAGGCAGCTGTGGCTTTGCTACCTGACCGTTGGTCACAAAAATAGGTAGAGTCCAGTGAGCGGATTCTTTTCAAATTAACTCGCAAATAAAGTTAAATAAACTCAAGACTTGAGGTCAATGGTGTGAGTTTCTTGGGATTGAAATGTTCTCTAAGATTTTTTTTATAAGAACATTTTTAATATGAGTTTAAGAACATTGTAAAGCCCACTAACGGTGACACACCTTATCTGCTCACATGGGAGAGTGTTCGCCAGAAGACTCCCCAGCAGGGAGGTTTGGTTCTGGTTTTTGTTTTAGATGAGGATTAGCCTAGCTCTGGCCTGTCAACTGCCTGTGCCGTCCCGTAAACCTACGTATGGGTAATGTGTTCTGCTGCTACAGACTGAGAGGCCTTCATCTCTTCTCAACCGGGAATCTGTAGAGTGGTGAGACATTAAAATTTTCCACAGACAGGCACTCCCATGCTAAGTATGACTGACATTTATGGCTTAACCAGGCAAGATATTCTGAGTATCTATGATGATAGCATAAGTGTAGAAACCCTGAAATGTACACTGTAACCTCAATCAGTCAGCAAGTCAGTCAGGGAGGTACTTTTTCATGGACTGCTAAATTGCAGCCAAAAAATGTGCTAAATAGGTACGAATCTGGAGGCAGGAAGTTGAATGTCTTGTAGGCATTGACATGACACATTTTGAGAGATGCCACATATCGCCACGTCACTTTTCAAGCAAGAACAAAACGTGTGATGACTGCAGCGCCACTGGGATGATGAGCTTTGTCACTTTGCGTTTCACTGGCAGGAAGCTCTTTTTATAGCCTGATGTGGATGCTTTCGTCAAATATGGTGATATGATTACACTTAATAGGAGGCCACACACACACACACACACACACACACACACACAATGTGTGTGTGTGTGTGTGTGTGTGTTTGCCTGCGTGTGTTCATACTTGAGTGTGTGTGTGTGTGTGTGTGTGTGTGTGTTTGCCTGCGTGTGTTCATACTTGAGTGTGTGTGTGTGTGTGTGTGTGTGTGTGTGTGTTTGCCTGCGTGTGTTCATACTTGAGTGTGTGTGTGTGTGTGTGTGTGTGTGTGTGTTTGCCTGCGTGTGTTCATACTTGAGTGTGTGTGTGTGTGTGTGTGTGTGTTTGCCTGCGTGTGTTCATACTTGAGTGTGTGTGTGTGTGTGTGTGTGTGTTTGCCTGCGTGTGTTCATACTTGAGTGTGTGTGTGTGTGTGCACGTGTGTGTTTGTGTGTGTGTGTGTGTCTGTTAAAAAGCTGTTAAGTAAAGCCATAGCCCGATATACATTCTAGTTATGCAATACTCCACCAGCTAACGGACATGCTGTGTATTACCTGCATTACCCCTCAGACTGCAGTGTTACACTAATACCCCCAGGGCACTGCACACATTACCCTTTAAAACAAGGGACTCTAATGTATTCACACAGCGACCATCAGTCAGAGCAATCAGCCCAGGCCCAGCTGTCACTCAGAGAACACGCTTCATGTTCTATTGCAGCTGCCTCATCTGACACTGTCCCATTTCTGTCATGTTTCACTGGGGATCTTACAACAAACTGCTGAAATACTGTGGAGTCCAGCCCTGCCCTCACCCCACCCAGCTATTGACATGTCCATCATTAGCATTTGAAGAAGTAAGTAGTGGTAAATAATGAAAGTAAAAAAGATTTCACCTGCTCAAATGTGCTTTCAAACTGATGATAACATAATTGTAATGGTGTAATTATGCAGGCATTTCTGTTGTCATTGTGATATATGTATCACTTACTTAAACTTACTTACAATCATTGGATCAATTAACTTATACACTAGACTTCATTGTTATTAATTAACTTTCTCATAAGAAATGAAAACTTAAGTCATACTTTAAATGGCTTGAATCAAAACAAATGTACGCTTCAGTTTAGGTTATTAAAAACTTGGGAGCCTTAATGTCTATGCTTTGTTTTGACTTTCCTCATTTTTTCCACAGGTCCCCAATAATAATAACTAAAGTGTATCACTGGAACAGTGATCAAATAATTTTTCCAATTAAGAGGCATCAGAAAATGTGCTTTTACAGGAGTGCTACTATAACAGCCATGAGCACTCTGTTTCAGATGCTTATTCACCGTTGTGATTCTTTTCCTCTTTCATTATTTTAAAACTCTTACTGCGAGGCCTTTTCCTCACAACTTGCTGACCAGCTCTGTAAGTGCTGGATGAAATAATTTAAGGTACTTGAGGGGTTTTGCCTTCAGCGATGTCTGGCTGTGCTTTTTCAGATTTTTTAATTAATTAATTTATTTTTTTACAACAAATACACATTTTAGGAAATGCTGTTAACAGTATCTCCAAAGAGCAATGGCAATATTAAAAATATTGTTCACTTGTTAGCCATATACTGGATCAGACAATCCTCTCAGTATTTGCCCAAACTACCCTGTCTTATACAATTTTACAGATCCATCTACAGTTACTTTTGGTATTTCTATGTGTCCTTTGTGACGTAGGATTGGACAAAAGATTGCCTTTCATCTGTGCAATCAGGGTTGACAGGCTAGAAGAAAGCAGGAAGTGTGGGTCCAAAGAAGCTGAAGCCCTTTGACTCAGAAATAACAAAAAAAAGAGAGAAAAAGAAAAACATTAATATTAAAATGGAAATCATTTCTTCATTTCAGTTCCATTAATTCTCCTGTGCATATGCACACCACCCAAAAACACTGCAGAAAGAGCAAACTGGGACAGATGCTCTGTATTCCACTGAATAGAACATATAAAATGCATTGAACAAGAGGAACAAAACCTGGAATGGACTTTAAATGCAGCAGGTGTGAACTGAACTTCTCTCTCCATTAATTATTTGTAGGGGTATACGAGCAGTCATCTACAGAAACATTTTCGTTAACAAAAAAATGAGGAGACCGATTTTTACACGAGACAAAAAGCAAAAAGAGAGAACAAGCTTGCAGAAGGTAACATATCTATTAAATAGAGCAGCATCAGTGGGATGTTAAACAATAGCCCTCTCAAAGATATACATCAGCATCATGCTTCCCGAAATGACCCAGTGATGACACAACACATTTACTGTCTCAGAACAACAAGATGAGAATGCCTGTGGTCTGGCATTAATGCCTGTGGCCCAGTATTAATGCCTGTGGTCTGGTATTAATTCCCCTCCTTATCTTTGCATTTAATGGGACCACCAGGTATTACTCCACTGGACAATTAATCTGCAGCCAAGAGGAAAAAGCAAAATAAAAAGAGGGGGGTGGGTGCATTTCTTATGACGCAACACATGGCACCAATGCATGTTTGCATTTGTGAACACAGAGTGAGATGAATGCGTTGGCAGGATTTCCATAAGATCCCGTATTGTCAGTTGAGTACATTCAGTTATTGCATTTCATGCTACATGCTTTCAGAACGTGTCACAATGATTTATTTTATTTTCTTTTTTTGAGTGTGTTGGACACAATGAAAAATCAAGTGCTGTTTATCAAATATCAATACAAAAAACATGCACCTTTCCCTCTCTCATTCGTGTTTGTTTTATTCACCCCCATAAAATTGCTATGGAAGTGGTTGCAAAATGCTACAGTATAAGCTGGATTGCTCTTCCATACCGTGCAGAAGCACAGAGAGCGACTGGGTAACGGAGCTCTCAGCTTTGATTGGCGGTCTGTGTCACGGCCTGTCCCTTCAGCACGGCGGCGCCCAGACATCGTGGGACTCTTCTCCCTCCTGACCCCTGGTCCTCCATCGTGGGACTCTTTCCCCTCCTGTCCCCTGGTCCTCCATCGTGGGACTCTTTTCCCTCCTGACCCCTGGTCCTCCATCGTGGGACTCTTTCCCCTCCTGTCCCCTGGTCCTCCATCGTGGGACTCTTTCCCCTCCTGTCCCCTGGTCCTCCATCGCGGGACTCTTTTCCCTCCTGACCCCTGGTCCTCCATCGTGGGACTCTTTTCCCTCCTGACCCCTGGTCCTCCATCGTGGGACTCTTCTCCCTCCTGACCCCTGGTCCTCCATTGTGGGACTCTTTCCCCTCCTGACCCCTGGTCCTCCATCGTGGGACTCCTTCCCCTCCTGTCCCCTGGTCCTCCATCGTGGGACTCTTTCCCCTCCTGTCCCCTGGTCCTCCATCGCGGGACTCTTTTCCCTCCTGACCCCTGGTCCTCCATCGTGGGACTCTTTTCCCTCCTGACCCCTGGTCCTCCATCGTGGGACTCTTCTCCCTCCTGACCCCTGGTCCTCCATTGTGGGACTCTTTCCCCTCCTGACCCCTGGTCCTCCATCGTGGGACTCCTTCCCCTCCTGACCCCTGGTCCTCCATTGTGGGACTCTTTTCCCTCCTGACCCCTGGTCCTCCATCGTGGGACTCTTTCCCCTCCTGACCCCTGGTCCAGCATTCTTTTATTACACGGCTTGAACAGCTACCTTCCACCCGCCACCTGGCTATGCTGCATTAGCTGAAAATGCTATGCAGTGCAATGCATTGCTTTAAGTGCTGTATAGATCTACCTCTACAGCCGCACACAGGTGTTAGAGATCGAGAGGCGGGGGGGGGGGGGGGTGTTTAATGGTAGCCGTGGGTTGGGACCATCACTACTCACTGCAGATCAGAAAGTGTTGAGCACTGTGATAAGCAGTAAAGGAACACTGTTCTCTCACCAGTGTCACCATCACATCTCCCAATGGCCACTTCCTGTGTGAAGACTCCCCCACAGGAGGAAACACTTCCTGTTTGAATTTCTGTGGCAGCACGCTGCACACGGAGAAGGGTAGTGCATTCCGTTGCAGTGGGCGTCCTGCCGTGGTGTTGGCTGTGAAGTGCGGACCTGGGGCCTATTCGAGTCATCTAACTACGAGTTGGGATCCTGGGTTTCCTCCAATAACTGGACTCCAGTTAATAAATCAGTGAAAGAGACCGTGTGGCACAGCCAACTGGCAACACCTTCACAAATAACGCCCCCAAAATTCAGGAAGTACCTGTGCTCCAAGATTATTAGAGTTTTCTGTTTTATGCACAAAGAAAAAAATGCAATTTGGATAAAAACAACTTGCAACTTGTTATGCCAAAAAACACAGGTAGGACAATTTTTACATGCATAAAAAAATGTGGTGGCCATGGTTTGCTCAAATGGTGGATGGATGTCAATTAGAAACCCGTCCCACTGCTGGCTGTGGGAGGCCCCCGCGCTGAACGCTAAACATTAAGCTTCATGCATTCAGCAGGCACCTCTATACAGGGCAACCCACATTCTTTTTTTAAAAAGTACTTCGCTCCTGGGAACTGAGACAACGCCCCACAAGGGAATCGAACCTTGAAACTCGGAGTCGTAAGTTCCCAAATCATTATGCTACCCTGCCTCCCAGACAATAGGGGTTTTTTTTTCTTTTATTCTCAAGCACAATAGCTGCCTTAAGCTCTTAGGCCGTAATGTATATGTGTTGATATACTCAAGGTATCATTACTCTGTGAAAAAGAAATCAATTGTGGAAGCTATATTGGACAAAAGGTGCATCACACAGTGGATTTTTTATTTTTACTGTCTGGGGAAAAATATGGCTCTGAATCTTTCTCTATCTCCATATTTCTGTGCCTCATTTTAAAGGCCTTCGTACTTTATTCTCTTTTATTCTGTGTCGTCCGTCTACCAGAGGAAAGGAAATAAATGTTTGGGCTCTGACTTCAATTTAACCGACAAGTAACTGCCTCAGAGGTCAAGGGGTAGGAGTTCTGTGAGCGGTGCCTCTGGAAAACGTGAAGTTGCCGTCACTGTGACCGTCTGAGATTGAGGCCTTGATGGGTGCTTTCACTCAAAATGGCCGCCGATAAGAGCTGTACTATTTCCACCACGGAGGAGAGCGAGGTGCTGCCTGCGTTCTGCCCAGATGAGCACATTTTGGCAGAAATGAAATGAGTCACAGGGTGGGGGGGTAGGGGGGTAGGGGGGTAGGGGGGTAGGGGGGTAAAAAAAAAAAAAAGGCCTGGACTTGAAAATATAATCAGAACTGGCTACACTTGACATCCACAGCATGCAGAAGCTGGTCCAAACCGAAGAAAAGGACTTTAAATAGCTATGATGTTCAGGCCGGTGCTGGCTGGGGAGGGGGAGGCACGGGCTAGTGTATCTCACGGGTACAGTACGGCATCTGTGAGGAGAAAATGTGAGCAGGTCTGACAGAGCATGACCTGCCGCCGTGCGCCGTCACAAACTAATGATGCTATCGCACACGCAGTCAGGTGTGATATACCGGGGGAGATGCATCGCACCTTTAGTGTGGTAGCCAATGAACTGTTAGCTTCGCAGAACGTTGGTTTTGAAAAAAAAACAAACCAAAAAAAAAAAATATATGCATACTTGGTTCGGCAATTATTTCTTGTTTTTAGATGCTGCCTAAAATTGTTTCTCTGTCTTGATTTTCACACCCTCCCAGCTACTCTTACAGAGAGCACTCCCAGACAGCTACTCTATTGCCATTACTATCATGAATTAAGAGCAGAAAGTTTTATCCAGTACCCAATATACAATATCAGGAAACCTGGCTAAACTGGGTAGGTCAGCACGCTAAAGCTATGGCTAGCAGCGCTTCCTGTGGGATTTTCTCTCACAGGTGTTCTCAGTTCATGCACACGGCAAACGCATTTTTGTGTTGCTGGTTAGCTCATTAGTTGCTAACCGGCTGACACCAGCAGCTGCTGCCACAAGCATCATTCAGATTCAGTTAGCGAGCTCCCAAACACGTTCGCGCGTCTGGATTCGCCAGTGATAAGGACAGAACGAACTTGCTAGCGAGTCCTCACCCACCGAAGGGTTAAAAAATGCTAACTCCCCTGTTCTCACAACCTTAATGTAATGTTTTTGTCAATATTACAATAACGTTGCCACTACATGGCAGTGCTGACATTAGCTCTGTGTGACTCTAAAGGTGCTGACCTTGCAGTGTTGACATCCAGACGCTTGTCTGGGGCAGTGTGGAACGTGGCGGTGGGCTCGCTGAGCTTGCACATGGGCGGTGACGCACGGTCTGATGTGTGGCTCTTCTGGCCTTTGACATGGCAGGTGAACCCCAGTACAGGTGTGCTGTTGTCAGCCAGAGGCACCGGGCATTGCAGACAGCAGTCGACTCCCTCCCCGCCCCAGATCACTCACAGCGCTGGTATGTCATACTCACGATCGGAGGTGCGTGGAGGTGAAAACTCCCCGAGTCACATCCACGTTTCTGTGTGGCCAAACAGTCCTGTCGCCTGTGGTGTGACACAAAGCTACGTGCCACGAAACAAACAAAAAAAAAGATAATTTGTTCGGATAATAAATCCGTGTTAAAAATGGCTGTTTTTCCTGCCGGCTCGCTGTGGATATACACTGCTGTCGAGCCACATTAATTTGCTGCGTAATTAAGTGTAATGGTGGCTTTCAGTGTGCATATATTTCACTGCTGACTGGGCTTAAGCACCGGTTGCTGAGATACTGAGGTTCTGATTCTGCAGACAGCGCACCAGACGCTCTGGGAACGTCCAACGCACCAGAACCCCAGGCTTTCATGGGAGGGGGGGAGGGGCTTTCAAAATCAAATCCAGCTCTGTTCCAGTCCTTATCTTTTTATCTTATTTTTATTTTTTGGATCATACCCAGCAGTGAGGGAGCAACAGTAACTGACAGACACCACTCCACATGATAAAGCACCTTCTCCTCTCTTATTCTGTTCATTTAAGAAATGGATTCAGTTTCAGTTTCCAAACCCCTTACTTTACGTCTCTCTTTACTTTCAAGAAATCGCGGCAAATGATCTTAATCTCAATTTTGTTCTTAATATGATGAGTCATTGCTGAAGGGGAGGACTCTTTCATTTTAAACATAAAAAAAGACATTGAGAAAAAAAAAAAAAACCTGACAGGATACAACAGGAAATGTGCCATGATTCACAGATCCATTTACTGTCTATTCCAGTTTCATCAATGTCTCTCAATCTCTCAATGCAGCTGTAATTTGCATGTGTTTAGCTCTACTGCTTTTGATCGGGGGTCTTTCAAAATCAGAAAAGAGAAAAAGTAGGGGGGTTGGGGGAAAGAATCAATCTCACTTGAATTCCCAGCTGCTTTCATATTGAATGTAAACTGTGACAAACTGAAATGTATTCATGATAAATAATGCATAATAAATTAGTTTCATTTGTGGTGCTTTTCACCGCTCCTGCTTTCTCTCTGTGAATTCCGCTCCCATCTGGGTGTCTGCACAACATAATCACGATTCATAATCACGATTCATAATCACGATTCTCCGCGAAAACTTCCAAGACGGCAGAGGAGACACTCCACACCATAAAGGTGCACTTAGTGACCTTTGTTATTTTAGATTTATTAAAGATATAAAGAACTTTAGGGTACTTTTTTAAATAGTTGACCTCTCCTGTGCCATATGGTGTGAAATGCCAGACGAGAGGCATTTTCTCATAATATCAGTGAGTCAGAACACAGCCCAGCACGGCCGTTTGGTGTAAATGTGCCTCTACCGCATGTGAGCCCCTATTGACCTCAATATGGGAGGAATACAGCAGGGAAAACCCACACCTTGTGACATATAAAGGATATTGGTTTGCGTCGCTGTGGGAACATGCAGCCCTGCAGCACACTCACAGTAAATAACAGCACATTTAGGGACCCACCAAGGCCTAAACGTTTGTGTGAATACTTTTTTCTGCAATAAAATGTCATCTGTGTTAGCAAATTAACCCTTTAAGGCATGGGATCACAAATATGTAATTAGAATGTTCTTAAGTGAACATTATAATGCTGATGTAACGAACACTACTACCGGTAGCTGAAAGCACTGACAGAATAAAAAAAAAATGGCTTCACCTAAAAAAGGATCAGCTATTGTGTAAATACTTGCCTGTTTTCTTCCACATTAAATGCCATGTATATTGGAGAATTTAAAATAATGTAGCCATTAAAAAAAGAAGGTTGCTTGTCTTTATGACAGCTCAGCGTGGGTCTGTATGAAATGAACCCTCAGGGATATCTCAGACGGTGATCTCCACACGGCAGCGCGAGGCTTTCATAGCGCCCGCGCTAATGGGCCAACGGAATCCATCTCCCCGCCTCCTCCGTCTCCCACGGTAACCGACAGGTGCGGAGGAGGTGCCTGGAAGCTTCCCCGTTAAATATATAATCTTTCACTTCTGATAAACAGACCAGCAGGAGCCCCCAGCCCAGCGGAGACTGTGGAGCCGGCCGCTAATGGCGTCTGACTGCGGGGGGGGGGGGGGGGCAGATTGGCGGCTGGGCTCTGTTTAGCGGTGTTGTAGTGTAGTCTATCGACCACAAGGGGCGCTGCAGGCTGGGTGGAAGGGTGGCAGCGGGGAAGTTATTGGACATGTGACATGCCTTACTTGTGTCATAGTCAGTTTTCTTTCCTGACTCTCACCCACAGCATTCTGGGACAGGCTCCAGCCCCCACACCCCCCGCAACCCCCACCCGCCCCCGCCCCGAGACCCAGTCCAGGAATAAGCGGTTAAAGAAAATGGATGGATGGGTGGATGTACACCTGTTTTCTTCAGATGGCAGTGTTGCTCTTGCAAAATAAAGTGTTGCCAAACCAGTCCTTCTTCTACCTCCATGGATTTTATTTGGCACTTTTTGTCTTTTGTCAGGATTTCTTTTGATTAAAGTCAGAGGCGCCCTTGGGAAATTAAAGATTTATTTTCAGATACCAAATTCAAATTGTAACTGACACTGGTTCAGAAGAAGAGCCCTTCTCTCTCCCTTTGTTTCTTGTGTAATCTGACATGTACATGCTTTTCATAATTGCATGGGGTGATGCAATTATAAAAAATGCAAAAAAATGCAAAAAAAAATGGACAAGATGGCATTCCTAATTAGGGTTTGGATTTCAGGAAAGCAGTCATGATACACTTCAAAGTTTCATAGTGGTTGTGTGTGTGTGTGTGTGTGGGGGGGGGGGGGGCATAGGGAGTGTTCCCATAGACATCCTCACCTGCATAACCTCACTGCTCAGGTGTTCAGGTGGATTCAGACCCTTTATTTTGGGGGTGGGGGGGGACTTGGGGACTTGGAGATGCTGCATGTTTGATGTCACTCCTAACACTCAGCCATGTGACCCGTTTGCCCTTGTTTTCTTATTTTTCTTCTCTGCTCCTTTTTATTGTTCATTTTCATTCTCTTTACCCAAGAAGGAAGGATAAAATGGTCATGTGACATCCGTCTCACAGGTGAACTCAATGTTAGCAACCTGTGTGTATGTGTGAGATAATTATATGAAAGCACTGACAAAGGTAGCTCTCTGCTGAAACGTTGGCTATTAAATATTGTGTTGAAGAAAAGAGTGCACCACCTTTCTTTTTCAGTTTTGCTAAAGAACTCAACGAAAGCAGCCTGATCTCGAACCCTCTGGACCGAGGAGCAATTAGAAGAAGAATTAGAAGATTAACACACTGCATGCCTATGCTTTTGGTCCACCATGAGAATATACATGAGAGTCACGCAATTCATATTTATTATTTAAGCATAGGACCCCCCGTCACTGATATATTAGGCCTGAATATATCCACATGTCTGTTTGATTTGTAGCTATATTACATGTTCAGAGCTTCTGCTATGTTTAACAAGTATGCCAGACCCAGCCTTATCAGTTTGCACACCCATATCTCCGTAAAGTAGCAGGAGGATCTACCTGGCTAGGGAAAGCATAAGCTGTTTCAGCATTAATATTTGACAAACATGTCAGACGGCTGCTGGTTCTTTGTGCAGATACTGCCCTCCCCTTAATAACTGATGTTATGTAATGTAGAAGATTTGCAGAGTGAACGTGGTGTGCAATGACTGCCAATGCATGAACCTGCATGTCTGGTATAAGATTTTCGGATTTTCAATGCCTCAGTCAAAATAAATAATATTTAAATATTCAAACAAATGCCACATCTCTACGGACAGGTACGGAGTGTAGCACAGTGGGTAAGGAACTGGACTTATAACCGAAAGGTCACAGGTTCGATTCCCGGGTAAGGACACTGCCGTTGTACCCTTGAGCAAGGTACTTAACCGAAATTGCTTCAGTATATATCCAGCTGTATAAATGGATACAATGTAAAATGCTATGTAAAAGTTGTGTAAGTCGCTCTGGATAAGAGCGTCTGCTAAATGCCTGTAATGTAATGTAATGTAATGGATATAGACATGTGAGTACAAACAGGAAGATATAATCTGGAAATAGCCCCAATTAGCAAGTTCTGCTACCTGTTCTGATTGAATCTAATGTGGATCACTCACCAGAAGCAATCTGCTGTGCGTACATCAGTGGCTACTTGCTGCTCAGTGGAGAAACTGCTGGAACGCTCACGATTAATTCCTGGTCCGTAAGGCTCAGTCCACACCAAATATTTCCTGATTTGTGTTGCTTGTGATCAAGTGTGAGGACCTTCCCATCTCCTGGTTAAAGATTTTTTCTTTCATATGGTGTTCATTTCTCAGTATGACATTGTTGCACATTCCACATCAATCCTCTGATGAAATATGACCTTTAAAATATGCCTGTCCATTTTTCAGCCAATGCCAAGCAACCCGAACCCCTTCCCGCTGTCAGATTCGACTTGACTGATTGCTTCGCTGAAATCTGAGAGAAAAGTCTGAATAAACGGAAAGCGTTTGGAAAAGTTACGTAAGCTGTCTCAGTAAACTTGAAAAAAAAAACTGTTTATGTGTCTTGGATTACTTTAGAAATCTTATCTTGGATTACTTTATTTTAAAGGGGGAAAAAAAGCAATCCATGGAAATGGAAATGCGCAGCGTTCACACCGTTAGTAAGTAAATGATTTTAGCTGGCGTTGAACAGGGTGGCGTGTGTGATTTATGCAGCAGGATCGCTGATCACACAGCTTTCCCAGCAGGAACATTACAGTCCAGCAGCCGCTCCGTCTCCAGCCAAGAGCAAGCGCCTGGGCGCCCAGACCCTGCAACCTGCAAACGTTCATTACCTGAAGTGTGACAACAACAGACCCACCCACCAGAGCACTGCTGCTCCCCAAAACACGTGCCCACCCACCAGAGATGTGCTGCTCCCCAAATCACGTACCCACCCACCCACCAGAGAACTGCTGCTCCCCAAAACACATACCCACCCACCAGAGATGGCTGCTCACCAAAACACATACCCTCCCACCAGAGAACTGCTGCTCCCCAAAACACGTACCCACCCACCAGAGAACTGCTGCTCCCCAAAACACGTACCCACCCACCAGAGATATGCTGCTCACCAAAACACATACCCTCCCACCAGAGATGTGCTCCTCACCAAAACACATACCCACCCACCAGAGAACTGCTGCTCCCCAAAACACATACCCACCCACCAGAGAACTGCTGCTCACCAAAACACATACCCTCCCACCAGAGATGTGCTGCTCACCAAAACACATACCCTCCCACCAGAGATGTGCTGCTCACCAAAACACATACCCACCCACCAGAGAACTGCTGCTCCCCAAAACACGTACCCACCCACCAGAGATGTGCTGCTCACCAAAACACATACCCACCCTCCCACCAGAGCACTGCTGCTCCCCAAAACACATACCCTCCCTCCCACCAGAGAACTGCTGCTCACCAAAACACGTACCCACCCTCCCACCAGAGAACTGCTGCTCACCAAAACACATACCCACCCTCCCACCAGAGAACTGCTGCTCACCAAAACACGTACCCACCCACCAGAGAACTGCTGCTCACCAAAACACGTACCCACCCACCAGAGAACTGCTGCTCACCAAAACACGTACCCACTCACCAGAAATGACCAGCTGTGATTCATGTGCATGAAGGAATGTAGCTAAACGTCAGATGGTGTAAATGTCAGGCCTAATTCAACAAGTAAAGCCAGAAGTTGGCATGAGAACCAGAAACGGATCCGGCCCAGTGGCCTGCCGGAGCGTCAGGCTTTGTGACTCACGCTCCTTCCCATGATCACAGTGTTTCTGCAACGGGCTGGTGTTTGGAAAATATCAGAGAAGCACATTGGCACAGGACTGCAAAGAGGCCTCTGTGTCGACATCTGACAGCCTGGCATCGCGTGCCCACTGTGCCCCTGCCGACGGGCATAGAGCCTTTCAGAGCAGAAAATAAACGCCTGCTGTCTGTCCCCGAGAGGAAGCCGTTCAGGCATCAGATGTGTCATCGTCCTCGCCGCACAGCACCGGCTCCTCTACAGCGTCCCTGGAGCCCGGTTCCATCCGTCTCAACTCTGGGTCTCGGCCGATCGCAGCTCCCAGATCCAATCAGAGTCTCGCGTTTTCCGCTATCGCAGCTCCCAGATCCAATCAGAGTCTCGCGTTTTCCGCTATCGCAGCTCCCAGATCCAATCAGAGTCTCGCGTTTTCCGCTATCGCAGCTCCCAGATCCAATCAGAGTCTCGCGTTTTCCGCTATCGCAGCTCCCAGATCCAATCAGAGTCTCGCATTTTCCGCTATCGCAGCTCCCAGATCCAATCAGAGTCTCGCGTTTTCCGCTAACTTTGAAAATCATTTGAGCGTGCGGTGGAGTCCATTACCCGCTGTGTTTATTTTTTGCAGTCTCTCTTTATTAATCTCTGTCAAGGATGTGAATAGTCACACACCCACACACACACACACGTACACACACACACACACGCACACACACACGCACACACGCACACACACGCGCACAAAGGAAAACAGAAGTAACCCCAGTCCTACAAAAGTCAAATGAGAAAACAACTTTATATTCAGTTGGTTCAGTGACATTTGATGTTCCTGAGCTTCTGTTGTATTTACCAAACAGAATGCCATGGAGAGATAGAATGCCATTACCCCCCGCTTCAGCGTCTAATCCTCCTTGAGTTGCTGAAACATTAAGGCCAGACTTTCTCTGATAGGAACTTTATCAATCAGTCCTCGTGGCCTTCTCATTGGCTACGAGCATCCTCCATAAATCAAACACTTTAATATGCAAACAATATTTTGCAGTGTAAAACAATGGCATAAAACATAAAGCGCCCATTAATTCAGAACCAGATGTTCTTGTAAAAGAGATTTATTTTCAAACACACTGGTCCCTGGGGGAGTGTCAGTGAACAGCCTTACTTGGGGTTCTTTATAGAGTGCATTAAACAACAGAGCTTTGATATGATAAATCCATCCAAGAGTATGGAGAGAAGACACACACTTCAACATTAATTTTGTGTACAGGCAACCTTTTCACTATTAACCCAAACAAAGGAACAAAAAAGAAAAAAGATTGATCTAACTTCTAACGGGTTTGGAGACTTTACTTCACATGCATATTGGAGATTAAATGTTCATTGTGTAAAATCAACTTTTCCTTTGGTAGTCCAGTGTAGCCCTGCTTAGAGGCACTTCAACATAACTGCACTTCATTCCACTGCATAGTGATATGATTTCCTTTTTACATGTCTGAGGAATAAGTTAGTTGAAAAATTATGAAAATTACCTTATTTTTTTCCACTCCTTTTAAATTATACATTATATACTTATGAGGAAAAGAGAAACAAAAAAAAACAATTACTGTGTGTGAGTGTGCATGTGTGTATCTGTGTGTGTGTGTGTGTGTGTGCATGTGTGTATCTGTGTGTGTGTGCGTGTGTGTGCATGCACATACACATGATCATGTAATCATGTGTTTATGCACTAAGTGTGTACTGAAATATTTACTGACGGACTTTTGCGCACTTATGCGGATGATGAATCGCACCAGGCTTTGTTTCTTGTTGGTCCTGTACTGCACACAGGACGCACGCTGCTATGATGGCCTTGTAACTTACTCGGTTAAGATAAATAACACGCGAGATGGCAGACAGCTCCTCACACTGTAAACAAACGACTGCACCAAACCGGCTTTCGCAATCAGCACATGTATCTTCTTTTTTTACACCCGACAGGGGGATGACAAATAGTCTCAGGGGGCTTCAGGCTTTATCTGGGAAGTGAACACGGTCCCTGTGGAGGTGCAGCCTGCCCCGGAGATGTGCAGCAATGCACTGGCGCTGCAAGCTCGTCTTCTTCTGCGTCCTAAAAGAGGCTCACGGTCCTCATGCTGTATCCTCTGACAGCCTAGTAACATTCCTTTTTTAGTTTAAAAAAAAAATATATTTTTTTTATTGTTTGCTTAAATCCGCAAGAAAATGTCAGTGTGCCCCGGGTTTGGCATTTTGAAACTGAGGAGACTGCTTTGGAGAAGAATTGTGTCTTTATTCAAGCAATTAGTCTAGTATCACCCTCTCATTGTTAATGGGTGCAAGGTGACATTATGCATTCAGAGTAACATTTGTTGGAAGAGAGCAATTTTTAGCTAGTTAAATCGGGGGATGATTAGGCGGCAGGTTGACTGAGCCAGGGTGGGGATTTAGCCAGGACCCTGGGGAGCCCCTCTGGGGAACCCCCTACCCTTCGCAATCAGTGGTCTGGGATCAGGACCTCGCTTTTAACTCAGTCTCATCTAAAAGACGGCACCTCCTGTGGCACAGTGTCCCCATCAGTGCACTGGGGTATTGGGGTTTATTTTACTGCTTTACCACTGTAAACCTGCACATTTGCTTCACCTGGAGAAGTGCAGAAGAAGCACTGAGGCTCGCTCAGAGCTCAGACACTCAGCGACCGCCCGGGTAACCTTTGAACAAAGACGGGAAATGACGTGCTCGTACCTGACGTGTCGCAGAACAGGTGACTAGCTCCTGTAATAGCACGGAATGATGTGGCTGCAATAATTCTGCAATGCGCTCATTTGCATATGTGGTGCAGTAATTGTAAATTAATTAATTTATGCCAAACTCGTTATTGAAGCTTGGGCTTCCTGTCCTTAGCAGAGTCACAGAAAGTTTAATTTGTGGGAAGGTATCTCATGCCTTTGGGCAGACAATGTCACAAATATCCTCAGGTGACCGCTTACAAAAAAAAGAAAAAAAAGGCTTTTCAATTTTCCCATTATTATGCTGTTCCAAAATGTAAAGGGAACGATTATTTGAAAAAATAATAATAATAACCTGGCATTTTCCTTTGAATCCTGTTAGAGTCCACATGAGGACACAAAGAGACTGAGGAACGCTGATGAAAGGACGAATAAAAATCACTTTTTAATAAAAGGAGGGAGAGCAGCCTACCTTCCCTTTACATGTGACTTCACTCAGACACTGGGAAAGCAGAGCGGGTTACAGACAGGAAGAGGAATCACAGCACGCACCCCAAAAGTGGGGACTCGATCACAGCACCCACCCCACAGCACCCACCCCACAGCACCGACCCCACAGCACCGACCCCACAGCACCCACCCTGCAGCACTGACCCCACAGCACCCACCCCACAGCACAGCACCCACCCCACAGCACTGACCCCACAGCACCCACCCCACAGCACCCACCCCACAGCACCGACCCCACAGCACCCACCCCACAGCACCCACCCCACAGCACTGACCCCACAGCACCCACCCCACAGCACCGACCCCACAGCACCCACCCCACAGCACAGCACCCACCCCACAGCACTGACCCCACAGCACCCACCCCACAGCACCCACCCTGCAGCACCGACCCCACAGCACCCACCCCACAGCACCCACCCTGCAGCACCGACCCCACAGCACCCACCCCGCAGCACCGACCCCACAGCACCCACCCCACAGCACCCACCCCACAGCACTGACCCCACAGCACCCACCCCACAGCACCGACCCCACAGCACCCACCCCACAGCACAGCACCCACCCCACAGCACCGACCCCACAGCACCCACCCCACAGCACCCACCCTGCAGCACCGACCCCACAGCACCCACCCCACAGCACCCACCCTGCAGCACCGACCCC
The DNA here is from genome assembly GCA_039654925.1 of Anguilla pacifica. Classification (NCBI taxonomy): domain Eukaryota; kingdom Metazoa; phylum Chordata; class Actinopteri; order Anguilliformes; family Anguillidae; genus Anguilla; species Anguilla pacifica. The sequence continues at coordinate 856,670 of CM077288.1, forward strand.
ACAGCACCCACCCCGCAGCACCGACCCCACAGCACCCACCCCACAGCACCCACCCCACAGCACCCACCCTGCAGCACCGACCCCACAGCACCCACCCTGCAGCACCGACCCCACAGCACCCACCCCACAGCACCCACCCTGCAGCACCGACCCCACAGCACCCACCCCGCAGCACCGACCCCACAGCACCCACCCCACAGCACCCACCCCACAGCACCCACCCTGCAGCACCGACCCCACAGCACCCACCCTGCAGCACCGACCCCACAGCACCCACCCCACAGCACCCACCCTGCAGCACCCACCCCACAGCACCCACCCCGCAGTACCCACCCCACAGCACCCACCCCACAACACCCACCCCACAGCACCGACCCCACAGCACCCACCCCACAGCACCCACCCTGCAGCACCCACCCCACAGCACCCACCCCGCAGTACCCACCCCACAGCACCCACCCCACAACACCCACCCCACAGCACCGACCCCACAACGGGGACCCAGCCATACAGCTGTGGGGGGGGGGGGGGGGGGCACTCAGATTGGGACTGAAAGCTAGCAGCCCCACAGACTGCTCCCCACAGCCCCACAGACTGCTCCCCACAGCCCCTACATGAATGACATTCAGGCAGACTCCTACACTGAGCCTGTGTTCATCTCCCACACAGGGATTTTACTTTCTGCGCTCAAAGACACCAAGTGGGGCTTTGAACAGAAATTAGATTTAGCTCAGTTAATTATCATTATTATTCCTTTCTTCAAAACTTTGAAATAAAAACGCATTGACAATTGAAGTGTTTTCCCAAGGCTCTAGTAATTTTAGAACAAAGCAGTTCATTGTAATAAAATGTCCACCAACAGAAAAGATTTCATTAACTGGAAATGCAACAACAGTTCTCTGTAGCCAAATGTCCATATCTGCAGTGATCAATTAAATTACATTCAATTGAATTGAATTCAAGTTTTGAATTGAATTAAATACACACGCACACACACACACGTACACATGCACACACACATGCACATGCATACACACACACACACACATACACACACATGCACTCACACACATGCACGTGCACCCACACACACACAACAGACACATGAACACACACACAAACACGCACGCACACATACACACACACACACACACATGCAAACACTGTCACACACACACACACACACACACACATGCAAACACTGTCACACACACACACACACACACACATGAACACACACACAAACACGCACACACACACACATGCAAACACTGTCACACGCATAACAGTTAGTTATAGGTCACACAGCAGCAAATTTATTTTCCCCTCCAATTGTAAATTAGTGACTGGGAGAATGAATCTTCATCCTCGGCTTGCTCACTGTCAGGTGCAATTTGTTATGAAACATTCAATGCCTGAAAATTAATGAATGAAGGCACAGAGAACAAGGAAAAAGGGAATTAAATTAAAAAAAGAACATTATTAACCGGTTAAAGAAACCATGAATATCAATTTGCTTGTGGAACATAATTGATTGATATTTTTGCTTATCTCTGTTTGGCAAGTGAAGGCTTTTGTTTTGTGTCTTCTCGACCCTGTTTGCTGTGTTTTTAACACGGATCATAAAAGGATTTGGATTCACATAAATGCAGGCAAAAATCCTTGAGTCACTCCTAGGATGAAAATGCACTGATGTCTGTGCTTCTGAGGTTGAATGCTTTATTTATTTCTGATGCATGCTTTACGGATGCAAGTTGCATGCTGGGACAGGGAGAAACTTGTATGCATGGTCTATTCATTAGGGAGGGAACAGGACATGTTCAGCACCAAGTTGGGTGGCAAATGTATTTTTTTTTTTTTTAAAGCATGGCAGTCAAGGCAGAAGTAAAGTGGCCATTTGCGATGATGGGATCAGAAATGTCAAAGTGTGGGGTCAGCAGACACTCTGGTGTGGAGTAGAAAAAAAATACTGCATTTCCAATACCGCTGCACTCAACAGCTTCAGTTCCTGACTGACAAAGGCCAGCTCAGCCACAGGTTAGCCCACCTGCATAACGTCCATTAGAGCCTTTCTCTGGGTGAACTTCGCCTACGTCGCAAGCACCTGGATACTGGTCAGCTCCTGCACACTCTGAAAACATTGCAACTGGAAGAGGTTGCTTCAGGATTTCATGCCAACTTTTGCAGTAAATTATTTTCAGAATCACGCTGAGAGCACTTTGCTTTGGCTCACAGCGCCTGCCAAAAGGCTAAACTGCAAATGAGCTAATTAGCTAATTGAACCAGGGTAACTGATGGGGAACAGACCTTGGATAAACACTGGGTCTCCAGGAAAGAAACTACCCATAACAGCCAGCAGAAAAGGGTTGGGTTGGTGCTGACTGATAATGCACATGTTGGGTTGGTGCTAACTGACTGTACACATGTTGGGTTGGTGCTGACCGGCTGTACACATGTTGGGTTGGTGCTGACTGACTGTACACGTGTTGGGTTGGAGCTGAATAAGTCTCATAGAGGAATATGTGGTGCCTGTGAAAGCAGATACACCAGCAGAAAAGGACAGAATGTAAATTGATGATACGCTCAGCGAGATGGGCGTCTGCCCCAGCACAGTTGGCAGAAAAGCGCACTGCTGGTGGAGGGAGAGAAGAGGCCCTTTTGGCTCAAACTGTGCAGGCCCGCGGAGCAGGGACGTGGAGGTGTGATCGCATGCTGCAGTGTGGATGGAAACCACAGCGCTTGGTCGTGACTGCTCGTGTCGGCACGCCATTTCGGCTCCACACACCTCACCTTGCCTACTGCACGAAGAAGCCCTCGCACGTCCACTCGAAGGCACACAGAGACTAGTCTCACTCATCGGTTTGAGTGTTTGAGTCCAGGAAACAAACATACAGACCCCACCATGTAACCTGGTAGGGGATAGAGGAGATGTGTGGTGAGTTTTAAATGGCTTAAAACAGCACAGCACTGTGACCTTTGACCCGGCTTGGTCGGAATCCCGAGCAGAAGAGCTTACAGGCACCCGGCACTTGAAAGAGTAAAAACGGAAATTTCATTTTTGCCGGTAGTTTCATTTTTTGAAAAGAATATAACCTTCACAATCATGTAAAATATTCATAACTTTAAAATACATATTTTATGGTGGCCTTCATATGAAAAAAAGGCGTTCGTCCAGATATGAACTGTGTCCTTTAATTTTAGAGCTCTCTGGAGCCTTCTCAAGAGTGGGAATGAGGGAGATAAGCATAGAGTCTTCACAGGGATTAGGATTCACATAGGATGCATTCACACACACGCACACACACACTCACCACACACACGCACACACACACACTCACCACACACACGCACACACACACACTCACCACACACATGCACACACGCACACTCACCACACACACACACACACACACACTCACTCTCAAACACGAATCTTATTCTCCAGCTTGCTGGTTGTCACATGCAGTCTCTCGCCACTGTCGTCCCCAGCAGAAGACAGCCATCTGACATTGCTTCAGGTCCATAAGAGTGTAGCCTCTGGCAATGCAGGAAGACTGGTTCATCTGCTCTGACTGTCTATTGGTCCTTCTTCCTCTACAGCTACAATGTCCCATAATGCATTTCTTTCTCAGGGACAATGTCACACACATTTATGCTATTACTGTGTGCTACACTGCTGCCATCTTATTTTGATAACATAAATCAAGGGAAGGCATTGTGCACCACCCATAACAACTTGCATCTGTCAGAACTACTGCAAAATACTTAAAATTTTATGTATGCTAAAATTATGACTTTCATCAGAATTTCCTTGTGCAATATTGTTCAGTTAATTAGATTATTTGCACCAAACTGAACAGGTCTCTCTTTATCTAATTAATTGCTTCTAATGATAGTGAGTTGACATGCTGTGTGCGAAACTATACTTGGAAGACGAGGTAACTGGTAAAATAGCGGGTTTCTCTCTAAAGAACACCTCGTGTTAATCAACGAGCAATTTATTTTTTAATCACATTTAATCAACATATGTAAAAAACCACCTGTACTGGGTTTCAAGCCTGCTTAGAATGTAGAGCCTGGTTCAGTATTCTCAGATTTCTGTCTGGCATGGTCAGAAATGTAAGGGAGAGGGATCTGGAATTTCACTTTTAGGCCTGAAATCAAGCCCAGGGCATGAGAGACATGGTGGAGATTGATCCACAGAACCTGTCAAACAGCCCAGAACACAATCGCTAAATAACAAACCAGGAAAAAATCAGGAGAAATGTCACATTTTTGAAAGGTGGGATTAAATCTCTTGGGGGAAGAATTGTTACAATTGACTTTCTGCCTCTGTTTTCTAACAGAAGGCAACTGAAGAACTTGACACATTTATTTTTATTTTATTTAAAAAAAAAAAAAAATATATATATATATATATATATATATATATATATATATATATTACTTAAAATATCAATAAATAGATTAGCTAATTGATCATTGCTTTGAACAGTTCAAATCACAGAAAGTAAAATATATCTCCAAAGTCTTACAATAGTGTTTGTAGAAACTAAGGTATTTACAGCTATTCAAATATTTGTAGGGTTTATCTGGCAGATTTATTTCCCTCTCACTCTTTCTTCTCCTCTCCTTCTTTCTTTCCTTCTTCCTATTTCTTTCCCTGTTTTGCTTCAGATTAAGGTTTTTGAGATTTCCAGTTGGACTGAAATTGGTTCTTTTATAAACCATTTTGTTTTATGTTTCATCCAAGTGCTAATGAAGCTGGGCGATTACTGGTTTTTAGGCCCCATACATTTAATGAAGTTTGTGCACGCAGTTTTATATGTGTGTGAGCGTGGCTGTTTTTGTGCTCTTCCTCCCCTGGAAACACACAGATCTTTATCCCACGGGACCTCCGACAGCCCTTAATTAGATTTGCCAGTCAGCCATCTCACACTGGATTGCCTGGTCTCTGCAGAGAGACAGAAAGACATGGGAGGATCTGGCAGCTGGAGGTAGCCTGTAGGAATATAAATAATGTTGATGCACTAGAGAGATTTATGAACATTTCTCTTTGTCCCTTTTTGGCCTGTTTTAGACTGTTTCCATTTTACTCTCAACTACTGGCTGGTTTGAAACCTGACTGCATTCTGTATATCACATTAAAATTCTCAGAATGCACATTGTGATGTATGGAAGTACTACAGTAGAAATACGCTGCAGAAACGAACAGCTGTCAACAGGTGCATTCCGCTAACTCTGTGCTTTTAGCGGTAATATTCAGTTTAGGATGATCTCTGTGTTAGCCTGCGCACTCACAGTCAAGTGAGAATTACAGAACAGGCTTCAGATGGATCCTGACAATAAGACTCTAAATGAGGATAAAGTATTCACAACACATCAACTAACTATAAAAGTGATTAAATTTAGGAAGGTAATTACCTGCTCTGGTCATTTTTGATTTTGATTTGTTATGAAGGTTTTGCAAACACACCACACAAAATTAGGTGATTTGCAGTGGCAGTAAAATGTGAGTGAGGCCACCCTTGAGCTTCATGCGGTGCTGGTTTGAGACGTACGGACGACACCATTCTCTCATTTCAGAGTCGGGGGCACTGCTAATGCCCAGGTGAGTGAAGGCGGAGAAATGCAATGGCAGGTGCCAATATCCGCGTTTGATGTCCCCACAGGTGTGATCTGAACCCCCCCCCCCTCCCCGCATGCCAAAGCTGCATTCCATACGGACCGGTTTTCCATCTGACCAGAGAACCCGGTCCCCCCACGGTCCTCCTCAGGGGACACACATACTCAGCTGAAAAACCTCGCTGTTTAAATTTCATTTTCTGTCTTTAGAGGTAGGGGTGGAAAGATTAATTAAGCAAAAGTTCTGCTCAGGTAAATATACACTGGGAATATTTTGCATAAATTCACAGAAACTGATTGTAAGTGTGAACTGAAAGCCATTGCCATAATTTTCTCTTCATAGTGTGCATATTAATTCTGGAGAATGGTTTAGAAAGAGGGGCATAAGCATGTTTTTATCAGTATCCCTCTCCTGCTGCAAATTAAAGTTCATTTACAGCAGGGCAGATAATGAGTTCAAATGCGTGAGCTATACATTTTTTCAACAAACTAAAGCAGACCGAAAGTTTATGTGGTGGATAATTTAATTAAAAATTCTTATTTGAATAATTTAATTTCAAATTGTTATGATTTGTTTAATTATGATTTGCTTGAAAATATGGTTTTCTGCACATCATTTAATAAAGCAATGCCTCTGTAAAATGTTCCACACCCACACACACACGACTATTTTTTTTGGATTATTATTATTATTTTTCAGCATGCAGTAGGTTCCCGTATTTTTTAACATTTTAAAAAAGCTTGTTACATGCAGTACATTAATCTATGCACATTTGTTGCTGCTTGAATCCGGCTTTAGTGCAGTTCTCCCACCTGATTCGGGTTTTTTTCTCTTCTAACCCAATTAACCTCAGTGATATTGCCTTCACATCCTCCTTACCACCCTCCCCCTCTGTGGTAGTTATTCTATATCGGGCTCAGAATCATAAATGAGAAAAAGGGCCATTTCACCGCAGGGTAAGTATTCTATTCAGTCCCAGACGCTGCTAAGCTGCAGAGCATTCTGTAAGTATCCGGGCAGTCACACACACTCTGATGCTTCGGCTCTGCACCCTGCACCCCAGCACAGCGCATTTGAAATGGAACGAAGCTTAAGGTGCAGACTGTCAGCTTTAAGTTGAGGGGCATTTATATCCACATCGGCTGAACATTGTAGGAATTACCACCCTTCTTATACTTAGCGTGCTGTCCTAATACTTAGGAACTGCACTGTATATCTGTTATTCTGTGCGTTTGTCCTTATTCTGTACGAGGTGCGTAAAACCTGGCGAAGGCAGAGAGGCTCAAAGCCGTGCTGCCGTAGTTCCAATTTCCCGTTTCCTCGGCCCTCTCTGGGGTTCCCTCCGTCAACAGCTGCTTATCGGCCAAAACAATCCAGACCCAGAGAGACATTTTTATTTATTTATTTATTTATTTATTCATTCATTTTTAACCGATAAGTTTACTGAGACATGCTACATTATATCTTGACATTTTAATTATCACTTCTCCAGGACGACTACCCGGTGACTTCCTCCACTCATTAGGTCCGGCTGTGTCGCAGGTTTGGTGTGTGCCAGGACGTATAAAGATCATCTAATCACAGCGACTCCAGCCTGTGCAGCCTGGAGGAGGACTTGGTGGAAACGGAAGGGGTTTGCAGGTTTGAATCCTAGCTGAAACCATATTTGTACAGGCTTTTCATCCCCAAAGCGGTTTTGCAGCCGACCATAAATAATTTTGCAATTTCGAAGAGTGCCTCTGGAAGACTTGACAGCCTGCGTGGGCAGCTCTTTGGCATTTGAACGGGCTTTGTTTTTGTTTCGTGGCAACAGAATAATGACTCAGGTTTCAAGTTTTCAACTATACGCAAAACAAAAAAAGTCTCAACAATACAAACAACTCTACGCATATGACTACTTTCAAGAATTTTATTTCAGTTTTGCATGTTGCTTTTAAAATTTTTGGGAGGGAGGTGGTCTCTAGTTAAATATGATGAGATGTCCATGCAAAAAAAACAACAAAAAACAAGTTATTTGATTTATTCAGCATAAAAAATGAGCAATCCAACCTGCCACTTCTTCAATATCGATCCCACAAACTGACCAACTCGCAGGGCTATTTCCTGAGCTTTTACTCACAGATGAGAAACTTCACGTGAACGATTGCACCTCCTTTCATGTGAAAATTCCTCGCATTCCCCTGCACGGCCTGCCAGTCCACCTGATCCCAGGAAGCTTCTGCCTGTGTGACCTCTGACCTCTTCCCGCCCACTCCCTCTCTCAGCTCATTCTCTGAGCGCTTTCCCTGACTGCAGCTCGCCTCAGCCTCAGAGCTCCGGCTCTCTCTGGAGAAGGAATCGGCTCAGTGCCTGGAGTCCCCAGACCTGGATTTTAATGCAATATGGCGGCGGTTCCAGAACCACCCATCTCAAGCACACCTGATGCAACTAATCATGGGCTTTATCAGTATCCCAGGTGTGCTCGAGGTGGAAAAAAAAATATCCAGATCCAGCTGGGGGTACCTGAGGAGAGGCTTGGGGAGCCCTGCAATATGGTACAGAACAAGGCCGACAGTCTAATGCTTTGCCACTGAACCCCTTCTTTAATCAGATTGGGGATATTTTGAATATTTAAGGGAGTATTCCAGGATGATCAGGTAAGAGTGAAATACCTGCAGTACAGAATGTACCAAATGCAGTGACTGGTAACCTGAATGAAGTGTCAATCAAGCAATTACCGGACCTGGCCATTTTCCGGTACAGGAGCAGAATGAAATTGTTCTTTAATCATTCTCCGAATATCTCGCAGAGAGGCTGAGAGACACAAATTAAGAAAAGTCTAAATTTGTGTTGTATAAAAATAGAGCTTTCTGTTAAAAAAAAAAAGAAAAAACATTTAGTATGTGTAGGCAGACTTGCAGATGCTTTCAAAACGAGCTCTCCCGTCCTTGGAATGGCCGGAAAGGAAATGGCCGACCACAGGTGCACCTGTACAGGTGAGAAGGTTGAAGATAGACCACATATACGCGCAACCAAATCACAGAAACGCCATTCAGTCTCGCCGTCACTAACGTTACTGCACCCAGTTATCAGGGAGCGCCACACACCTGTGTTATATGCTACAAGTGCGAGAACAGGCTGTAACGCTAGGAGACCCAGGACCCAAGGAAGACCCCCACCCTCCTTACAAGTAGCCAGCTAGCACAGTGTTGCTGAATTCTGCATAACAAGGGGCTACGATGTCCAACAAAGTAACAAAAATGATTGACAACGCAAGCTGATATATTAAAAAGGAATGCGTATTACCCTCAGATAACCTGCAGTGCACACCTGAATGAGGCTTGTCTGTCCACTCACAGCACGCTGCAATAAAGAAAACCAGGTAAGCGTTTGTAACGAAACAAACGTCTACCAACTAAAACAGAATTTGCTTTTACCTTCACACTTACTTGTGAACTTGTAAACATTCATCTCCTCCGAGGCCATGGGCCATTAGCCTTGACACAATATAAACATGTTAAAAGTACCAAAGCTGCAACATTAGTGCTTTCCACCTACAGCCAAGCTCATTTATATACCGTGGGACAAATATGTCTTTTCCAGAGACTGGGTTCTTTCTCCCAACACCACAGGCTGTGTCTGGGGCTAACCTTTCCGAATTAACTCAGTGCTAACTAGGAATCCCTGTTCCACACATTTACTTCAAATACAGCTACACAATTTACAGTTTGGTATGTGGTACAGGACAATTTCCAAGATAATGCTAAAACACTAGCGTGATTATACTATAGAAATAATAAAAAATGTGCTATTACTTTTATATTAAAAAAAGTAAAAATGCATAAAATGGCAGCACCCCTGTTGACATCAATGAACCCCTATTGATCAGTGAAAATCATTTGCTTAGAGAAACATACAGATGTGGAAGAAAAGGCTGGTCAGCTGCAGAGGTGTCCTGGAGAGCATAGTGTGATTTATTGTGACCATTACAGTGAAGGACGAACAAATAGAAGTTATTAGTCCTCCTCTAAGGACAAAAATGGCCCCTGGAGATAAATGATAGTGAGTTTGTGTCCGAGAGGAAGACGGGGCATTAGAGTATCCCTACTGTTGCTACGAATAGCAATTAGTAGCGCTGGACACTTTCGATATATACATTGACCTTAATGCCGCATGAACTATCATAAATCATTCATATAGATAAATCTGTGAACTTTAATAAACAAGAATTTGATGGCGGTGACAACATTGTTAGATGATGAAAGAACATTATACTGTGGGATAATTATGAAAAGGGTTATATTTATTAAATACAAATTGACTCACCAAAACAGTGAAGAGCAGAGGGCTTCAGAGGGAACTGTCTCACACAACACCACAGCGACCTTGCTTTTGTCCGGATCGTTTGTATGCAGTTGTGCTTATGGTCCATAACTGTTTTTTTTATTTTCATTTAAAGTAAATTTAATACACAGGGGTGTCTCTGCGCAGCAGCCTGAAGCTGTCAATCATGACTAATCTTAAAAAGAAAGGCATCATTTCCACCCGAGTTTCAGTTTAACATGACCAAAATGAGTCACAAAATGGTAAGTGGAGAAAATACATATATAGAGCTAGATGGATAGCACGACAAGATTTGGAGATAGAAATGAATCAGTGATGCCTTTATGTTTAGAAAGAAATCTGGTTCTGAGAATACCAGAATACACGCCAGCCACTGAGGGACACACAGGGAGCAGTTAGCACCTATAATAATGTTATGATTGCACTGAGAGAGCTTTTCATGAATGTCCCTGCTACGGCTCTGTATACAGGAAATTCCCGAGAAGAGTTTCCCTTTCCAGCACTATGGATAGCGAGACGCTGTGTGTGTTTATCTAGATTTTCATGTCCACAGTGGTGCGTCGGAAACCCACCATATTTTATATTATCGTTTTTATTTTTGATTGAACAATAGAACAGGTATACATACACAATCAAATCTCTTGCTATTCATATGTAAGCTGACAGATCTACTGATATGTAAACAGATTTACATTCAAGGACAGTGCATTCGCTGGCAGTCAATAACGAGCTCTTAACCAAATTGGTGGTTTTGGCCCATTAGGCAGATAATCTTGATAATGGGTGCAGATCGACCGTGGTGAGCGGGGAGTACCTGTAAGGCAGCTGGTTTCTCCTCTTGTAATGTATTCATCTTTTTTTTCTCAACAGCACATCCCTCACAGAGCAATCCATCACATAAGCATGTAACCAATGACAACTTTCTGTAAGCAGCTGAAGAGGGAAAACTTATCAAAGCAGTTTCAGAGCAATCTTGCCGGGCGTCCATTTTCATTAAATCGCGCGTTAGATCGCTGAAGAGAGAATCTTATGTGCTTTGAGAAGGCCTCCTGACGTCAGACCACCCAACTGGTGAAGACAGGAAAAAGGAAATGGCGTTCATGCCGACCCTGGAGCCAGGCACAGAGCTCCCAAATGCATGTTTTAGACGGGTCGGCTTGATTTGTGATCAACAGTCTTTTCATTGAAGGCCATTTAGTGTTTCCTTTGGCTCTCAGTTTGATTTCTTTACTTGTCTGTGTCCAAAGAGGAACGAGCACACCTATTCACGAGATTGGCTGAGTGAGTTTTTAAGTGCATGAGAGACCCTCCATGTTCAAGGTTTCAGCGCCTAGAGTGGCGAACCTGGACCCAACCCAAATGCAAGTCAGTCACTCAAATGAAGTGACAGGAAGTGACCTCGTAAACGCCTTCATTCGTTTCAATGGGAGCCGATTTATCGTGTCTGCAAGGCATGCTGGGATAGCTGGAGATGCAAGGCAAGCCAGTGGAGTGACCGAAAGGCCTGGGAACGTGGTGCGCTAACCAATCAGATTAAAGATCTGACATGTAAACTGCCTCCTGTTTCAAATTTTATTTCCCCACTCCACGTAGTTCTATTAAGGAGCTAATTCTTGCTGTGTGGGGATTTCCAAAATATGAAATCAGTGTACAGTTAATCAACACTGTTTAAAATAGAAAACACGCCCACAAGCAGCTGATTGTGGGAGGGGAGAACGACACCAGGTGATTGTCGGAGGAGGTGTGGCTTCAGGGTGAGTTGCCACAAGGGTACAGGCCTGTAACTGGATAGCTCTCCCTCCACCCTTATTAGAAGAAGAAGAAGAAGAAGAAGAAGAAGAAGAATATAAAACACAAGGTCCTGTATAGGGAGAGAACATTAACATGCAGTACCCGCGGATGTACTGTAAATGGTGATTATTCAGTATAAAGTATAAAGCAGTATAAAGCAAAAAAAAAAAGAAAGCCTTGCTCATGTTGGAACTCAGCTGCAATGACAGTTTCCCTGTCTGCAGTCAGGTCAGGTCAGGTCAGGTCAGGCCATCTGAGCGGCTCGCTGACACCACACAATAATGAGCAGGCAAGAGCGGTCAAAAGCCAGGGTTCATAAAACAGTTCTGGCATGCGCACATGCAGATAATTTATGGCCAAAGAGCAATTCATATTCTCATATTCTCAGACCAAAAAATCCCCAAAAAACAGGAGCAAGGCTTTCAGGCTTTTCCTCTTCCTGCAATGGGTGTGAGAACGGGTTTCAGGTGCATTTGAGGAGGGGCAAGGTCAGAATTTGGGAGGGGGCGGAGCCACTGACGTGGAAAATGCCGGTCTTTCCCCGCATCTCCTTCCGTGATATATAACAGGACTCCCACACGGTGAACTACTCTGGGCCAAGTCAAGTCTGACAAGGTGACAGAGCACAGCGCACCGTGATGAAGTACCTCCAGATCCCCTTTGGTCTCGTATAAACCCTGCTAGAGGGGAATCAACACAGAGCACTTCTGCCTTTACCTTCCTTTATAAAATGGCATCGTGTGGGGGGGTGGGGGGTGGGGGGGTCGTTTGAAATGAAAGTCGCGGTGCGAGCAGAACCGAAAAGGGAAGTGCGGCCGCCGCTCTGCTTTGTCCCCGGGCCGGTGTGGTGCGAGCCCTGCAGTCAGCTACACGGCCTGACGCCTGTTAACAGAGCCGCAGTCACAGGGAGAGGTGCCGCACATGCAGCTCCGCACACAGCCTGTGCCCCCTTGTTTGTCAAGCACACAAAGTCTTGTTTAAAATGCAAATGATATGGAAAGGAGCTCATTATGCATGGAGCCGGTGTTTTGCAACAGTGGGACATTTGCATATTCCGCTGCAGATCTCGGGAAGCAGAGGAGTGGACATGCTGCTGTGTGGAAGGGCTGTCATGCCTTATGAAACCATTCTTTAATCACATCCAGGTCAGCAAGTACCTGGACTTCAGTTGTTATATATTTATTTTAAAAATTATTATTCTTCAGGGTGCATTTCTGCTCTCGTATGAAATATTCAACAACTTAAAAAATTTTTACACATCTTTTCGATTTAAATTTATAATTCAAATGCAACTAATACAGATCTAATTGTTTATTTTTTTAAACGCAATTTGCCTGATTTATACATTAGATTTCAGCACAAAAGGGCAACGCTATTTTGTGAAGCTGTCTCAGAGTCTGAAATTGTCATTGAAGTGCGTACTGTGGGAACAAATGGTTTCATCTGCAAACAAATAAACTCAGTTGACTGGACAACAATATCTCTTCAAAGGAATTTTTTTATTTTTTATTGTCGGTGCATCTTGACGACATTAAGATGCATCTGCAGGCTTACAGGACACAAATTCAGCCTGAGTCAGACCCATCCTGCACAGCCCACACACATCAGGGGCTGGTATACACCACGGACTCAGCGAGACAGAATGAACTAGCCTGGCAATAAAGCATGAATCCAATTTATATGTAATAATCCGAGAGCTACGCTGGGGTTGGTGTGGGGATGACGTTGAGTATGAGAATGCGGAGCAGAGCAGGGAGATGCAGGCCTTACCCAGAAGGGCCCTGTCTGCAGACACAGGCGCCCGTTTCAGGCGTCTGAAATGAAAGGTAATGGAATTTGGACCTAATATAAACAAAGCAAGGAACAGTAAATAAACCAAAAAAAAATATATAAAATTTGTAAACATGATCATAATACAAATTCCACTATGTTGAGTGAACGTTTCTCAAATCAGATGAGCTCACAGCAATCACCTACAGCTTGGGTTTTCGACTGAAGGAACCGCAGGGGGTCCGTGATCACACTGTAATCCACCCCCACACACTCCTCCCCCCCCCCCCCCCCCCCACGCCATCCGTGATCACAATCTTCCCCCCGCCCCCGCATGTGCAATTTCACTCCCCCAACACCCCCCCCCCCCCCAACCCTGGTCCACAATTACAATCTGCCACCTACACCCCCCCCCCCCCACCCCCTAACTCCCGGCCTGTCTGCAATCCTCATCTTCGTCTTCGCCAAACATATGACTCTTGTTAAGTCTTGACGGGGGGGGGGGGGGGTCTCCTGGGTGGAGGTTCCTGGCTGAAAGCCCCTCGATCAGGAGCCCAAACAAAAATGGGAAAAGCTGGAAACAGTGGCCAGGCCCTCTGTAAACACCTCACAGCTAGACCAATGAGGGTTTGTAGCTGGAGGGGAAGGCATCGCGTGTTCTTCCCTTGGCTGGTGTGATTCAAACCGGAGATGTTAGTTATTTTTTAGTTAGTTAGTTATTTTTCCTCTGTTCGTAAGAACAGGGCACATTATAATTAAGAATGCACTGGTTCCGTTGCCACGGGTCAGATATGAAGGCGTTGCTTCATATCCCGCTTAAAACTGGCCTGAAACGGACCAGTAGCATTCTGGTTACTCTCCGTTCGCAAACGGGGCTATGCTGTCGTCAGAGATATATCTGATTTGTCACCGGACCGTCAATATTCCAATGGGAGCATCAGATTATTCACAAATGCGCGGAACAACACATCAAATATATCTATGACCACAGCCAGAAAGCGTAACGGTTACTAGGGTTTACCCTCGTATTAATCTGACTCCAATATTAAATTATAATTTAAAATTTGGTTTTAACTATACGTGGAATTTGGAGTGGTTACACTCGGCTCTACCTTGTCATTTGCCTTCATTCCTCAATATATGCTCCCGGGTTTAACACTATTGTTAAATCTCAGTTCGGTGAAGCCCCCAGAGGGTAGGAAGCGGCCACCATAATACATGCCTTCCTTATATGGATAGTGCATCGATAGTTATGAGCCCAGGACGGTGCGTATCTATCGGGTTCCTTCAGGCGAATTTGACAAGGACCGGCGTATAACGCCCATGGGTCCTCTTAAGCCAAACCACCAGAACCAATACCACCAATCCCTTTAGCGGGCAGATCGTGGTCGCCTATCTAACTTGAAGACCTCACTAAAGACTTTTACTGTACTATACCCCTGATCAGTAGGCCCTAGTCAGAATTGTCCCCCTGAGTATTTAAACGGAATTACGGCTGAAAAGAAGAGAAAAGTGATTAGAGTCACAAAGACCACGCAAGTTAAAAATAAAGAGAATTTATTAAACAGGCAGGTAGGTCATTCGCTTCAAATTAGCAGTCAATTAAAATATAGAAAGTTTTTAAAAACATAAGTACAAAGTAAAAGTTCTTACCAGCCTGGTAACTACACACAAAATCACAGAGTCTGCGCAGTGTGGGAAGTCGATTGCGATCTTCCTTGTATAGCTACGCACAGAGCACAGAGTATGTGCACTGTGGGAAGTCGATTACGATCTTCCATGGTTCAGCAGCGCACAGACCACAGAATATGTGTTGTGTGGGAAGTCGGTTACGATCTTCCATTTCTATCTAGAGGGTACACAGAGCACAGAGTATGTGCACTGTGGGAAGTCGGTTACGATCTTCCCCGATTGCTTTGTCTCCCTTCCTTTTAGGCCAAATCCCGCGTTTGATCGCGGCGGCATTGCCATAAATTCACCTGTCCGAATAGAATTTGGAATTTCGGCCCCCACCATTTGGAGGGGGTTGTAAAAACAATCAGTGAGGAAATTGGGAAAAGGAGATGATTACCAGAGAGGACATTCCATTGTGCCAATTTTTCCCTGAGTTCCTGTAACTATGTTTTATTAAATTTTATTTGGTATGAAACATATTTCATTCAATTTCTTAAATTTCTCTGAATATGTACATACCAAACATGTCCAGAGGATGTAATATTATGGTGCAGTTGTCATGAAAATACCCTTTTGGTGTACCATTTTACAGGTAACCCATGTTATGATTACATAGGTTATAATATAGTAATATAATGAACACATATGCATGGTTTGTATGATTTTCCAGAGTTTGTAAATATGATGAATAGATGGTATATAGTCCAGTTCCAGAAAAGAAATAAAAAGGGTAATGACAGAGGGGACCACAGAGGGGCACTGTGTTACTGTCAAGCACAGTTGCCCCACCATTCGGCCAGAGGTCTGGTGATCTTTTTCCCCTTAATGGCCCCAACACACACACCTCCACAACCCTAGACAAAGAGACTAGGTCCCCTTATCTTAGTCGTGTCCAGATGGTAACATTCCAGAGAGTCAAAGGCCAGCTCAACCGAAGGAAGTCCGAGTAACTTATTGTTTTATTACATGGCTCTGCGTTCTTCGAAGTCCAGGATGAGATTCAGCCGGCAGGCTCGTCCAAATGCCAGCCTTTCCTGGTTCCCAGTTTGACTCCCCTCTTACACCTCCATTTAAACCTGGCTGTATGGTCTGCAGTGGCTCATATATTTGAAAGCCCCAATTAAACTTCACAAAGTGGAGTTAGTGTTAATTATTTAGGCACTGTTATAAAATGTGCGTTTTATGGTCAGTCCCCGTCGCTGGGGAGCGCGACACATCTCTTTAAAAACGCTTCTACTGTCCAGCTGAATGAGCCGCTCTGTCTGTGTGCTGAGGTCGTCTTTAATCCTCTTTCTTCTCCCCGACTGTCCCCACGGAGTCCCTCTCTCCACCATCACACCATCCAGCTCTCTAACTACCTGCAGCGTGTTTTTTTCTGATGTGACCAAATGACACCACATCCGGAACTGTCAGAACAGAGAACCTGTCAAATGTAGAAAATATCAACCAATGAACATAGAGTTTAAAAATCATTTTTAATGTCCTAACCTCGCCCAAACAGCATGTGCTGATGACATTCTTTTTGGGCTTCTTAAACATTTGTTGTACTTCTTACATGGCCTACACCTGTAAGAAAATACAAAAAAGCATATTAAAAAGTATAAGTATAACTGGGAAAGGTAGAATAAATAAGGAGGCATTTGATGATCACCAGGAATCTAACATTTTACATTTTTAACAATTATGTGTTATATATATCAGGCTATGTTCATGTTAATTACATTTCTTCCCCCTCATAATCACAAGCATTGTTTTCTGAAGAAAATGACTAATGATTAATTTTCCACAGTGTGACATTAGCTAAACGCAGCTTCTGCATGTGTATCTGCTTTCTCATAGCTGTCTGGTGACTTGCTTATTAACCAATCCTCAAAGGGTTCAACTGCATCCCACAGCACCCAGATGCCAAGGCAATCCTGGGACACTGCAGAGAAGAACCAGTTAGAGAAATCAGTGAAGATGTACACATGGTAAAGTCAAAGTGGCATCTGATCTGTCTTTCATGGCACAGAAAAAAGAAGAGAAATAAAAAAAGAAATCTCAATTGGTGTCCCTGAGGGACCATCGTGAATCAGATTCAGATGCAAATGGACACTTCAAATTTTGCAAACATTTAAAGAAAAAGTTTTTACAAATGTACCTTTTTTCCATCAAGCCACTTACGCATTATAAATACATCTCAATGGCTTTCATGGTTTTTTTTGTACCCTGCTTCCATCAGTTTTCTACATTTCGGTTTTTGCTATAATTTATTTATATTTTTTAAGTCGCTTTCTGAAATGTGAGTATTTGTTCAGTGGATGTCCGTTAGTTACATTTTACCCAGGCCTCATTATTTCGTTCAGCAGAAGTGCAGTGGCACAGTTTGAATGACACGGCTGTACATAGTTTATGGCAATTTTTAGCACCACACCACACGTGGGAGTCACATGTTTAAAAAAGTTATGCCCAAACTAAATCGATAAACTTGTGTCAAATATTTTCTGAGATTTCTGAGGTTGCTGTTTATTTCAAATCCACTGAACTTTAAAGGGCCAGAATTGCTTTTAAATGGACACAGGCCAGGACTGACAACCACAAAACTGGCTTTTGGAAGGACCGTGTCTTACAGTAGTGTGGTGTTCTGTAATCTGAAACTTGACTGAAGAATATCTTTAGGCTCAGCTGGACCGTAGCTCTAAAAAACTGATCAAAAGACAAACTGCCTGCCCACAGCAGTGGATAACTTGCAGACAACTTTATCATCAGTAATTTTCAAAGGTTTGCTTGCCCAGATTTATCAAAATTTCCCTTCACATTCTCTCGATGGTGAGCTGAAGGGAAACTCACTCTCCTGTATAGTGCTAGCTATATAATACAGTGAGTCAGTATCGCTTGAGTTCCCAGGAAGTGCTTTACAGTCATATCTCGTTTGATTGGTGCAGGCTCTTCAGGGGGAGTGGCTTCATCATGTATTCCTAACATGCAGTTCAGATGCCTACCCCATGTGCCAGCTTCCCATCCAAGCACAGAGGACCGTAAGAGGAAGACGGTTCACTGGCATGCCGTGCTCCGCCAGCATCTCTGTCGACTCGGGGGCCCGGAGAAGAGGGAGCATGACCGATGGAGCTTAAGGTTTGCCTCCCGGGGTTTCTCAGCCGAATGGCACGCGCCTGGCACTAACATGGGACCTGCGACTCGGGATCAGAGCGAATAACGAGATTACTGCACCGCGTCTGCGGAACGCCGAACAGTAACCGCAGCAACAACGCCAGCGCTCGGCAACGGCAACAGCTTTTCAGATAAGAGCGCACCTTTCCCAAACGTGCCGCGATTTCCTGTTTGTGTCGCGCGTGGTTTCCCGGGGTGATTTGGAGGCCCGTGGGCCCCGGGCTTCGGAGCGCGCTCGCTGTGAGCCCCTCCCCCCCCCCGCTATCTCCAGGGCCCAGGCGTTTTGGGTGGGGGGGTGTGGGACCCTGTGCCAGGCACGTTAAGCCTTCGCTGGCAGCTCGCCAACCCGCCCCCTTCCAGTTCCATGACCCCCCCCCCCCCATTCTCTCACCAGTCCCCATGCCAGCTCCACGCCTCCCCCCCCCCTTGCCAGTCCCCATGCCAGGCCCTGTCACGCCATACAGCATTACTGGGGCAACTGCATGGCAGGAAAAACATTAACCTCGCACGCCATCTTAGCATCATGTGACAAGCAGCTAGCACCTGTTCAGAGGAGACCTGGATACAGAAATTAACTCACTTTTCTGCAATTATGTATTTTTATATTTTTTAATAATACTAGCATAGTAGAATATATGCTTCTTCAGATTAAGACCATATCCCCTACAGGGGATAAATTGAACTGCCAAGTCTTAGGACGATAAGCACTCTATAAATGTCAGAACCAAAAACGAGTGGATTTATTGGCATTGTACTTAATAGCAAAGTACACTGAAGCACATTCATGACAATAATGTGACCACACACTGTTAAAATGTTCAGATGTGAAATACAAGCACAATTGAAATTTCTTTCATGAATGCATCATTATTCTGTTTGTGTCACTGATCTTTCTGATCCATATTGCATGTTCAATTTGTTATATCGTGAATTATTTCTCCTAATTTGTCCCCGAAGGAACTGGAGCATTATCCAGCAGTCAGACATTTAATCCACTTCTAAATCTGATTCCTAACAGTAAGTTACACGGTGGGTAAGTTCTAGGCCCACCTCCCAATGCATTGTTCATATGGCATTTGCTACAGTTATTTACATATGGCTGAATATGGCATATGCTCTTTAAAAATTAAAAATAAAAACAAAATGACAAAAATTCATCCACATTGCAAATAGATGTACTATACACTGTCTGCACAAAATAAATAAATAAATAAGTTAATAAATACATAAATAAACAGTGGGATGCATGTCATTATCCAGTTGTCTTTAAGGGTGACTTTGATTGACAGAAATGATATGCTGTGAAATCACATTTCAGGGAATAAACATCTGCTCCTCCTGCACACGTCAGATCCAAAACACCGCTCGCACTCGCCCCTCAACAAAAGACTGCTTTGTCATGGTGAAACATCTCCCTTTGGACACAACATCTGCTCAGAATGATTGAATAACAGACTGAAGTTTCATTCTCTTTCTCTCAGATAGAATACTGGTGGCACACCCCAGCCCCGCCCACGCTGTCTTGCTATAGGCCAGTTCCCACATGGCCTACTGTAGGCTATGTGACATGTGATTCTATAATAATAATAATTCAGGTGCATTATACCTGTTGGTATGTAGTCAAGAGCAACCTGGATACGGCTAGCTAACTCTTTTGTTGAAATGCTCAGCCAATCAGAAAGCAAGAGAACAAAACCGGCGCATCATTTTGAAAAGCTAATGGTGGAAAAGGTTGATGCAGCTGTGGGCCACTCATTATACAAAGATAAATAGGAATGACAGGCAGCCATTCTAAAAAACCACTGAGGCAAAAAGTGTTTGAGTTCATGCCCAGATGCCTGACAGAAACAGATGGTTTGAGATTAATTTTCAATAATAGTTAAATTTTCAATTCTCAGAGTTTTAATTGTACCACAAAGTTTTGGTTCCAGCCGAATTTGAATAGGGCAGGTTACACTCCCCAGTTGTGGGGGTGTTGGCTATTTCTTCTGGGTCATCCCAAATTTGTGAAGGATCACCTCCAGCAACATAGGCACAAGTTTATGACCAACTTATAATCGTTTATACGGAATCTACCGATGCCTTTCAGCTGACCTCACCTGCAGAGCTTGCTTATTTGGATGAAGAGATTACACAATTTTTAACACTCAATACATGTCCAGTGTGTTTTTAGTTTGAGCCCACCTTGTAGGCTTCAGTGCTCAGTTACCTGTGTCATGATGACAAGTGGTTTCTCCTGGCTGGCTGTATTATACATCCAGCACACTCTATGCTGTGACCTGTATATAGCTCCCTTCCTGAGAAATGTTATAATTATGTACTCATTTATATGGTGAACATTAGATCTGGATGACAGTGAACCCAATAAATCATTTGTTAAAAAAAAAAATAAAACCTTAAAAAATCAATGAAGAAGGAGCCTAAACATTCAAAGAGAAATGTAGGTTTTTTTTTGTTTTTTTTTGCCATCACAGGTAATTAATGTTTCTGGAGCCTGAGTATCCCAGAATGGGCAGACACATGATTATGGAAGTCATAAGACATAACGCAGAGGGTCTGAACGTGACTTGTAGTCCACAGGGAAACCGACTGCACACCTACGCACTGAACCTTTCTGTTTGAGCCAATCACAAGCTCTTTCCTCTAACCCCCTTTCTGAATCAAGTGGGGAAAAAACATCCTGTGCATGACCCTGTGGAGTAGCTGCAATGTGAAACCATGAACCGAATGAGTTTTCTGTCATGCAGTGATTGTGGAGTGGCAACAGCGTAAAGCTGACGCAAATGTGCAAACATAAGCAGTATTCATTTTCACACACATACGCTTTCTCTGTCTGTCTGTGTGTATTTGGGCTGCTCTGAGTTCTCCCGTAAATAACAGCCCGTGTATTTATCATGGGGCACTGATTTAATAAAAGACATCCGACCCACTAAGGGGACGGGAGCAGACCTTATACTCCGACCTCCTTTTACCGAAGGCCAATGTCTCCAGCTGCACCACTGAACCAGAAAACGCACCTCTTTATCATCTCTTTCCTTACGACCAGGTTTTGAGGTTGCGTAATTGTTTAAAACTGCTTAAAATTAAGTTGCTATAAAATTGAGGTTTTTGTGAAAGCCCAAATCAAACATTAACCATAGAAAATGAAAGCTGACAGCTACTGCTTAGGCAACAGTAAGGAATTTGTTTATTTATTTATTTATTTACTTATTTATTTATTTAATAAAATTGTAATCATCGCAGATTGCCAGGAAGCTATTAATATTCATCGAGGGCAGATTCTAGCTCTCGTGTCAATTA
The DNA here is from genome assembly GCA_039654925.1 of Anguilla pacifica. Classification (NCBI taxonomy): domain Eukaryota; kingdom Metazoa; phylum Chordata; class Actinopteri; order Anguilliformes; family Anguillidae; genus Anguilla; species Anguilla pacifica. The sequence goes on from CM077288.1 coordinate 878,304, forward strand.
CAAGCATTTTCAAACTTTTGCGTTTTACGCGATATTTTTGCGCAGTAGAGGAGGGTAAACATGGAGATGGATTCTGTGGTCGTGTAATTAAAAGGAAAACAGGCCAAGACAAGATGAAAATGATTGCAATCAGCGTGTCTTAATCATGGGGCTAAAGTAGGAATTTATTGAACTGAACTTTTTAATGTGTTCCTTCATGAATTTCAGGGGCAGTCTGGCCTTTTGTGACGGGTTATTTCACTCGCCTGAGGAGGAGTGGGGCTGCAAATAGTGTCATCTCTGATCTTTTGTAGCTTATTATTATTATAATCTCGGGTGGCACGGTTGTGCCTCACAGCAAGAAGCTCCTGGGTTTGAATCCGGCCAGGTCCTTTTGGGAGTTTACCTACAGTGGCCAAACTATCAGCAAGGACTATGCATCACACATTCAAACACATATCAGAGAGAAATTACAGAGTACTCAAGATCTCCTATGTCCTCTCATAAATATACAACGAACTTTAGATTCTTTGATCTTAATAAATAAAGTCAAGTAAGTAAGGAATATTTTTTTGTAGGGCATTTCTGTTCATGACTTGGTGGTTTGGTGTTAATAATTTCTGCAATGATATCAGTATTCCAAAACCATCTCCCCTTTGAGAGAGAAAAGAATGCAAACCACACCGGCTTGACATTAAAATATGCTCTGTGCGTAAAATCGGCCAGATTACTTTAACGCTCCACATCACAATAAAAGATAAAAGCCAGGGAATTGATGGTGCCGTGTGGCCCTATCAGAAGTAGCGGTGTGGTCGATTTGTGAAACACCAATCAGTACCTTTTTACCTTAAAAAAAGGCAAAGTTGACCTTCTGTATCAAACAGGGAAAAAAGGCATTTCTGCCCCATATAATTTTATTCCAGTATGAATAAATATTTAAACGTGTGTACATTTGCACGAGTGCTCTTGTATAACTCCTAATACGCACATATAAAGAACACTGTGTACGAAGCAGATCCCATCTGAGAGTACTGGCAATTTAATATACGATTTCATTCATATAATGATTTTATCATATAATATCTAATGCCAAAGCATGTCATAAAGGGAATGACCGTTACTGTGTACACAAGGAAATCATGTTTAATGTGTAAGGGCTGATGTTTTTCTGACAGCGAGCTGCCCAATTATAGAACCCGCTGTCTCTCCAGGACTGATGCTTCATTATCCTCCAGTTATTCCATTTCTAAACTGAAAAAAACAAACATATTTTAAGCACCTTGTTTTGAAAAGGGTATAATTTTGATTACATCAATTGATAACACATCCAAGATTTGGATGCCGAGATGTGTTGATTATTTTCACTTTTTTGTGATCAGTGATTTTCCAGTGTTTTCAGAATGTCTAGAATGTCTTGTTTGTCTTCTCCTGAATAAACTAATCACATATTTTTTTGCAATAGAAACTATATCTCATGGCATTCCGATATACAACAGCAAAATTATAACTAAAATAACAATAATAATAATTATTCAATATTGGTCAGCAGTGTGATATGATTGACTGCATTTTATCTGGATTTAGGCAGACTGTGATGGCATTCATTTCATAATATCGATAACTGGTGTTTGTTTTCACCATAAAATGCATTTTTCCTAGAATCTGTTTCCACTCAAATATTCTCCAAAACTCCAGTGATATGTATCAGCATGCTTCTTATGCAATAAATGAATTTCCATAAAGTTATCACATCAGTACCATCACAGCCAGAAAAGTAAATGTGGAGAACGATGATGGGGGCAAAAAGATTATCTTACAAATATAAACCTTCTAAATTTATGCAAATTAACAGTTATACTCTGAAATGCTAAGCCGGTCTTATACCTGTCACCGCGTGACAGGGCAGCCACCTGCATTTTGCAAACTGACAGGAAGGAGCCACATTTTCGGGTTTGGAAGAGGCACAACTCACCTGCTAATTGCACACACCTGTTGGCATTTTTGACCTGGTGATTTTTTTCTCCCTCCTCGTGAGAGTTGGGCAGCTTGGCCTTTCTGAAAAGAGTCGCATGACAGAGGGGAAGGAGGAGCGGATTCTGGCGGTGGGCACGCTCACTCCTGCTACTGCATTCCCTCGCTGTTACCTTTCCCTTATCGTGAAACAACCTGACATTTCATTTAGAGTCTTGGCGCGCATGCGTGCGAGCGCGTGCGGATTCCTGACACCGTGTGGCATGTCTGGCGTGGGTTTGGCGTGCGTTACGTGGACGACGGCAGCCGCGGGCGGGGCGGGGCGAGGGCGGAGTTTAATCCAGTCGCACCCGTCGGCGTGACCCGCGGAGGACTGTCGGCCGCTGTCCCAGCTCTGTTTATTCTATTTTACCCACTTCTTTATGTGACAGGGCTGCTCTGCAGTTTGGACGGCCAGGGGCATGGGTGCATGTTTCATCCGAATGACTCGTGGGCTAATTTAATCTCTGCAGGTCTGGACATTGCCACAGAAATGTTAAAAATAGATGCAGCTGCATTGTATATAACTGAAATATACACTGTGAAACAAGCCATATTTAAATTTTGTAGATAATTACTCATTTTAATAAAACACAATTAGTTTTGCTAGATATATAATTGTTCTACCAGGTCACAGTCTTTCTGAAAGAGAGCATTGTTAAGGACACATTGAACTCTTGCAGACTCCAGTGGAGAGGCACTAATGAACAGAAATTCACAGAAATATGTCTGCTTGGAAACACCTCCCTAAAAAAGTATTGTATAACCTACAATCAATAGGCTGGAGGCACCGACTGGACTGTGGATGCAAATAAACACAAATGAACCGAAGGAAATCTGTTCATTACAGTTGCTTCTATCATATCTCTTAACTAATAAAGGTCTTTAGCCTCTTCTGAGGTGGCCATTCCTTTGTGTCATGGGAGTACTGGATAGGGCAGATAATCTTATGCAGGGTCAGAATTCTGCTGGAGGACATTTTAAAACCAGGGCAGTCAATGCCCATGTGAAACACTATTAAAAATGTAGCTAATGTGTTTGCATGTATGTATGTATTTATGTATTGTGGAAGTATGTTTTTTCTTCATTCTTTTAATGTTTTTACATTTCTTCTTATTAAAGATTGTACTGATCAAGAATATATTCAAATGTATGTGATTATGGGATGATCACTGAAGAACAGTAGGTATTCTGTGTTATGTCTAAGAATTTGTAACTAAGGAAAGACAGTGGCCTCCTTGTACACTGATGCATACTACCTAGAGAATCTTTGAACCCCAGTTGCAGGAGGGAAAATTGTAAACATTTACTTAGTGGAATTTTGTAAGTAACTTCTGTTGGGAAACAGTCTTGTGCAGAAGACCTTTGAGTTGCAAGGGAAGAGAAAGGATACTGACCTAGAAAGAACTGATTTGCTATATCTAGTAAATGTATAGATTATATTCTATTAAAATGAATGAATGAAAATCAAAGTAATCACGGCAACGGTAATGATATAAACATAGTTTGTTAGAGCATGGTGGTGTGTATATGAGTCAATATTTCATTTGGATTACAGCATGTAGTGAATGCATGTAAAGTGCGTGTACTTTGGAACTGGAAGATTGAACAATTGTTAATCATGAGGACAAATACTTGTTATTCAAGTTATGCATATACATTCCTCTATAAGTGTGTGTAGTGAAATATCTGTTATTGATTAAAATGGAAGATTATACAATAGTTATTGTTAAACTAACTGATGAAACATAAGTTTGACCTAGGCTGGGATTGGTTATTTTAAAGGGAAGATACATCAGGGTAGGAGGAGATCTGGTTGTATAAAAAGGATGTAAAACATAATGCGAGAAAGCTCTCTATGTGTCTTTATGGTACTGGAGACCTCCCGTAGGCCTACGTACATGAAAAGGATTATTGATTGAAGAGTATAAAAAGGTTATTAGAAGAAATCATAATTTCTAGTCTTTATTCTTACATCGCCGACTCACCCACTGAACCTAAGAAGAGGTTTCCTCCACAGTATGTATGCATGTCTGTCCATTATCTATACCCGCTTATCCTGATCAGGGTCATGGGGGCTCCTGGAGCATATCCCAGCATGCATTGGGCGAGAGGTAGGAATAGGCCGCAATCTATCGCAGGGCATTGCACATATTTATGTATATGTTCATATGTATGTATGTATGTATGTATGCATGTACTTATGAGGGTGCAAAATGAACATTTCCATGTGTCATATGATATCTCATTAATTTCTCTCTCTCTCAAAACAAACACCATAAACTGACCCGAATTTCACCTTTTTATTTAGTGGCAGTAGGGATGAGAAAGGAAAATTATTTCAAATATTTCCAGACAGACAGATAACTGCCCTTGCCCCAGCCGGCTCTCCTGGGGTGTATTGCTCTGTATTGAGTGCTTGTTTGATTGGTGAGAGGGACAGGGACATTTGCAGTTTGATTTGTGATATGATTACAGGAGTGCCACTCCAGCCAAAATCAGTATTATAATAACGCATTTTTCTCCATGTTACATCGTAATATATACAAATATACAAAGTCTGTTATGCTTATCCACTGTTCTGATTTAATTTGAGTTTGTTTATATTGGCCTGTACTTGACCTCCACAAGAGGCCTATGCTATGGTGAAATAAATGCGGATAAATTGCAATCAGTCTTTCACTACTTGTCCATTGCGAATTAGTTGGAGATTATCCTCATGTTTTTGAGTCTTGAGCTTGTTTTGATCACATGAAACGGTTGCGATCTTTAGCCGCATCTCTGATCTTTGTTGTGTTTAGCTGCATTTAGCTGCTTTTAATCTGCTGGTTTATTGTTAGAAACATGGGCTCTAATAGGCTACGCTAACAGGGTTTAAGGAGAAAGTCCTCGCTTGAGTTTCACGACAAATACCCAGAATCCCTAAGAAAACAAGTTGTGCAACAGAACACGGTGGGGGGGGGGGGGGGGGGGGGGGGGCATGTTGTCATTTAAGGTCTGTAGTATTGGATTAAAAACAAGAGATTTTGGGGTTGTTGGGTGGCTCGCCCTGTTAAAGCACTGTTGTACTGCATGGATGAGGCCCACATTCAGATGACATCAAATGACTGAGCTAGTAGTGTGCTATGAAGCAGCTTTGAAGGGCAAGGCGTAATTGGCTTGACCTTTGCCCCGATACTCAATTGGTTGAGATGATAATGAGCCATCATGAACGAGATTCCATCCCCCCATTGTCTAGTGAGGGGGAAGCATCTCACTCAAACTCCAGGCTGCACCTGATTTTTGATTTTGTCCACAGCTGACACAGAAAATATATATACTGCGTACACTTGTCTTTAACTTTAAAACGAATTAAACAAATCTGCGCTTAACGGCAGCTGCTAATTACACGTTATTTCTCTCGCCCTTCAGTGCCAAGTACTACCCCGTGATGTCACCCTGCCCTTTTCCTGGTTATATTTCACGCACTGACACCCGGCACACTTGATTGGGGCATCATTTACATCCCTTAGCCTCTGTGATGTATTATTTACAGGTCCTGCCAAAGATATCAAATGATTTCTCTTGCCATGAAAAGCAATTTATCGGAGAACATAAGGCGTACTTTCAAGTGATTGAAGTGTTTGTCACCTAGTTTGCATCCTCCATCTGACAAATGTTACCCATCTTCATAAGACCCAAATTGGACCTGAAGACAGCTACATTATTTGAGCCACCATGAGATTTATATTTTCCATTACTACTTTTTCCTCAGCAACACTACAGCAAGAAACATACATCAAAAAACTTGCTAATGTGTTCATGTATACATACATATGATATCGAATGGAACATAATTCTTTTAGCTCTTAGTTTCTATTGAGAAGAGAGAAAAAGGATTATTTTGCATTTGAATTAGACATCATGCCATGTGACATGTTTAATTTATTGACTTTCCCTCCTCCCTGCAATCTTGAACAAACCTCTTTTGTTGTTTCAGCGTTAACATTGTAATGTAAGAGCCTTGCAGCTTGACCTGTCAAAGTGAAAACACTTCCTGAAGTGTCGTCTTGCGTTCCAGTCTGCTTCCTGTCGGTTGCATTACGAATTCATCTACTTTTGTTATTTAATGATCCCTTCCTTTACAATGGTTCAGTTGACAGTTGGTTTTTGTTGCTTGAGAAATGGTTAAACCAGAACATATGTGGGAGAGAGAGAGAGAAAATGCACATTGTAAGGTTTCCTTTTTATTTAGTCGCTTTGAAAAGCTGCAGACAGCGATATGTGAATTAGACAACTTCAGAGATGGTTGCGATTACCTGAATTTAAAAAAAAAATGAATGAAAGAAGGAAGGAAACAAACAAGCTCAGCCAGCCTGTGTTGTGTTGAGTCAGATGAATGATAAACAACATGGCCATGCCTGAATAAATAATTTGAAATAAAATATGTTTTGAAGTTTTAATCCATGTTTTCATAAAATTTTTAACAGTCCCCGTGATTCTTGAGCACTTAATTATGCTGACTGCACTTTGCTCCTACCTATTTTACTTTTAGGCTTCAGTCAACAGTGTATTATGATGCATATCATTAAAACAATGAATAATTTAAAAAAAGGAAAAAATGGCAGAAATCAGATGTTGCAAAGCCTTTACCAATTATTTAACTGTCGACTCTTTTTGTCACATAAAACTAATTAAATTGACCCAGAACATTTAAGCACCTATCTGCTGGAGAAACACATCTGCTGTTAACAAACAAGCCAGATATAAATTCATGACATACAGATTGACTTCACACTGAAATATGCTCCCTCATCCCTGCTGAGGCAGTTCTTCTTCTCTGATTTGATGTGGAGGAACAGCTTCATGGCAGATTGACAGATGTATTGTGGGAAATTGTGTTCCTGGCCTCTGACCATGCCTATGCAGCAGCAGAAAATTGGCCAGCTCCAGTAAAGACACTATAAAGAGACAGGCTAATGGATTCATCCTTTCACTCTCATCACAGTCACCAATTAGTCACTACAAGCACTTATCAAAGTAAACAAACAGCAGGGGTGTCCGTACAAAAGATTATTTATTTATTCATTTGTTTATTTTTATGCATACTAAAACATATTGCCGTTCTATACATCCATATTACAGACGCTCTGCAAACAGGGACATTCAATCAGAATTGGCACAATAACCAATTTGTTCAGAGTGTATTTTCTTAATAGTACAGAAATCGTTGGTCATATAAATACCAATCGCATGCACTGAGATGTTTTTTAAGACACTGTATTTGACACATCCCTCAAGGCAAAGAAGTTCTTTGTCACTCTATCAGTTTTTTTGTGTGAATATTTTCTGCGTAGTGAACTCTTGTTCTGGGAAAAACAAGGAACTTTTATTCAAAAATGAGCCATGTCTGATTTGTGTGTCCGATAGAGCCATAGGGTTAGAGTGTGGGTGTTATGTTGGTGGTCCGAACTACACAAACAAACGAGCCTCTAGTTCAACTGCCTTATCCTCGTTTGGCAGTCTGAGGTGTCTGGATTTTCATTAGCTCTATCATACTATATGTATGTCACAGAAGTTATGTTAACGTTTGATTTCAACAATGTACCAATCGGTCAGTCAGGAATTACTGCGTGAGTTCAGATTCAGATTCAGACAACTTTATTGACCCCAAGAAGGGCAATTCATTTGCAGCTTACCCAGTCCATACACAACTCCAAAACTCACAGACAAGGTAGTTATATGTCAGAGGCAACAGATCAACATACATGGGTCGATACAAGGAAACAACGAGCAGCTCAGCTTCCTAAGTTCATAATGTACATGGTAATATGCAGTGGCAGTCTCTCTCAGAGTAAAGGACAGTTTTCTTGAAGAGGCATTCTGATCATCATGTGTTTACATGAGGGAAACCGAAATTGGCTGAACCGGAATTAGATTTTTGGAGTCACACTGTTTTCAGAAGAACACAGAAGTAATGCTGGAGGTGCTTCAGCATCAGCTACACAAGGTGGTTTTAGGAAATGATGCCACATGCAAAAATAAAATAAGTCATTATGTGGACATAAGATGGAAACACAATGAGCACTTGAGAAGGCTCTGCTCCATCGCTTGCTTTGGAAACTGATTCAGTATATGTGGTATGCAGGATAAGCATCTCAGACACTGTTATACAAAAAGCTGAGAGTGAAGACATCTTCTTAATGCACCGTGGCATTTATCTACCTCATAATCATGCCAACCAATCTTTCCACTCGCTTGCATAACTACAAATAATATCTGTAGGATGTTACACAGAAGATAACTTTTATACATAACTGAAGAAAAAAAGATTGGAATAAACCCACACTGAATTTGTTGAAAATAAGCTAAATGTCACAGAAGACTACACAGAGAAAACCGATGGTTGTGAGGAAACAACTCCATAAGGTGGGGTTTTCATGTCAACAGAAAGCTGTGCCTTCTGAAAGAGATCCATGAAGGCAGATAATAGCACCTGGACTGATTACCAATCACCTGAGTTCACTGCTGTGCTGTGTGTAAGGCTGCCACTGGCTGTGCCACTGTCCATGGTGCTGAAGCTCTTCCAGGCATTGGGAGGCTAAGGGCCCTATTTAAACAGCGTTAGCGCATGGTCTAAAGTCTACAGTGACCATAGAGAAGGAAAAACCTCCTGTTCACACATGAGCACACATACACACTCCTGTGTGTCATGTGTGCTCATGTGGCAATGAAATAGTGTCAGAAAGCCACAGAGCAGTTCTCGAAGTCCCGGCAGGAAGAAATGAGCAAGCCAGCGATGGTGGTGAAAGCAAGGATGACTTCACCTTTAAATGCAGCCTTTTATGGAATTCATGAGCAGTCTTGCCAAACCTGTGTGGCCTTTTGAAAAGCCAGCACAGAAACTATGGCCTAGCCTTTTGAAAGTCAGATGTGGCCTTTGGAAATTCTCATGAAGGTGCAAAAAAAAAACACAAAACCTTTTCCAGCTGTTACGTCCCAAATCTGCCCACAACACTAGAACATGGACAACACAAATTGCCCATAAAAAAAAAAACTGTGCAAAAGAAATTTCTACCAACATACTATAAACAAACACATTTATTATAAAGACACACAAACACAGAAAGTCAAAACTATAATGTACAAACAGTTGTAGGTGCTGGACAAAATGGGCAAGGCCAAAGCTGGACCTACAGAAGACTGCTAACCCTAGTCTGCAACAAATAGTAGATTTCCTAATCTGACCTAAAACCAAATGTGCATATAAAAGAAAATGAACATCCTCTGTCCAGGCACCATGCATAAACAAAGCAAGAAGCAAAACAAAAACCCACAAGCCTACAACATAATAATTTTTTTATTGATTTGTCTATTATAAATAACATAACTAAATGAACAAAAATATAACCACAGGGCAACATTTGTAGTGCAGGAAACAAGGCTACATAACAAAATAACAAGAAATAAGTCATTTTTGAAAAATGAATACATAAAAATGTAACAATTGGACTGGAAGCATAGACACGACAAACACATAGAAGAGAAGAAGAATAAAAAAGGAAGCGCTGTATAAATCCATACATGGATCTAGTATGTATAATTCAATGGATGGAGTATTAATAACTGGAACATGCTCATACATATACTTAATGTACAGGTCCTATTCCTCAAAATGACCAGAGTCATGAAGAACTTCATTTAAACTTCAAGTTCAGAAGTCTCAAGAAGGCCATGAAATTTTTTTTTAAAGCTGCACAACAATTTAAAAAAGGCTATGCCATAATTTCAAAAAAGGCTGCAGGTGAATTTCAAAAAGGTGGGTTTGGGTGTAAAGGCTCTGTCGGCTTTGATAGAATCCTCATGGATTACAAAAGGCTGTGCATGCATTTCAAAAGACCACTTCTGTTTTCAAAAAGCTGCTTGTGCCGCATATGAATTTCCTATATTTGGTGTCTTGCATACCTGAAAAAAAGCTTTCTGGCTGCCCATGGTAACAATACCTGGATACCTTTCTTATATTGCTGGAATTCATATTTTTCGTTTAAAAAAAGAAATAAATAAAAATAACCATGTCAGACACTCACAAGTCTTTTCATCTATCTACACTATGGCCAAAAGTATGTAGAGACATGAAATCCGACATCTCATCCAAAATTATGGGCATTAATATGGAGTTGGTCCACCCTTTGCTTCTATAACAACCTCCACTCTTCTCGGAAGGCTTTATACACATGTTGGAGCATTGCTGCAGGGATTCACTTCTATTCTGCCAGAAGAGCATTAGTGAGGTCAGGCACTGATTGGGCGATTAGGCATGGCTCGCAGCTGGCTGTCCAATTGATCCCACAGGTGTTGGTTGGTTGTTACTAAAACATTGTCGAATGAACGAATGGCGCTATTCACATTACACAATAAGGTTAAAGGACTACAAAAACAAAAAGGGACACTATTGCACTTTCCTGACATTCTTCATATTACAGGGAAGGGAAGAGACAGCGAAGGCCAGGAGGCTCTTTTGCACCATTCTGCATGCTGCACGGACTCAGAATTTCTTTCAGTACACACAATTTGCACATTCTCAGCTTCTATACTGTTCTAGAGATCTTTTTTTTCCATTCTCCCCCAGCCCCAGAGCACAGAGTACAGTAATGTGCGTCAACAGAAAAGTTGTGCTTTTTCCCTGAAACCAGTTTGTTCTGATATGTGCTGTTTGAAAGGGAAAAAGAAAAATAGTAAAAAAAAAATTTTTTTTTTTTTTTTTTAGAAAAATAACAGTATTTAAGGGCAGAAGGACATTTGCCAGGTAGAAAATTGTGAAAAGAGTTCAGGCCCTTTTCAAAGGTCTCTCCTAAAAGGAAAAATAAATGCATTTCCTGTACAATGTTTTTTTTCCTTCTCCTAGTGCAGTCCTTACAAAGATAATTGAAGACCGACTTTATTCTTTATTTGTTTAGAGCATGCTCTAAACTTTTTCAATGGGCCCTAATTTAAACAATTTCAAGTCCAGGTTGATAATGCAGTATGCCAGTTAGTGAAGAGTCAGAGGAGGTAATCCAGACGTACTGAGTTTATTTATTTTGCCCACCACACTGCTCACACTATCCCGGCACCCCGACTGATTCAGCTTTTATTGTACCTGAAAACGTAACGTAACATGCACCCAGGAGAAACTGCAGTATTTACTCACCAGATGACGGGTGTCATTCCCACTTCCACAGACTCAACGAGCGCCATGTGGCGTGTTGAGCTAATAAGCCTGTCTTGTCATATTTTTTTTTTTAGATCTAAGAGACAATTTAAAAATCGTCAAGCTGTATCTATCAACACTTTCTGAGTTTTTATTAATTTATTTCTTTATTATTTATTTGTTTGTTTGTTCATTAATTCATTTACACTGTGGGCTGAGCACCCTTTGACACGCAGGTCAGGCCCTAATATCCACACGTAGCCCACTAATGTACGGTCAGAGCCGTTTACCCTTTAACCCGGAACTGAACCGAGTGAACACACTTCAGCGGGAACAGTGGTCCTGCTGAAGCTGCCTGTCGTCTGCCGCCACCTCAGCTGCTGCCACTGTAGGGGTTGCCATGGGAACCTGGTGACAGTGCGTGAGCTCGGCGGTTTGGGGTGACGGGTTATTGTGGAGCCAGAAGCTAATGGAAGACCTGAGGAGGAGGATGTTCGCTGGGCTAGGTCTGCATGCCCCAGGTGATGTCATATCCTCCCCGTCTGCAGTCCGCGCTCACGTCTAAGCAAGCGCAATCACGGCTCCTGTAAATGCTAGCGCTAGCGCTCCCTGATCTGCATGCGTTTCCTTCTAACTACTCATTAAACCCATTAATGGTGTCTTACGTGTGTTCATACGAATCGACTCTAATCACTTTTTTCTCTCATCATTTCTGCCTCAAAATCTGCAGTACTGTTTTTTTTATTTATTTAAAAAAAACAAAACAAAATGTTTTTTTACACAATATTTCATGTTTATTTCATCCTAACAAGGATTTAGGATGTGTTGTAAAACTTGGCCAGACAACATTCAATAAGAACCAACAAGCAAAAACAAATCCGCCTGCCTCTAAACTGCTTTTGTTTTTAGTGGGTTACATTTATTATGATGCTCCAGAAAAAAAGAAAAAAACAAAACTAATACATTTGTGTGCTGAGTACCACACACTAAATATTGCTCATTTATATAGCTTGTCTCAGTGCAGGTCCACTTGGGACAGCAAGACGTGACAGCTAACCATTTATCACACTGCTCCCTGACTTTGCTCTGTAGGCCAATGCTTGGAAGAAGGGAGGTATAACTTTGGCATTTTAATGTTTCCAGAGAGATAATTGTCTTACGAGACGTCACTTAAAATCATCAGCAGACAATCACGTAGTCTAATTTCATCTCCATAACTTGCATATGTATGTGTTTTACCGTGCTCATTAACCTTGTAGCCAAGCGAGCATCCGTAATGATGGTTTTATTTGTGCAAGGATATGTAAAATGTAAGTTGTGCCAATGAATTATGCATTCCTTCTAGATCATTAGAGACTTTCAAGATGTAAATAAGTGTTGGTTTAATATTGAGATTCTGCAAAAATCACATTCCCGTGATTTGAACGGAAAGTTCTGGAATTGTACACTACCTGTACATGACAATATGCTCTGGCGTAAAGCTTTATACCTAAACAGGGATTTCAGTTCAGATTTCAGTATATTTCTCACAGTGTTTTTAGGTGTCCCTATTCTCTTTAATTGCTTTCTGACTAGAAGCCTGTGACCCTTGTGTCCTCGTTTGACATAGCTCCTGAGCAGATTGTGTATGCAGATGACATAAAAATGAGTTTCCTCCATGTGCAGAGCTAATTCTAATGGGGGTGAGATTTCACTGATTAATGGGTTGTCAGTATAGGTTGCATGACTTAACGGAGTACCTATTATTCCAAACAAAGGCAAAGAAAAACAAAAAACATTTCACCTCCTCATTCAGCAATCCTTTCAGACAGGGACTGAAGCTCAGTTAAATGTGTGTGTGTGTGTGTGTGTGTGTGTGCATGTGTATATGTGTGCATGCGCATGTGTGTGCGTGCATGTGCATGTATATGTGTGTGTACGTGTGAGCGTGTGTGTGTGTGTGTGTGTGTAGGAAGCATAACTTCCTCTGCTTTGACAATCGATTGTTTCTCAAGGATACAGGTCAACAGTGGTGAAAGGAACGCAGGCCTTGGCGATTTATCGATTTAGTGATTCAGATGAAACGTTTCTCTCATGGAGCCAGTTCCCCGTTTTTAAATAAAACGGCTTTTTGGGGGAGCGCGAGCGGCGCAGCAGCGGGGGGGGTGGCGGGTGGCAGCGGGCAGAGCGGCACTCTGCACTGCTCAGCGCCCATGAAATCGCCATAGCGACCCTGACCCACGCAAGCTCCCGCTGCTCTTTGAAATACGGCGGATTCACCCCCCCCCCCCCAAACCCCCCCAATCCGAAAAAAGAACAAAGAAAAAAGTAGCGTGTGGTCTCTATTGTTTTCTTGGTTAAAAAAGTTCACCCAGCTCATTATTTCACAGAGAGTCCGCATTTATCATAATGACAAAAGCAAGCTTTCCCCCGGATGCCCGGTGGGGTGCCTTTGGAATCAAAATGTGTCAACATGAAAAGATGCCTTTTAGCGCTCATTCCTGATTCCAGCTGTCTGATTGCTGCTAGCTTTATTTTACGCCCACACCCCATCATCCGTCCAAAGTAAATAAATAAACAAAACCAAAATAAAACAGAAAAAAGTTCCGTCGGCAAAAAAAACAATTTTTGTGTTTATTGAGCCAAAGTTGGGTGAGGACACTCCAGTCTACAGGAGTTTAAAATCCACAGAGCTCTGACAGCTATTTGAAAGATATTTCTGTTTGTCTCAAAATTTGACAGTAGAGATTTTGATACATGATCCATAGATGACAGAATCCTGCAGGCATTCTTGATTGCAGGGACAATTGCGTCATTTCAATTATAAGTCTTAATATTTACTGATCATTGTGTTCAGACATTTTCACGACATGTCTTTTAATAGGATTGTTACCCCCTCATGAAACTGAATTGTATTTATGAATAAGTTAGTATAAACACATCGACATAATGTGGAACATGTCCAAGACAGAGCGCACATTTCAGTGAGAAATTATTGCACGGGAGAGAGCAGTTGGAAATGCTTAAGGTACTACAGTTTTATACATCTCTATATAATGTCAGCCTGACCATTAACCTTCATATCCTGAGTGGATTTGTACATAGCAGGTACTGCTTTCTCTCTTTTTTTCTTACCCAAGCAGGAATGGTTCATGAATACAATTCTTACACTCTGCCTCCAAAGGATTGATTGTACTTTTGCCCCTAGATGCATAAAGCATACACCACACCTGGGTTAAACATACACCACATCTGCTTTATTCTTTCAGCCAAACCCCATTCAACAGACACATGAGGTAAAAAAATACATACAAAAAATAAAAAAACTCCCCAATGGGAAGAAATCTCTTAAGTAACCTGGCTATAGAGGGGGAGCCTATCCTCTGATGGCTGGCCTGCTGTACAGCAGTGGTGCAATGCATGTAAGAGGGATCTGTAAGAGCAATAAAACGGGCTGAGCAGGTTTCAGTGGAGGTGATAAACTGGCTGGTACAGTAGAAGGCCAAATGAAGGGAAGTGTAGAGCAGTTTAGAGCGGTGGGGTGATAAATCTGCAGCTCCAGGCTGTGTGGAGACAGGGGCAGGAACCAGGGCAGGAGCAGGGCTGGACCGGTCCGTAACCACGGAGACAGGGGCAAGAACCAGGGCAGGAGCAGGGCTGGACCGGTCCGTAATCACGGAGACAGGGACAGGGCTGGACCGGTCCGTAATCACGGAGACAGGGACAGGGCTGGAGCGGTCTGTAACCACGGAGACAGGGACAGGGCTGGACCAGTCCGTAACCACGGTGAGAGGGACAGGGCTGGAGCGGTCCGTAACCATGGAGACAGGGACAGGGCTGGACCGGTCCGTAACCACGGAGACAGGGACAGGGCTGGAGCGGTCTGTAACCACGGAGACAGGGACAGGGCTGGAGTAGTCCGTAACCACGGAGACAGGGCTGGACCGGTCTGTAACCACGGAGACAGGGCTGGACCGGTCCGTAACCACGGAGACAGGGACAGGGCTGGAGCGGTCCGTAAACTCAGGGTGAGGGAGGGGCAGGAGCTCCAAGGAATAAAAAACAGCCCCTTTTTCTCATTATGACTGTATTTCAAAAGACTGGAGTGGCGGAGGCATCCTTGCAGTTATGTTCCATTAACGCCCATGTCTGAGAGATGACACCTATTCTGAGCTCACTTCAGTCACACTCTGCCTCCTGAGAAGGTATCCCAGCATGCACGGGGCTTAAGACGATGTGCAGTCGCTGTGATACGCCGGTTCCTGCTCAGCGCTCAGTCTCACGCGTTTATTAACTTTAGAAGGCACACCCTTGCAAGAAAGTCCTCCATTTTGACTGAACCTTATACAATTTTAAGCAAGTCTCTCCATATCAATCAATCAATCAACAACAATAATAATAAATACAATCTAAAATGTGCTTCTTAATGGAGCTACAAGGATAAAATCAAGCACAGCTGTTAGTAAGAGTAGACTATATCACAGGGCTCCACTAGCTGCACACTGTGCCTTCATGGGAAATGTTACATAGTGAACCTCGAGTTAGCTTATTCTCAACATATCACCTCATCTGCTACACCATTGTATATAATTCAATTATAATGACACATGTACAGTCAATACAAAAGGCTCTGAAGTGCTATAAGCATTTAGAACTTTTGAATGAGAACATTATGAACAGCTCTGTGTTCCAGGAGTCTAAATGAATCCTTTTTATAAGGTTTATATTTTAACCTCTTTGAACTGCCAATCTGCTGCTGAATAGAAATGTAGTGCACTACTGGCTGTTTTATCATTCTGAATTTACCCAGTTTTTTTATTTTTTATTGCGGGTTTAGTACAAAAAGAAAGATTATTTTCATCACTGCTGTATAATGGATGATTTACATGTATCTACAGGGCATTTCAAATAAGAAAATGGTTTGGAGAGTACTGCTGCAGCAATGACATTAACCGTATTTTTATGCTTTTCGGTTTCACCATGCAGACATTTTTTTGAACAGTCTCCTCATTTCAGGGCATCATAATGTTTAGGAAAAATGGCATCAGGGGTGTTTCTGATTGGTCACATGTGTTCAGTTACTTCCTTGGTACAGATATAAGAAAGCTTTTAGTATCTAGTTTTGATTATAGTCTTTTGATTGACAGATTGAGTCTGTTATTGGCATGCGTCAACATGAGGACTGGAGTTGTGCCAATGAAAGTCAAGGAAGCCATTATTATTCTAAGAAATAAGTCAGAGGCAGAGACATAGGCCAAATCATACGCATACAAAATTGACTGTTTGGAACATCATTAAGAAGAAAGAGAGCACTAGTAAACTCACAATGGCTGAAGAATTCTCACCATAATGAAGAAAAAAACATCTGTAAAACAGATCAGACAGAAAGACTCTCTAGAGGCAGGTGTGGATGTTTTGGTGACTACTGTCCACAGAAGATTTCACAGACAGAACTACAAAATGGGAGAGAAGGGTAAGATTTGCTTAAGGCACTGAGAACACTGACATATGTTAAAATAAATGCATAAAGAATAAGAACTAACTTGTCAAAGTAAAGATAAGTGATATGGCTATTTTTAAAATCCATATTTCTGTAATGTTGGTATAATGGGTGGCTTTTAATAAAAATAATTTTAAAAAACTTGGTAAGCAGCACGATTATTGTTGTTTGAGTGGTTAATATCTCAAAGCCTGCCCACAAAGAGGAGGGAGGTAATCACTCCATTGTTACCCTTCTCTATAGTCACATTAGTTAGAATGGGGTTTGCCCTTCTCTATAGTCACATTAGTTAGAATGGGGTTTGCTCTAGAGCTGTTCATGGTCCAGATGGGAGAAAAAAAGAAAAGTGTTTAAACAGGTTGATTTATTATGACTTAATTAGGAATGGGAAGAAGGGGAAGGCTAACACGCTTGCACACACACACACACACACACATGCACAAACACACACACGCATGCACATGGACATGATCACAGACACAGAGACACACATGCAGGAAAAATGGAACAAAATAAATTACAGATTTAATATGCATGGTGGTAAATATTGGTGTACATAAGGCTCAAAGAATTTACAAAACATTTTCATTCACAATCAGGTATTCGCAGTTACATGACAGCATTTTGTGCCAATCTATTGTTACATGTAATCATCAGGGTAATACAAAGATGCCCAATGCAACCTGAATAATATTTAACATTTGCAATTGAAATGATATTTGACTGGCATCTGACCATGTATGCAAGGAGATTATTCAAACAGACAAATTTGAATCAGGGGCCCATGTGGACAGGTGCATCACTCTGAACTGGAGAAACTGTTCTCAGCTATGGTTATGCATGGATTACATTTAATCTGCAATGCATTTCTATGAATGAAAAAGAGGTGATTCTATTCAAATACAACAAGCTATGGTGTTAACTTTCAATGACACATTTCAAGCAGTATTTCTGGCTGCTGTCCTCTTGAGGCCGTGTTCACTTTATTTCAGGGTATGGATACGGAATATCAATTCATTAGCAACAGAATACATTACAGCCCCTTCACACATGGCTAAACATGAAGTTAACACTAAAACAGAGATCAAATGATTTTTAATACTTGTTTTTCATTAGACTTCACTGCTGGCACATTCAAGTTTAACAAGTGAGATTTAGGAAAGCTGTCCCTTTGGAATGTTCTCACAGACATGGGGAATACAGCTGAGGAATAATGAAGAGATCTCTCTCTCTCTCAGTGGGAATATTTAGTGGCATTATCGACAGGGCACTGCTGGGAAATCATCTGACTTTGCTGCTGTCACATGATTGGCTGATGCTGCGATGGCACACTGAACTTTTGCTTCACCAGCCACCCCGCTGACACCATCTTAACACAGGTCATACAGAAGGTCCATCTCTCCTTCATTCTAATAAATGGAAGATGATTTGTTAGAAAGCTTTGTCTTAACACGGATTTAGAAAAGCCACCCCCTCCCCCCAAAGTGTATACATTTAGTTGAATCTCTTAATTTTAACAAAAGTTTTAGTCATATAAAGCATGATTTTCATCAACAATATTACACTGTTATCTGCATCCTGGTGAGACAAATTGTTGATTGCACCCAGGGTGTAAATGTGTCAGGGTGTAAAAGATCCAGGGTGTAAATGCCCCAGTGTGTAAATGCCCCAGGGCGTAAATGCCCCAGGGTGTAAATGCCCCAGTGTGTAAATGCCCCAGAGTGTAAAAGCCCCAGAGTTCCCACAGTAGGAATAGTTTAGTATATGTTTCGCTGCCTATGTCAGGGGCAGACTGAGCCCTGTCCCCGGGGGCCTGTGTGTTAATTAACACCTGTGATACAACATTAAGTTGTATATACACATATATATATATACACACACATATAATTTAAGTAGTTTGAAAACATGCATAAAAAGTGTGCCCAATGGGTTTGAAACCTCTACAGTTCTCACGTTCCCTAACACCCAAAACATCATCACTTCCACACAATTCTCAGCAAGAGAAAGCAGTTTATTTCCCTGCTGAAGCTGGAGGGGGTAAAAAAGAGCAGATTCCCTTCTGATGCCCAAAAAAATAAATAAATTAAAAAATCAGTTATGAATATGACGAGCGAGCTTTGTGACATTCAGGACAGAAATGTGTTCAAATATGTGACAGAGTGTCCGTGGAAAGGTCGCGTCTCTGCATTTAATTTAAAAGGCTTATTATTGAGACATTTCCACGAATATCACAGGAAACAACGAAACAGAGTAAAACTCAGAAATGTCACAATTACAATAATGTCAGCTGTTAAGTTGTGAGGATTCAATCTTTCCCACAAATCCCCAATGACTCAACCTTCAGTCAGTTCATGGTGTAGCTTACCAAAATACCTCTTTATGCTGCATTATACTTCAGGCTGTTTATTTTCCAAAGTAATTATAACATGGAGACAGAGCCTCTGCGTAACATAACGTGCAGTGCTATGGTATCCGTGGAATTAGATGAGTTTTATTTTTTATTTATTTATTTATTTATTTTTCCCTTGGTCAAGTACAAGATTGTGCGTGCATATGTTTCAGAATCCTCCTGAAGCTCAGTGCACTGTGGCATGTCTCGTGCGCTTGGCAACAGTTTCTGTGTCTACGAAGTGCACCACTAAGCAGCTCCAGGAGGACCAGCACAGGCGACAGGTTTAACAGCTCACTGCTTACTGTTCTGCTTGATTTCTCTGCAGTATTACCAAGGTCACACTGCTCATCTCCATAGCCAGAAACAAACTCCTAAACCACCTTTTAGACAGCAAAGGCCACCTAACCGTCGCAGGCAGCAAACACGGCAGAGATTTGGCTCTATGTTCTCATATTTTTGATTCTTCGGTGCCCTCCTTACTGCATTCTGTATTCAGGGTCTTTTGGCTGAAGGCTGCATGCTTTGGATGGCTTTTAAATCCGGCTGCTTTCCTCCTAGTCTGGCCCCTGTGCAGCTTGTAGTCTGGCTTCCTTACAGACGGTAGGCTGCTTCGGCTCTATGCTTAGTGTTCACCTTCTCTACTGGTCTGCTGGCAGAGGCTGAGAGTGCAGTTTAAGTTTCTTTTAGTTTCATGTCATTGCTAAACTAAACTATGGCTGCGTTCCAGACTGTGTACTTGTGTCCGCTCCAGAGTGGTGCGATTTGGTCTATTACACTCTAGACAGAACATACATATATACAGTCTGGGATATGGCTTCCTTCATTCTTCTCTCATTCTTTCTACTGTATGTATTGGAAGTTAAATCTGCCTTAAAAGTACTAGGTTTAACCCCCTGAAGGTTTATGCTGTGGATGTTTGTTATATGTTGTAAGTATCCAACTATCCAATTGTGGCACTTGGTGTGCAAGAAGGTTTAGCAGAGGGCACATGCAAATTGAGGAGTTGTCTGCTGAGCCTTTGCGTCTGCACTAATGCAGGGCAGGTGGACTCTCTGTTTAGTCTCATGCCTCGGGCTGTGGTTGCTGGCTGGAACAGAAGTTTCTCTGCAAGGCCAAACCGTGTGCCACTCTTTGAGGGTCTGGTGGAAGATCAGCCAGCTGCCCTGCAGCACACTGAGCTTCTGGAGCGGACCTCAGCGCCCAGCCGGCCAGCGCTGTTCACAGCCCTCTCAGGCCCTGCTGGAGAACCTTTCCACGCTGACCTTAAAAAACTTGCCATTACAATACAGGCATTTAGCAGACACTCTTGTCCAGAGCAACTTCCACAACTTTTTACACATCATTTTACATTGCATCCATTTGTACAGCTGGATATATACTTAAGCAATGCAGGTTAAGTTCCTCGCTCAAGGGCACAACGGCAGTGTCCAAACTGGGAATTGAACCTGTGACCTTCTGGTTACAAGACTAGCGTGAATACAAACTTCCTGCAAAGTTGCTACACTGTTAATACCTACATGGAACAAACTGTGGGTGAGTAGGATTGCTGCGGTTCAGCCTCTTTTAAATAACAGGCTGTTCTACTGGGCAGTGCCATTGATCCACCAGATACTCAGCTGAGCTGGGCTGGATCTCCTCATACTCCACATACTCCACCAGAAGTGTGCCAGTCTTGTGAGTTCTGGTCCTCCCTTCTCGAGATGGGGATGGGGTCTAATTCAAATTCAGCGCTACGGTAGATCATTAGTAATCAGTCCCTTTCCTGGGATTTCATCATCTGAAGTGATTGCATCTTTAACATCAGGTGTCCCTCTTAAAGAATGTCTCCTCCCACACCTGAAGCCATGGGCTTCATTCCTGGTGTTTCTGAGTGATTGTAAAGGCACCTGAAATCACCCTCCTCGGCAAACACGTTTTCCATTATATCGTGTTTATCTCATCGCTCTAAATAAAATCCCTGGGAATGAGGATTGCTTGCAGTCAGGATCAAAACTCACTGGACACGACGGCAGAATGCTCAGTCATGAATGTGAGTTATTGATAATTACATAAAAGGAAAAAAATTATGGCTCGGCCGATTAATCCTGTTTTACAGTCAGCGCAGAGGCCTGGTAAAGTAAGTTATCCAAAACTACCCGAATGAGAACGGATACTGTCACATGACTGAGTGCCACCTGAAACACCAACGACATGGGACCCAGTATAGTTCTTACTGTCACACAGCGTGGTGGTGGTGGGGAAGGGGGGGTGGGGGTTTAGTGGGGGGTGGACAGCCTATTGGGCGATTCCTTCAGAAGAGCGGTGCATGCCTTCAATCCCACGAGCCAATCGTACCTCCTGTGCACGGACAGCCTGAGAAGGATGCACCGTGTGCACACAGCAGAGAGCTTCAGCGGAACCCTTCACACTTACGTTCTATCTCAGGCAGTTAGGCTGCTGCACAGACTGACTCATGCAGCTCACCCTCTCTTTACTGTAGGCACATTAAACCGCTGGGTATTTACAGAAGCAGCTCGGGCTAACTGCCCTGCCCAGGGGTAAAATGGCTGGGCCACTGGGAATTCAAGCTACAGAGAGGCAAGCCCAGCTAGCTAACCATTATTGGTTAGCTAGCTAGGGCCCTCTTTTCCTGAAATAAATCTCCCATCCCCTAATCTATCCTCACATGGATATCCGCTCTCCGGGCAGTGATCAGTGATTAGGAAAAACAGGAATCATCTCTCGGCAGACGCTAATGATAGTTAGCAGATCTTCATTGTTCAATACGCACAACCTTAATCAGTCCTTTTGTTGTTATTGACTAGGGTCAAGGTCAATCAGCTTCTCCCGGTTAGTAATTGGTTCATTACTTTGTAATTAATTAGCTCAGAGCACAGTTCACTTAATCATTTATAGCTGGAAAACAGACAACCCAATAATTAAATACAGCTGTCCCCTGGATTTAATCAAATTGCAAATCCATCATAAGGAAAACTGCGATTCAATCAAAACATGCACTCATCATATTCCTTAAGCAAATAATCTACTTAACTTTCAACATAGGCTTATGCTAAGTGGAGGAAAGCCAAGGAAGAATACATTAGAATAAATAATGAGGCTTTTTTTGCCAGTTCTTGATAAATGAGAACACAGTATCTCAGCAATGGAACTGAAATGTTGACAACACGTGCAAAGGGCTCTCTTAATTCTCTCTGAACATTATCTGCACAACAAAACATTCTCTGCACAACATGGATCAAAGTTTCAAGATGCATCGAAGAAAAAGACAGCCATACTGTGTCAGTTCTGATCCACCGTCTGTCAAAACTGCTCTCGAGTAACATGTAGACCTATCATAGACCTGAGAGGAAAGGTTGATGGCATTTTAAGAGCTTAGAACAGGGTTACTCAAGCTTGAACAATTTCACATACCCTGCCACAGCACTGGCTTACACCTTCATCTACAAGTTATAACATGCACGCACGCACACACGCACAAACGCATGCACACACACACACACACACACACACACACAAATATAAAAGTCATTAATTGTGATCACAGTAGTAATGAATTGTCTTCTGTGCAATATCTGCTTCAGTTATGTATCCATTGATTAGAGTACTGCTTCTACTGGAGTTTCTAATTAATTATTATTATTTTTTAAATCATGAGGTCAATATGCATACAATATCATGTTTAAATTGTGTTTTCCTCCAAGGGCTGAAGAAATAGGATGCTTAGTCCTCCTTATATCCAAACTCTCAGAGTATTTACCGCCTTCTAATGACAAAATGAATGACCTTGCAGCTGGTTGGTTATTTTCAGAGCCAAATCAGAGGGTCCGAGCGGAAATGGCCAGAATAAAAAGGCGAGATCCTCACAGATACTTCGCCACAGGCTCTGCCCTATTTCCGCTCAAAAAAGGACCGTGAACTTCAGAAAGCCAGCTCTTTAAATATGGGCGTGATCGTCTCAAAGTGCTCATGCATATGAATGCAGTTCAGATCTCTAAGGACATTTCCCAGGGGAAGCATCGGTTAGGCTTCTGATAGATTTTTTTTTTTTTTCCAGTTATTTTTCTAAGCATGTATTTATATAGCCATTTACCAGTCTATTGGTGGCCAATTTTCTCATTTCAAGTTAAAGGATTAATGCATATTTATGATGTGTCTATGAACGTAGAATGAATGAATGCATTTAAAGCATCATCTAATCCCTCAGGATAAACTACGGAAGGAGTTACCTTATTGACACACTTCTTTATGTCATTTTGAGAGCTGTTTGTGGAGCTCCATGAAGTTGTTTTGATTCCTGCTACAAAAACACTTTGAGTGTTTTGATGGATCTGTTTTCAGGTACTCTGTCACATGCTGAAAGTTTCATTGCCATGTGATCACTGTCAACATCATCATCATCATCATATAATTAATATTGATGTTGTCATTGAATAATAATAATAATAATAATAATAATAATAATAATAATAATAATAATAATAATAATAATAATAATAATAATAATAATAATTTGACTTGACTGAAAGAAGTTGTATGGACTCTGATGAAAGTTTATGTCTGTCACTGTGCCCATAATTAGAACTGCGACTTCTAACGCTAAATTACAAGTACAAATGAATGCATTTTGCCAACAGAACACATGCAAGTCCCAGTAGGCCATTTTCCACATGACTCAATGTATAAATAACAGTAATGAAATAATACTTTTAAAAGAACGCGCACACATCTCTGATTCAGTCCTCCATTAAGGCATTGTTGCTCAGCATAATGCCGACCGCCCACAAACGAGGGCTTGTCTCTGTGGTAGTCAGGCTGCACTCATCTTTAAATTACCCACAATCCATTTAAACAAGCCCATTCAGCACGCAGACTTCTGAGGGTGCACAAGAACAGTTTGTTTTCCGTTTGACATTCCTAATTTCCATTTTCTTCGGTGCCAGTTGTCAGCATGAATAGACTATCATTGCCCTTAATGAGCACAGTGCTTCACACAGATGAGAGCTGTTGTCTCCCATCTTTCACTCATCTGAGAACTAAAGTATGCCTTAAAGGGGCATTTGTAATACTCCTGTATGTGTGTTTATGCATCACTGTTTCCACAAATAACACAAAATATTTGATTATTTGGATACAAGCTTCAATATTTAAATAAACCTGATCATTCCAATATGCAAATGTGGTGTGCACACACACACACACACCCACTCACGCAAACACACACACACACACACACCTACTCACGCAAGCACACACACACACACACACACACACAGTCAGAGAATGCACAGCTAAAATTAGCAACAGAATCTGAGTCAGATTCTCTTTACCCTGAATAACATTAATTGCTCATAATCTCAAACTGATCACTAAACTGGACCACAATTCTCTGTATGAACACACAAAACAAGCTATCCACCCTAAATACGGTTTCAGGGAGGGGAACATTCAGGGAAACACTTTCAAAACAAGACATAGCATTTTTAAATAACCTTTTGTCCACCAGAGATAGTTGAAACAAACACTAATTTTCCAGAGGGATTAATATAATTACCTTGCAAGGCTACTGATGCAGCATTGTCATCAGTGTTCCTTGCCAGCTCCACACTGTAGTTCCAAAAAAACCTGCAAAAGACTGTCTACATGTGGTTTAATTACAAGAAACAATGGCCAATTAATCTCATTCTGTGTAATACAGCACAAAAAAACAAGTTGTGTTGTGAACCTACATTGTGTTCAGAAATGGGAAAGAGTGGTTTAATTTGTTCTGGAGTGTAAAAGAGCTTTGTGTTTTGATTTAGTTAGCATTTATCCATATTGTCCTTGGCCGTGCTTCCACTTCGGTCCGCTTTTGGAAAGGTTGAGCAGTTGTGTGTTACGGACTTGTCCCCATGTCCCCCTGGCTCCCCGCCACCCCCACCCCCACCCCAGTGAGACGCTGCAAAGCAAAAGATCAAATTATTTTTATTTCAATTTATTACGATAGATAAATATCAACATTTTCTCTCAGCAAATATGCCCAATGTTTATCTATGCTTACCTTTAGGGATGATGTTATGCAGCCCGCAGCAGGTCAGAAAGACTACGACTAATTTCAAAATGGACATTTCATTATTTTTAATTAAGTTGGCTACTTTTGTTTACCGAGATGTGCAAGCCGTAGACTTCTGCACCTGGCAACAAATGGCGCTCGAGATGCGGACTTTAATTAAGCAAGCTAACGGAGGTCAGCTTAAATGGCTTAAGTGCTCAACAGTTGCCATTCACACAACAGTAAATAAGTAAAAATTTAGCAGGACTTAAATGAGAAAACACACGAGGGAAAAGGGGACTGCACTGCGCACACACTCACACTCAATTCCATCTCTTAAAATTGCATCTCAACACAGCGCACACTAACTCACACAGACACCTTATTCTCCAGTATATTTCACCTTTATTCAGGGAATGAGCATTAAGTGAACATTATCAGCGTTATTTAAACTTGCGAATATGTGTATTCTTTGTTCTCTGCACTCACCCTGGGGGAATGTGCGTAGCAAAGGTGTGCATTTGTGATTTTAACTTCAAACTCTCAAAGGTTTTATCAGATGGCCTTTATCGTGGGTTGTGCTGAAAGCCTGCACAGTAGGCAACAGTGGTATCTTTTTTAGTTTTTAGTGCATTTGACAATTAAAACAATTTTTTTCTAAATTGAATTTAATCTTCCTAGCATAACATGAAGAAGCTGTGTGTTGACCTTCCAGCTGATTATTCAGATAGCGGGCACACTTGAAAATCAAGGAAAACAGCCTGTCGAGGGTGTGTTCCTGCCGCTCACCCAATGCATGCTGGGATAGGCCCCAGCACCCCCCGCGACCCTGCCCAGGATAAGCGGGTATAGATGGATGATGGATGGATGAACCTCATTTCATGTCAACAAATCAAGCCCCAACAGGAACAGTTTTACCAGGCTCACTCATGCCCTGCTCTCCATATTATCTGGTGAGTGTCGGAAGTTCATTTCCTTGAGTTTTTACAGATGAAACCTGAATGGTGGAAACCCTGGTAATGGGACGGTGGAATTGTATAGGGCTGTAAGATGTGTTGTTGCGTGCTTTTCTTTCCCTTTAGACAGCGCAGCTCTGTGAAATGTAAAGAGATATGAACAGCAGTGCTTGTGTCTGATCGTTGCGTGCAGTGAAACACCCAGTGGGGGGTGTTTTGTGACTTTTCGTCATCCTTTTGTTACCAAGCAACTGGATTCATAACACCACGCTGCCTGCAACAGTACATCTAAGGAAAATAAAATCAAAGTCTCAAATATTGCTGTTTGAGTAAGCTGCACGCAAGTTAGCAATCAGTAAATGCTTTCTACCTCTGTAAAAAGAAAGGGAAACAGAAGGGAAAATATTCTGTGCGATAATTCTGGACAGAGCAGTGTTCTCTGGCGTCTGTTTCACTTTGGCTGCTAGCCCCCAATTTGGCTAGATCTGTGTGGCCCCTCTTCTTTGGATCCACTATTTTGTATTTCGCCCCTCAAAAACGTATCATTTTTATAGCTTGGGAAAAGAAGTTTGAAGGGATATTGCAGGAAAGAGGATGTTCTTGAATGACCTTACGCACATGGGGACCTGTATCTTGCCTTACCTCTGCTAAACAACTGAAACAATGCTAAATGCCACGGGCACGGTCGCCGGGCAGCCATTTTAACCGCCATGGACACGGTCGCCGGGAAGCCATTTTAACCCCTGTTCTGTTTACGTTACACTCATTAGCACCTGTGGAACTGTTAGCCTGGGTCAAGTTTACCCAGGACATTATTTAGATCTTTTAGTGCAATCCAGAAATAGCATTTATGCAAAAATACTCAAAATATATTGTCTTTTGTCTCAATTCCACACAAAATAAACAATATGTATGGTTAATGGTTGCCAGCATTTAATAATGAATGTGTCATTCATTTTCTGTGAAGATATGATTCATATGTCTTTTTTTTAATCCACTATAATGAAGGTATGCAGAACATATTATTCTCAATCAATTTTCATATTTATCTTTATATATTCTATTATATTCAAACCATACAAACAAAAAGACAAAGAAAATGCAGATGAACAAGAATTGGAAGCAGAACAGAAGAGCCAAATTACTGGTTTAGTACCTGGTTATATATCTCTATTTATAGATTATAGATTATAGATTTATAGATTTCTCAGAAGTGTTATTTATCTCTTACTGAAAGTTTAGGTTTAAAAGGTTGATTTGACTCAAGCCGAACATAAGGGTGAAGTGTGTCAGCCTCGGTTCAAATACTTGAGACAGTAATCGGTAAACATTCATATCATCACCAGAGGATGTTTAACGGCCTCTCTGACTGTTTTCCTGTAGTCAGTACGCAATAATCCATGCCCGCATATAGGGAGGTACACTAAATTTGGAGAGTGATGGATGGTTAGTCTTTTCCTTTTCATTCAGTCTGGGGACTAAATTAAAATCTATTCACACCACGGCTGGATCTGAGGGCTCTGGGAGGCTTAGTCAATCATAAAAATGCTCTCTCTGTTCAAAACAAATAATTTAACAAGATACAACAACATACTAGAGAAAAAAAGCAAAACAAAAAAAAAAACCTTTTAGACATTGTTGTTTGGAAAGTGCTTGCGGCTCAGACTTTCTATTTTTTTGTGCTGAAAACTGTCCTGAGGTTCAGTGTAGTAGCTTTCAATGATTGTCACTAATATATATCCAGTTCCTTTTGTGGACAGCCATTCCACTGAGCCTCCATTTTACATACACTCAGTCATCCTTTAGAGTCTTTGGACACATGGGGGAATATTTGGAAATATTGAAATTGTTATTTACCTGTGTAGGGAGGTTTGTTCGGGTTTATTCATAAGAAACTGATTTCAACAACCGATCAGAATTCTGTATGTCTGTAGAGCTTTTACGAACAGTAGCAGGCCAACTCCGTCACCATGATCAGACGAGATACTTGTTAGGACATGCAGCAAAGTCAATTTCCTTTGTGAATCTGGCTGGGTAGACAAGTGTCTTTACCCTCAGACTAAAGTTACATTTTTGGTGAGTTTTTATACTCACAAAGTCACTGACGTGACAGAACCCCACGTTTCTTTCCTGGATCCTGGTTGGTGGATCAATTTTGGGCACGCAAACATTTAATTGGCTAATGGTACTGGAGCTGTCAATCAAACTCTGATAGATAAACCATGTGTTACTGCTTTACTGTTTAAGCGTGTTAAATCTGGCTCCCCATTTCCTCCTAAAAGGGGTGTTCCTGTCCCAAGCTGGTACCTAATTGATCAAGCAGTGAGTTAATTGGGGAAAGGCACCTAACTATGCCTTGGTTGAACAGAAAACGTTAGTGAAGATGATTCAGCGGAGGGTCAGTCCCGTGTTCAGGAGGCCAGAGGCCTCAGACGTTCCCGTGTACAGGTACACTGTTACACCTGTAGTATGAAGTTGTGTTGCATGGTTCTTGTTATCCTGTTCAGAGCAGAGGGTGGCATTTGAGAGAAACAACAGACTGGCACAAAAATAGTCAATTTAGTTTTATTTATCATTAATATGAAGTTGTGTTGCATGGTTTCATGTTGTCATTTATCCACTTGAGAGCAGGAAATTACTGGAAATTTGTGATGTTACAAGTGGATAATCAAGGTGATAACTTTGTTTAGCAGAAAACCCTGGATGCAGTAGCTTGTCATTAACAGTAATCAGCAAAGAAGGGAGGAGGTGGTGGGGGAAATTATAAGTCTGATATTAACTCAAGAACATAGCTGGGCATGAGTATAAAATGATTTATATAAGGCATGTCATAAAACCGTTTATTGGTTTGAGTTCTTTCATTCTCAAACAACTCCTTATTGAAAATAAGAGCTTAGAAATAATATTTTAAGGGCTGCTGCATGACTTAAGGCACTGTTCTAGTGCTCGGACAAGCTCCACAGCTGAGTATGAAATCGAGACTCTGCCAGTGCGCACCCCAGTGAAATTACTTTTTCTTGCAGAGTTGACGTACAGCAAAGGAAGTTAGAGGTTAGAGTGGAAGAAGATTACTGTTCACCACGGCATTGACACCACGGATGGTGTCTGATTGAACATGTGGTTGTAAGTGTTCCCGCCTCTTTGTGATTGAAGTTTTTTCTTGGATGAGACCTCAATTACCTCTATTGGAAGTGTAAGGACGAGTGGGCTGGGCGGGGGGGAGGGGGGGGCTTGTACAGTCTACCGCAGAGATCTGTTGCTTGGCTTGGCATGTCATTTAAAAACAAAATAACCACAACTTATTTCATGTAAGTGAATCCATTCGGTTATTTGCTGCCCTTAATCGTTGTTAAATACATCTGAATGCAGATTGATCAGAAGGCACTAGATACATACATATGAATGATTAATTTTGTGGAATAACCTACCCTACCCTTGCGACGATGTGCTTTAAAAAAAAAATCAATTTCAACTTAAAGTGACCAACAGGTTTCCCTGAATCCAGGCCAGACGTGTTGTATGGTAATGATCCGAGCGTGGGTTGGTTTAAACGACTTTCCTTTGTGAGGATTCTTAAACGCTTGGCAGGCGCTGCCCACCTTGTGCGGGCACACAAAGCCCGCCCAGCACGCGGGCGCTCGGCTGGCGCGGCTGGCACGGCTGGCGCGGCTGAATGGAAACGCAGCGGAGGGAGATTTCAGGAGAGGATCTGAGACGCTGACTCACCGGCGGCATGTTGCATACGCGGGAGAGAACGCCGCGCTGCGCTCCCTTACCCCCCCCCCGCGCCGCGTGCTCAAACTGATGCGCACTGACAGGTGGGGGGCCTGGTGCACCCCCTCCATCGCCTCCCATCAGCGGAGGGGCTCACAGAGAGAACTCCGGTTTCAGTTCCGTGTGAATGCCTTCATCCGTGCTGTTTAAAGTGCTTTGCCACTCTGTGTTGAGCGGTACAACATCAATAGCTACTCCGGCAGTTATGCACTGAATTGCTGAACTGAAAAACAAACGTAGTTACTGTATGAAGTGTTACGCCATGAATGCTGGCAAATTTTATATTTGTGGAAGTGCAATAGCATGCATGGGGCTACATTCTGATATTACGTTTACATAATGGTCAAAGTACTCAAAATAAGTGCACTTTTTTCTGAACTATGTATCTGAAGTGCATTTTCAATTCACTTTCCAGAAGTAATTGGATCACGGTTTGAATGTACTTAAAGCATACCACTTCAGGATACAAAGTTTAGAACAGGTTCATAAATTATATACATAAGGAATGACCTAAGGAAACACTTTAAATATACTTCAAATGGGGCAATTTCATTTTATCAAGTATTTAAAATATACTTCAAAATCACAGCAAGAAGGTCTTGGGTTTGAATAATGATCTGGGCCTTTCTGAGTGGAGTTTGCATGCTCTTCTGGTGTCTACGTGGGTTTCCTCCAGGTACTCCGGTTTCCTCCCACAGTCCAAAGACATGCAGGTAGGCTAATTGGGGTGTGTGTGTGCCCTGTGATATAATGGTGACCTGTCCAGGGTGTGTTCCGGCATCTCACCCAGTGCATGCTGGGATATGCTCCAGCATACCTAATTACACTTTCTGTACAAAAAATAATTTTGTGTAGGCCTACTACTTTTTTGTGAGGGAATACTTCAAGTGAGACTTAGAGGGCCACGCTAGTGTTTTATTTCTGTGAAGAAGATCGCATAAACACAATGTTTCATGCCGTGGCAATCCACATCTTTTGAGAAACTCATTATCGCTTTAGTTATCTAAAGGGTGGAGCGTGCCTCCATCTGTGCACAAATCAAAGCAAACTCCGCGTTTGAGAGGAATGAAGTAGACGTGCAAGAGGACAGCAGTCATCACACCTTTATCTGCGATTTGCTAGCGATGCATTTTCGTGAATAATACTGCGATCTGCGAGTGAAAATATTCACAAATCGCTTTTGTGAAACTGAGCCCCAGAACAATAGGGTTTGCATTGATTTGTGTCCACTGTTATTTTGACCTTTAACCTCGTGTGGACGGCTTTCAGACCAACTATTGACTTACTGTCACTAATGCTCATGAAATATAAGTAAAATAATTATGTCCACTGATTTTTGTCACTGGAAAAAATTGCTGGTCTAGGTTTGCTTAGTAAAGATTTCTTACAGGACAGTGCGACACATTAAAACACATCACTTTGCTCCTTATCATACCTGTGGCAAAACGAACTGAAGGCCAGGTGAACAACTTGCTTAACCTCGGTCTCTTCCAAGATCCATCCATCCACCGTGGGATTAACTCATTCATATTTTAGCGACTATTCATTTGTTATTGCCCCGTTCAAATCCCTGTGGGTGGGGGAAATATTATTTAAAAAAAAAAAAAAGTTTGTTATGAATTTTCTTTTTTCCAAAATATTGTGCTTTCATCTTTAAAGGTGCACATATTAGTGTTCAAAGGAGCAGGATTTTAATCTGGCTCCGCCGAGACGAGCCTCGGCTGTGCCCCAAGCTGTGATGTTTCTTTGGTAATAAGCCGGAAAGATTAAAAAATTAATAGACAGAATGAATGAAAAATCTAATTAAAGTTTCGGAAAAAAGCCGAGTCACACTCCGGCAGCGAGTTGAGATGATGGTCTTACCTGCGAGCCGCTGAATGAAGCATCTGCCGCGCTGCTCTAGCATCAGGTCGCCTGCGTCCGCGTCTGAACCTTATCCGTGATGAGCTGAAGGTCAGAAGGAGAGGTGAGGACAGGGCTGCTGGTGCGAATAAAGGAACCGTGGCCCACTTATCTGGGACACGTCCTAGCATGGTCCTGCTAGCGCCCCATCTCTACACTTTACTGTCGTTCGCCTTGATCAAATCTAGCATCAAGCGTGTAATTAATTGGCGGGAATGTTTCATGTTTATCGTTCGCCGGGGAGAGATCGCTCTTTTCATCCCTCCTTCCATCCCGAGGAGGACCGGGTTGGATAAACGCAGTTTGTTCAGTCATCACTTTCCGTCCAATTAAATGCGGTTCAGCTGAAGATCAAACGCTTGTTTTGCCTGTCACATTGATTAATATTTTAATTGAAGATGTTCATGAGCAAGTCAACCCAAAAGATCATTTTCTCTCAAATGAAAACATACTGTCGACACTTCTTACATACTTAATTACTATTTAATTAAAGCACAGGAGCACACACACACACGCCCACATGCATGCATGCAACACGCGTACACACACACACACACACACACACACACACACACACGAGTAGGGCCGGCCCTGTCCTTTTGGGGGGGTGGGGGGGTGGATATACCTGAGGCTTGAATCCCCCCCCCCCCCCAAAATGAAAAAAAAATAAAATAAAATTGTCACATTATTACCATTATTTGATGATTCAATGGATGAATGAATATTTCCCTAGCCTGAACCCCAAAACCAACATAAATGTGCACATCATTATATCTGTCAAATAGATGAAGTTTGCTTCTAATTGCTCTTTGACAATGATAGCACAGTGTGTACATGTGCATGTCTATGTCTAATTAATGTTGTTTTTGATGATGTCACAGTCACTGTCTCGTGTGAATGGGAGACACATTGTGTGAATAATTTGTATTTTCTCCCATCCTTTACATGTTTGTTTGTTTCTCATTGGGTGCTGGGGCATATCCCAGCATGTCTGTATTATATGTTCACAAGGACAGGGGGAAAAAACAGCCTGTGGAGGGATCCCCAGGATCAAGATTGGACCATCGAAAATTAAGATCAATTCAATGTTCACAAGCCTTCAGGAAGTCAGATGTTCCTCCTTTGGTGGCTGAGATGATCTTTAGTAACTGAACTGCCTGTGGTTCAGAGACCATAGTTAGAAAATTCCTGATTAAATGTGACACACAAACATGATGTAAAAGAAAGTCTTGGCACTGCCTGGTTGTGGTTGGCCTCACCTGCTTGCTTACTTAATTACTCTGAGTGTTAAGTATGATTAGTTTATAGGGGAATATACCTCAGAGGGATTGATTTTTTTCCAGACCCAAGGCAAGTTCATACAAGAGCTGGAGTCTTCCTGAGTGTTGTTCAGAACACTGCTGCTACAGAGCTTTCCCCGCACAAGAACAAGAACCATAAAAGCCTCTGAGGTCCTCCTGCGGTTCGCAAACTGTGGATACCACTTAGGCAGTTGTTCTGAAAAAAATAAAAATAATGTTTTGATCTTCAATTTAGAAAACAAAATGTATTAAAATAACCCCTAACATAATTTGTAGTACTTGAGAGCACAGATTGCTATTTGTCGATGAGTGTGTACATTCATATGAGATCGGTGCACATTCCTTAGGAACAGAGCATTTATGTAATTTAAAGGCATCTCTTTCTTCTCAAATTATCAACATAAACAAGATCAAATGTGGAACAGGAAATTCAGGAAGAGTGAAGGATGGTTCTTGCCTCCTAGCACTCAATAACATGAAATTTAATTCCTGGAGAGATATGGTTTTCTCCAGTGTGATGCCTGAAGTTAAAAAAACAAACACATTTGCCAGTTTTAAATCACCTTCAATATTTATTTATTTATTTGCTTTTATACAATCATCCTCTTATTAAATGCTGCCTAAAGAGTTTCCTATAATTCTAAGTTTAAATTGTGCTTTTATGCCATTTTGCTATTCTATTTTTTTTTTTTTTTACAATCCATTTCATTGATACAATCTCCTATCTTTCTCCCATTGGCTGTAGCCCTATTTGTGGGATGTACTTAACAGAAAATGAGTTTGTTCTTGTTGATCTTGCTCCATTACACAAAGGATGACACTGCCCATGTAACATTTCATGCAGATTTAAGTAATTTACTGCATTTGATTTATGCAGTAACCACAGTCCGGGACGCGAACGTATCAGCTAATAATGGGCACACGCTGAAAACCCAGGGTTCATGTGCAATGTGCCAGGGCAGCGCGTGGCAGGAGAGGGCTCGCCAACGGACTGTGAATGATTAGCTTTCACCGGCCGAGCCAAAAGAGGCATCACTTAGCGGATACACAATTATGTTTGATATCCCTCAGTGATAACCGAATAATAACGGTTGTGACAGTGTACGTTAATGAAATTAATGTGTCACACTGTTTTGAAGTCCCCACAGCAAACACCTTCAGGTTGAAACAGTGCGCTGTGAGCTGACCCACAGGGCACCCTGTGTTCATTACGCTCGGGCAAACCTCCACTCTTCATCAAACCAGCCATCCTTACAAATCAAAGCCATAACAATAGCCAATGAAAATTTATAGTAAACCATTCGCTCTCTGCAGCTATATAAACACGTATGAGCTGAATAGTTTTAATTAATGGGGTCTGACTGCAGTCCAGGCAGTGTGTGTGTGTGTGTGTGTGTCTAAACAGTTGTTTCATTTAGCCTAAGGTTGGGACTATTTCTCTGACTGTTTTTTTTTTTCTTTCTTATTTCTCAGCCTCATAATGGCTTCCTTGGTTTTCATTGGCACAAATCTCGTCCTCATGTTGACGAACACCAATAACAGAATCCAAAGGGGGTGGGGGGGGGGGGGGGGGAGTAGATGGCTATTTGTAAAAGGTACAGTAATTTTTACATGGTGAAGCCAATATGTCTAACAATTACATAACCCAGTATTCATTTAACAACAGTGATGAAACCATGCAAGCTCGGATCAAACATATATTGTACATCAAACATGCATGTAATTAAGCTGAAAGAAAAATGATTAAAAAACAAACAGCACCCATTTGTGTTAGAAAGAAAACAGAGACAACTTGACTGCACGCATCACATAAACACACATTGATATAAAATAAAATAAAAAATACATGAAATGTGTGGCGAATATTGCAGTGTTTCTGATGTGAATGTCACTGCCATTGGAAGCTTGTTTCTTTCAGAACGTTTCACAAAGACGGCTGATTTTCCCTTTGTTTCCAAGTGGCCCCTGAAAAGGGCCACTTGTGAAACGGCTCGTGTTCTGAGCGGGGTTGAGAATGGGGAGCGGCTACCGCGGCGGCTGCAGTTATGGTTAATTTTCAACTTCCAATTAATCTAAAATGGTGCTTAACCTAGTACTCCACAAGAGTTAAACAGAGCGATTTCAATTAAGCGTGGGGGCTTTTCCACTTACATAACTCTCTAATGTAACACTGCTGGTTTCCATTGAGCCGAGCTTTTAAGTGAATGGAGTAAGAGCTGCCCATCATAGAGCTTTTATACAAAGAAAAAAAAAAAAATATATATACATACATACATATATATATATATATATATATTATGCCACACTCACACACATGCACACACTTGCACACACACGCACACACACACACACACACACATACACACACATGCATGCGCGCTCACACACACTCGCACACACATGCACGCACACACACACACACACTCATGCACACACACACACTCTTAACATCGCATTCCATTTTAACATGCTCATTTCAGGTTGTATGTTTTGTACAGAACTGGACCATTTGCAAGGATATGCAGCCTATCTACACGCACATCCATGCACAGTTTGGAAATAAAATCTTTGTAGCTTAAAGATGGAAAAAATAAAATCCAACTTGTCAATGGTACTCTGCTGCTGATGATGTTGATATGCTTGATGAAGTGATCAAAAACACAACAGGCAGAACCACAGAAGGTGGCTCAGCCACTCTGCTTCCTGTGTCCAGAGCACTTCAGTGTGGATATTGCTCACCGGTTACCTGAAATCTGGTGTTTAGTGTGACTCAGAAGTAACCTGGGGTGTGAGGTGTGAAACGTTCCCCTCTCTGTGGCTCTCTCCCCTGGACTGTGCGTCTGCAGAAGAGTGAGAGAAAAGCTGTGGATGCTGTTACTGGAATTCCTCTGTTTTACTACCAGAATTAAAGATTAAAATAATGAAAAAATACCCCGCGGGTACGAGTCTTTATATAATAAATGATACGTGTTGTTAAAAGCTTACACAAATATTATCACAAGCAGGGTATATGGTCTTTATATGTGCTTGCTATTATAACGTTATCACATATCATATATCATAATGTAACTTTTATTTACCTACAGTTTCAGTCCTCCAAAACACAGGGGTCAAAGGGATATTTTCTGAAGCAACTCGTCAAGCAATAAACACCTTAATCATCTTAGATAATCATTCAATTACTTCAGACGGATAAAGCCATGATGAGTTTGCCAAAAGACTGACTTCAAGTAAAATGCAGCCCCTGTTTGTATTTTGGTGCCACCATGCAATCTGGCCCTCATTTGCTGAAGGAAAGGCATTCTTGGCCGTATCGTAGCAGCATGTAGAAGGCTGTGAACAGACATCTTTTTTTTTATCTCCATCAACCTTTAGCAACCGCAGGACTTTCAGTGGCAATGTTATCATTTCTGTTTAGAGCTGAGCACCGGGCATCACGGTGATTATGCCGTCCGTCGGGCTGGCTGTGGAGCTGTCGCTCTGGCACTGAAACGCGGAACAAGCTGTGGAAGTGCCGTAATAAGAGCTCTAATTCACTTCCAGCGAGCGCTCGGCTCTTGAAGCCGCGTGAATGTCTTCCTCGATGAAACGAAACGATGCATTCATACCAGCGGAAAAGGAACAGCAGCACCGGAATCGGCTGAATCGCACGTTCATAATGCACCACAGACTCCCGCAAACGAGGCTTGAGATGCCAAATTTCAAGTAACTACTTGAACTCTAAGGAGAAGACAATCACAAGGACTTGATTTATTTTCCTTAGTAGAAAGTAAGAGACAGTTCCAGAGCAGTTAATAAACAAACAAACAAACAAACAAACATAAACATAACACCAGTAAACTAAATCTGAGGCAGCTTGAAGACCAAAATTTGGTAAAAATATAAGAATTAAGTATTTTAAACATCAGACTTTTTATATTCCGTTAACTGCACGACATTGCATTTCATATGAATGCATGTAGATGGCCCTTTATTTTGGGAATTATTTCAGTCTTGCACCAATCAGCTTGCTCCACCAGCTGGGAGAAGGTTGCTGGGTGAAATGGTCTCAGAGAATTGAATGAGAGGAGGATTTTTCATCTCCTCCAAAAATTGTTTATAGGAATGGAACAGCAGTTTAGTTCTCAGAGTTATCATATGAGATATGGAGGTTACATCTACATGTTATGTGAAAGGGGTGAACAGATAAACCTGCAGCATTAGTTTCATTGTGATTAGCAGTGCATAGGAAGGTGGTCATGAAGGTCCAAGTATGCGCTTTCTGATGACATCACCAACAAGCAGCATATATGTAACCAAACGAGCAGCGGGCCAGAAACTGACCCTAGAGAGATGTGGCTGACCAGGGGGCCAAACCGCAGAAAGCTGAGATCTGAGGCTCGGTTTGAAAGCACGCCAGAGACACACAGCAGCGACACAGCAGCCTTTTGACTGACAGTGTCTAAAACATCTGAGCTGAGCATCAACCTAAACAAATAATCATGGTGTATGTAAATGAGCACTACAGTATATATCAATAGACAATAAACACACCCACATATGTTAGCACTGTCTTTCCTCTGTTATGAAAAATAGTAAATCTTTCATTTGCTCACATTTGCATGATTAATTCATGAAAAACAAAATGGAAAAATGATTACTATTGTTATTATAAATGTGCTGGACATATTGCAGAGATCAGGTGTACATAATCAGATTCATGGTTGGATTCATTTTTGTGTCTGTTTTATTCCTTCGTAAAGCAGCTGTGGAGACCGTCTCCTTTAACTGAACCTTTTCTTCATTTCCCCAGCCAGTTCCCTCATTTAATCTCTTCCACTTTTCTAAAGGCTCCACGGCCCACACACAATATGGTGATGGTATCTTTCTCCTGAAGTACTTGCCTGCAGAACTTGGGAAATGAAAATGGTGGGCAGTAAATTAAAGTTTGATGAAATTCTAATAACTCATATAGCCGACGTGTCAAATAAATACAGCGGCAACAGCAAAGGCGTCTGTAATCAATTTTATCGCCCGGGCACTTTAGCCATGCCGGACAAAAAAAGAAAAAAAGAAAAAGAGTGAGAAAAAAGAAAACAAGATGGGAACACGCAAAGTTAGTGTGTGTGTGTGTGTGTGTGTGTGTGGTCATGTGACCTCCTCAGAGGTTCAGATGCAGGAGGAAGTCCTCCCCAGGTGTTGTGTGTTTCACCTGAGGACAAGTTTACGGGCTCAGTCAAAATCTCTCCCGTGTCTTAATTTATGCCTCAGCTGCACTCCCCTCCCCTCCCCCCAGCACCACCTCGCCCCCCCCCCCCCCCCCCGCCTTCAGACCACACGCTTCCCGCATTCTTCTGTCCCACCTGTTATCTCCGTACAGCTAAATTAATTAATAATCCAGCCTGAAATGGGAGCTTTAATTAGTCTGCCCATATGCTAGGCTTGGAACTGCATTATTCTGGCTGCACACGTCTTAGTCCGGTCCGGTGGCAAGGGCAGTGATCTCTGGGTTTGCTTTCAGCAAGTCCTCATCATCTAGGTCCTCCTGAGACTTGCTGAGCAGCTTCTTGCTCTACTGAACTGCTGTTCTTCTGACTGACGGCTGGAGAGATCTGTGGTTTTTTTAAAAATCCTCTTGCACAAAAGGCAAGTCCAAGTCACGCTTCTGAACGAGTTTGAATGAAAGAACGTTCATGTGAGGAAGACACTATTTAAGATGATCTTCAGAATGTGGTTCTGTTTCATACCCCCTTCTGCTGATAATTATTATTACTTTATTATTATTATTATTATTATTATTATTATTATTATTATTATTAGAGACCAAATTGTCCATGCAGATTGTTTGTGAAGAAAAATTACTTCTTGTTGTTTTTGTTGTAAAGTATTGCTAATCAAAGTTAAGGATTATTGCATTCTGAGTGGACAACTGAATGTAAAATAAATATCGCATGACAGTGCTTTCTCATGTTTTGATTATTAAGGTATCCCTTAAGAAATAAAATGAAATAACATGTTATCAGTATATTGAAATTCTTCAATATGCTGGCAAATATGCACATTACTTCCTGTTGAGGATATTGCAAAATATTACGTTGTTCTGAGGTATATTTTCATCCCGTTTCAAGTATTTGCAATATATTGCCGTTTATTTCATTTCAGTTACCCTTTGTATCAAAACTAGCGTCTCTTCACACTCTATTTATTTGAAATGGTTTTGAAAAAAACATGATGTGATAAAAAGTAAAGCATCAAAATCATAATCAAAAGGTGCAGGTATTGTATTAGCTGATGGACCTCATTACAATTAGTGGTGGGAACCAGGATTATCACACACCGAAACAAAATTTTCACTGTGTCCTAATGATGCCCCCCACCACATGGAAATTTCAATGTCCGAAACAAAACCATTAGTAGGAAAATGTGATTTTCAATCTGAAGACAGAAAATGTCTGTGGAAACATCTGAAAATGGTTTCATTTGAATCACAGATGTCTCATTAAATAAATAATGAAATTACCCCAAAATAAAAATAATTTTGTGTAGAAATAAAAAAAAATGTCTACCTGCACTACAGCCCTACTCTATTTTGGCTGGGGTAAAAAACAAAAAAACAAACAAATAAATAAATATATTTGAATCACGATGAGTACTCACATGGTTTTTCAGCAGACAGCCAATAAGAAGTCCATCATCCATCCCTTTAGAAATGTTGCTATGATGGGCTGATTTGAGTTGTTCTGGGATAAAAATAGGACTTTGCCTGAGAGGGAGAACACAATGCTGTCAGTGCTTATATCCTTGAGTCATTTTCTGTGCGGGTACCAGAACAATAACGGCCGGCTGTTTGGGTAGTCCACTGGTGTCTGTCACACGCTGACGATGATGATGACCTTCCACAGATCATAATGTTATTAGATGAAGCGGTCTGACTTTGCTGCAGCCATTCACTCCATGAGCACAGCTGAGTTTCTATATGGCACGCTACAAGATTTTACATTTCAGCCATGCCAGTCGCCTCCTGGATGTCTTTGAGGCAAACACTCCCCAACTTGGATGGGCCTTTTCTTCCTCTGTGTGGTTCCTAGAATCACCTTATTGGAAATTATTACAGTTTAACAAGGTCAAAAGCCTCACTTCTCTAAAAAAGATACTTAATAAAATATCCAGTGTTAATTCAACTCTAACAGTGTTAATTAAACTTTTCACAGATAACATTTGGTCCCACTCTGGAATTTGTTGAATTAACACAGGACATTTTACTGTGTATAGCTTCAGTTTAAAATGTTTAATCTTTTAATTCAATTAATCTTTTTATCAGTGTTTTTTTAAATCAACTTTGTATGTGAAAAAATATTTTTTTTTCTGTTATTGAATGTTATTGAACAGATATGAATCTGTTATTTTTCCACTGAATTTATGTTCCAATTTCATTTTCCACAGTACAGTACATTTCTATATCTTTTATATTGCATACAATTATTTGCAGCATTTTATATGGTTCTGTTCAGTCTAGCTGCAGTAAAGCCAATGATCCATCTCGCCCCCTGCCCTGATAAATTAAGCAATTAAGCCGGTGTTTGTTACTTGTGCTTGTTTTAACATTATGCTGTCGCAGCAAATTGATAAACTAAAAGCCCAACAGTAAACTTGCAAAATGTGCAATTAAAATAGTACATGTAAAAAAAAAGAAAGAAAAAAGTTTGTAAGACTGCATAATGCGGTTTTGTCACATTTATCCACTGAATGTGTTGTTTTCCTCAACACAAGCACGCACTGAAAACTTGCAATTTCATGTGCACACCATCAGGTACTTCTGACTGAAACAAACGGCAACCGGGGGAGGAGAGTCTGACATTATCCTGCCAAAGAGAATTTAGAAAGGTGGCTAAGCCTGAGAGAAACAAGTGAAGGTCAGATGCACGACCGAAGCAACAGCAGAAAGTGTGAATCTTAACACAGAGAGAGAGAGAGAGAGAGAGAGAGAGAGAGTGAGAGTGAGAGTGAGAGAGAGAGAGAGAGAGAGAGAGAGAGAGAGAGAGAGAGAGATTTGGGTAAGGTTGTGGTTTCCCCATTCACCCACAGGTATCCTACACTGACTCTTAAGTCTGTTCACCCCCAGGTATCCTACATTGCCTCTCCAGTCTGTTCACCCACAGGTATCCTACACTGACTCTCGAATCTGTTCACCCCCAGGTATCCTACACTGACTCTCAAGTCTGTTCACTCCCAGGTATCCTACACTGCCTCTCCAGTCTGTTCACCCACAGGTATCCTACACTGACTCTCGAATCTGTTCACCCCCAGGTATCCTACACTGACTCTCAAGTCTGTTCACTCCCAGGTATCCTACACTGCCTCTCCAGTCTGTTCACCCACAGGTATCCTACACTGACTCTCGAATCTGTTCACCCCCAGGTATCCTACACTGACTCTCAAGTCTGTTCACCCCCAGGTATCCTACACTGCCTCTCCAGTCTGTTCACCCCCAGGTATCCTACACTGCCTCTCCAGTCTGTTCACCCCCAGGTATCCTACACTGACTCTCGGGCCTGTTCACGCGTGACATTCCCGTTCCGGATAGATTTGGCAAGGCAGACATGCAGTAACGGAACCTTTGTTCATCTTTAAAACCACCTGATATTTTACTGAATAATAGTTTTAGCAGTTAAATAATGGTCACATCTTTAGCCTCGCATGTATGAAAGAGACTGTATTTTCTGAATATCAGAGTAGGTGCTGCACATTAGTATTCGTTTGCAAGATGTTTCATTTTCATTGAACGATGCTGGCATATTTCACATTAAATCTATAATTGAAACAGGAAATGTGAAAGCTTTGTGCAAACTATTTGTTATACAAGGGAAATCAAATATTATCACATCATATTGAAAAGCAATGGACTTCTTAGTTTACAATTCTCACTTATTGTGGATGCATAAACCCTAGAGAATGCTCACCCGCACGCATGTCTAAATCTCCGCTTCTTGTGTAGAGAGCAGCCAGCGCTGAAATGGAAGTAGGAGTTTGATATCAGTGCTTCATTCCCTGCTCTCAAAAACGGAAGCAAAAGAAATGAATAATCCATTGCTTGCACGGACTAAACAGGCCTCATGGTGTAGCCTGCAACAAACACTAACCTGGCAGGGAGTAGCTTCAGCTTAAACAGAGCCAATGCCTACTAAATATACACAATAAAGTAGAAACAAGCAGTAGGTCAACAGAAGAGGCGGCTACTCAAAAATACAAGATGAAGCATCACACACCTGGATGATTCAGAGGGATTTTACTGACCACAGTTTATTACTTTATTTAACAGAGATGCTGTATGTATGCAATGTTTCAGATGCTTGAGAGTGGGAATATGGAAGAAGATTGGGCAAAAAGCCAAGCCCCAATCCACAAAAAGCCAGCAATTGAGGTTAAAAAAAAAAAAAGCTCCCCAGTGGGAAGAGAAACACTCAAACGGTCGGTGAGAAAAAACTCCCCAAAGAATCCTCAGGAGGAACCTGGCGATAGAAGGGGGGCCCGTCTCCCACTGGCCATGCCGGACTAGCACAGCCAGTGATAAAATGGGCTGAGCAGGTTCCAGCAAGAAGTGCTTAAATTAGCTGGTAAAATAGGCAGTCTGAGCGGAGAGATGTACAGTAATGTGCAGTTCGAGGGGGTGGAGTGATGCATCCAGGCCTCCTGCCTGAGTCATGGCGTGGGCTTGAACTGGGGAGGGATGGGCCTGGAACTCAGTGAACCAGGAGAGGGACGGGGCTGGAGCGGTCTGTGAACCAGGAGAGGGACAGGGCTGGAGCGGTCTGTGAACCAGGAGAGGTGCTGGGGCAGGAGCGGTCTGTGAGCTCAGGAGAGGGACAGGGCAGGAGCGGTCTGTGAACCAGGAGAGGGACAGGGCTGGAGTGGTCTGTGAACCAGGAGAGGGACAGGGCTGGAGCGGTCTGTGAGCTCAGGAGAGGGACAGGGCTGGAGCGGTATGTAATCTCAGGAGAGGGACAGGGCTGGAGCGGTCTGTGAGCTCAGGAGAGAATAACTGCTACATATGTAGTGGCCTGAGTGTAACACTGAAAGCCCCGGTGCACTATGCTATGGGCGCATATCTTAAATGTGCAAAGAAAGGGGAGCACACAACCATGGGAGGGATCTGTAACAGACAGCACCCCAACAAGGCCCAGGAAAGCATGCAGCTAAGTACCAGTTGCACGCTCTCGATAAATACCGTCATTTAAGAACAATTATCAATTATTGCCACCATTTAAGTACCGGAATGAGTCGGACTGCCGAAAGTAAGCCGGACGCTTCTCCTTTAAGGACGGGCTAAATTCACATTAGGGATGTAACCGGTTTCCATAGAGACCGGCCGGGGCTCCTTTTCAAAAAAAGCATGAGATTGCCTTTATGTTTGTGCCTGGATGCCTTGCTAAGTGGAGTCAGATAACAGTCTGGCCTCAGTGGAGAGTGCGTGAGAGAACAGATCTGGCCAAGGCACGGCTGCAGATCTTTCCGGCACAGACTCTGATATATACGGAATACATTTCAATGTGAATCCTAGTTATGCCGTTCTGAAATAATCTGAGGACTCTAATATTAAACAACAGGAGAAGATGAAGGCACTATATGTCCCCGATTCTAGACTTGAAAATAGGAGTGGGAATGATCATACAATCAGCTTTATCTATGGTTGATTGAGCAAATGGTAAATGGACTGCATTTGTATAGCGCTTTTATCCAAAGCGCTTTACAATTGATGCCTCTCATTCACCTGAGCAGTTAGGGGTTAGGTGTCTTGCTCAGGGACACTTCGACACACCCAGGGCGGGGATCGAACCGGCAGCCCTCCGACTGCCAGACAACCACTCTTACCTCCTCAGCTACATCGCCCCATGAGCAGTATGCATTGCCATATTATGAATGTTTTCTATTGAAAAGGCCTTTCTACTAGAGTGAGTGAAAAAAAAAATCTAAAAAAGCACCATAAAAAACCCTATTATAACATGACATTAAGTCAGAATTTAATATTCTGCTTATTGGTTTTGGGAAAATTACATGTGCCAAATGTGTACATCTCCCAAATGATAAAATTTGGCATCACTTAATGCAAAGGCTTGGAAAGAACTGAATGAACCACCGACTCTTTCTGAACCAGTGCTGCCACTACACTGCAGTGCAAAGTGCATAAATCTTAGCTTTTATTTTTAAAATAAAATATTGTGAAATGTGGTGCCCTTTATTGTACATCTCACAATATCTCAGTCGAACACGGCCCAGCTTTTGCACATTTATTGCACAGATATTGCTCTGGCAAAAGCCGTCCCTCATATCCGTGATGTGTCCTCTCACTGCACGTGTGTTTCCGACCCGGTCTGTGTATGAATGCCCCTTATATGACAACACTGATAAAATGTGCTGTGAATTGAATAAAGCATCCTGGTCTGAGTGGGTGATGAACTCTCCTGATTCACTTCATACCTACTCCACAGATATTAGATTGTGGAGATCAGAAAGGTCTCTCCCTCTGATGTTAATCCTGATATATGGAGTTATATGAGGTGCTTCTCTTGGGTTTGCGGCTTGCGCTGCTTTGATGCGATAGACGAGGCGTTCGTTTCAGCTGATTGGTCAATGAGGCATCTTCAGGGGCCTTGTTTGGATGGTTCAAAAAGGCCTGGTGCTTGCTTAAAAAAGCAGCTTTGGAGGCACAAGGCATGGCTGTGAAATGTGCGTGAGCTGAAGCAACATCATCCATATAAGATGAATCAGAGACCCCAAAGGGCTCCCTGCCCCCCCCCCCCCCCCCCGGTCTTCAGACAGGAAG
Source organism: Anguilla pacifica (assembly GCA_039654925.1). Taxonomy (NCBI): domain Eukaryota; kingdom Metazoa; phylum Chordata; class Actinopteri; order Anguilliformes; family Anguillidae; genus Anguilla; species Anguilla pacifica. Next base: position 923,094 of record CM077288.1, read on the forward strand.
CCAGACACATTGGGCATCACTTCCCTCTCACAAAGCACCACAGAGGCAGACAGCATGGCGTAAATGTCTGATATGGAGTAGACATGTCCTGGTTCCTGCTTTTGGGCACAAAGGAAACCGAAAGGGCATTCAGAGCCGATTAGAGCCAACATGGCGGGTGTGTCCGTGAACCCACAGAGTCTGCTTGCGATGTTTCGCCACTCATCGCTAACTCTCGTTGCAGCTGCTTGGATGCCAAATAAAACTTTGTTTACAACATTGGATTATTTATTTATTTATTTATTTATTTTTGTTTTAAATGTTTTCTCTGAAGCACCTTTGTAACTTTTGTTTGGGTATGTGCTAAACAGATAGAGATTTATAACACCAGAACCATGCCTTGTTTTCTTACAAGCATCATAACACGTTTGCCCATTTAAAAAGAAAACAAAATTATATATCAGACACTTTCTAAATCTAAGATGTTTCCTATATCTCCATTATAAACAGTATGATTGCCAGTGCTTTTGTTTAATTTGTGCTGAAGTATTGCAGTGGCTTCCTGTCTAGCAGCCTGAGGGATGCTCTCTCCCTCTCTGCGATCAGCCTGAGGGATGCTCTCTCCCTCTCTGCGATCAGCCTGAGGGATGCTCTCTCCCTCTCTGCGATCAGCCTGAGGGATGCTCTCTCCCTCTCTGCGATCAGCCCAGCCTGAGGGATGCTCTTTCCCTGTCTGCGATCAGCCTGAGGGATGCTCTCTCCCTCTCTGCGATCAGCCCGAGGGATGCTCTCTCCCTCTCTGCGATCAGCCTGAGGGATGCTCTCTCCCTCTCTGCGATCAGCCCAGCCTGAGGGATGCTCTCTCCCTCTCTGCGATCAGCCCGAGGGATGCTCTCTCCCTCTCTGCGATCAGCCTGAGGGATGCTCTCTCCCTGTCTGCGATCAGCCTGAGGGATGCTCTCTCCCTCTCTGCGATCAGCCCGAGGGATGCTCTCTCCCTCTCTGCGATCAGCCCGAGGGATGCTCTCTCCCTCTCTGCGATCAGCCTGAGGGATGCTCTCTCCCTCTCTGCGATCAGCCTGAGGGATGCTCTCTCCCTCTCTGCGATTAGCCCAGCCCGAGGGATGCTCTCTCCCTCTCTGCGATCAGTCCAGCCTCCTTGCGCGCGGGACCGTGGCTAGCACACGAAACGAGCGCGTGTTACGCACTCCTGGGTCTGGTCTCTGCACCCCCGTTAAAAACAGAGCGGATAATAAACCGCTCCTCCTGTTCACAGCGCAGCTAACAGCCTCCGCTTACCCTGCTTTACAGCACTCGCTGTTTCTTTATAAGTTCTCCAGGCCCCTTACAGTCTCAGACAGCCGGCTACCTTCTTGATTCCAAAAAAGATTATATGCAATATTTTGCAGAAGGCGGCTTCAGTGCAGGGCAGGGCTACGCATCGTAGAGGAGTCCTTTAAACATCTTAAAGAGAGCATCACGTTTCTCTTATGTCTCCTGTGTGGTTTAAAAACTCTTCAAAATGTTTTTTATTTTTAATAATTATAAAGGAAACATGGTGAAATCACCTTGTAGGAAATTATACATATGGGCTTCTTTTTTCTCTGTTTGTTTGTCTTAACGGGTCCTTTTCAGTGGGAGGCTATCGAGATCCAATATCCACACTTGCCACTACTTATTCAACTCCTGGCTGTTTGTGCTGAGACAACACAGTTCTGGGCCTGTTCTGCTCTGAAGTCTATGCATGGTTTCCTCAGACTTGCCTTTTAATAACTGATTACACAGCGAATCGTTTGTTTCTGCATGCATTTATTTGATGAAAGCTGCAGTCTGTGACCTACCAAAGCAGACAAAGTGGATCAGCTCTTGGAGTTTATCTTTGGTAGCCATCAAGGGAAAGACAAAGTGTGTTTTTTTTTCCAGTATGTTTTTTTTTTTAGAGGCTTATATCCTCTGAAGAGAAAATAAGAGTCTGACCTACTCCGATCTAATCTACCATACCCACCTCATATTGCTTATTATTTTTTCTTTCCTGTTTCAAATCTAGCAATATGAAAAATATGTATTTGCCATGTGGTATTTGATGCATTTGCATAAACAGTGTCTGATGTTCAGTTTCTGTGATACTTAAACATTGCTCATTTCTGTTTTCTGTTAAATTGCCGTTGTACCCTTGAGCAAAGAACCTGCATTGCTTCAGTAAATATCCAGCTTTATATACAGCTAAATGTGTGTAATGTACTGTAAATGTAAAGCACTACACAAATGAAAGTGAATTGAATCGTGTGGCACTCTCCAAGGTCCAGAAACATACAGGGATTGTCTGTTTCTAGATCCACGATCGCTGATTCGTGCTTTTTTCACCCCCGTACTTTTACTCCCAGATGGTATAAATGAGAAACCAGATTTGACTGGGGCCTGGATTCAATACTAGGTGGTGGGGAGATGCTAGATTCACACACTGGAACAGTGGTACCAATAGCGGGAGCCACCTAGTATCTTCAGAACAATTTATTGATTGGGACAGCAGAACCTAAAATATGCGAAAACATCACAAATGGGGGTCATTTCAGAACTGAAAGTAGCATCAACACAAAACAGTTCTAAGAATTTAAATCCTTCAGAGGCTGGAATTGTTGTATTAGTTATCAAACGATGAACGTTCTTCATAACGAAATGTTTCATATATCTGATGCTGAACGGTGTTTAAAAGGAGGGACTAATTTTATCTTCTGATTGCTGATTGTGCTTCACGCACATCATTAGCAGGCTTGTTGAAGAAACCTGTTTATTTAATTGCAAAATGTTGCCTGTGGAGCACACCCTGATTAGGCCATCGCACTGAAATGCTATGCTGCTAAAAAAAAAGAGAGAAAATGAATGCCTAAAAGAGGACAATTTTCTAAATATTTAAAAAATTATTTTTTAAGAGTGAGCTCCATCTTTCATTAACACTGGTCACTGGGTGTTTCCATGTTCTCCCCATGTTTGCGTGGGTTTCCTCCGGGTACTCCAGTTTCCTCTCACAGTCCAAAGACATGCAGGTAGGCTAACTGGAGACTCTAAATTGCCCACAGGTATGAGTGTGTGAGCGAATGGTGAGTGTGTCCTGTGATAGATTGGTAGCCTGTCCAGGGTGTATTCCTGCCTCTCACCCAATGCACACTGGGATTGGCACCAGCACCCCCCGTGACCGTGATCATGGGCACGAATGTGCGATTCCTCTAATTTCTCAAGATGTCTGCGAGTCAGGAAGAGCAGTGGTGAACCTGGGTGCCCCTTATACATGTGAAAGGTGTGAAGGACAGCTGGGAAGATAATGAATAATTAACTAGAACAGCGAGAATAGATTACATACACATCTGTGAAAAATCAGAGGGAGAGGGGGCCATCGCTGATATTACTGCACAGAAAGGCTTTGATGTTAATAATCATATCTGGTATCTTACTTTAGCTCTGGGGACGAGCTTCATTGGCTTTCCACAGAGTGAACCTTTGTTGTGTGTTTATTTATCAGATTGTCCTGGGAAAACTGTCCCATATCTTCCCAGCCCATTTGCCTGCTCAGCAAAAAAACACTAAGTGTGTACCCGTTAGTGTTCCTTAATAATATTCTGACACCATGCAATGCATCGTGCAAGGAATTATAATTAAGCATCGTCTCATCTCTAGATCTGTAGCACGTTTGTCTGATGAATGCACATTTTGCGTTTGTCTCACTTGAGATGAGACACAAACTGTGCTTGTTGGTCACGCACTCCTGCAGTGGTTTTCGCCACTGGAAAAAGGCCACAACATCATACCTACACAGTGGGATATGGTGGTGGATTTTTAAAAAAGATACTAAATTATTAATTATTATTTTTCAGTTTCAATAAATAGATAAATGAATACTTGTGAATAATGGTGACTTCTGAAACCCAGGGACTCCCCTGCACAGAGATGTAGACATCAGGATGTATTTGGGCTCAAGTATGTAAACACAGCCATTCTAATCGAGAAAAAAAGCCTTTTGAAATCTGAGCTGCTTTTGTATTTTGGGAAACAATGTGGCTTCCCACGTGCAGGTCTCAGATGCAGTGCTGCTGAGTTTTTGGCCAGGAAGACAGACCCGCCTTGTTGTTTCGACCATACTGCCGGATTTGTGCATTTCTAAACGAGCCATTGAGTTTTAGTGTCAGCAGTTTCTTTTTACAAACACCGAGCCACAAATCAGTGCTGTTATATGGGGAGGGGGAATGGAGAATAGAGTCTGTAATAGAGATGAGTGCCTTTGGACTAAATCTGAACTTCATCTCCCATCATTGTGATTGTAAAACAGGATATACCTGTGAACCTGTGGGAAAACGTAATGGAAAACACATTCGTTTTACAAATAATACTGAACAGAGTAATTACCTATCCAGTTGCCATGCCATACAATGCCTCAAACACTACACTAGAGATTGATACGTTTTAAAAACAATGAACTGATGACACCATCTTTCAGCCTATGCTTTCAACAGCGGGACACGGTTCTAACAAAAAAAAAAAAAAAAAAAGAGACAAACATATTTAATTTTGCACAGAAACACTACAGATGTCCTACTTTCATACATGTTGGGTGTTCTTTTTTTGCTCTTGAAATCTGCAGACTAGTGTCTTTGGGGACCTAACTTCCCCGTGTGAGAGAACAGCTTTGGTCCCAGGTGATCGGCTCACAAACACATCCTCTGGGGTAATGGGCCTGCTTTCGTTGCGGGGACAAAGAAACTTTCTCTCCTTTCTTGTAAGCACAAAAGTCGGGCAAACTTTACCACCGACGAACGCGCCTCTGTTTGTGTTTTCCTTTTTAGTTTTGCCCCACACCATTAATCTTTGACTGCACTCACGCAGAAACACAGAGGCATGATGGGAAATCTGCTCTTGAATTCATACAGCGCAGACGGAGGACATTCATGACGACGATCTGTTACTGGGCGCGGAGGAGCGCAGGTGTGGCTGCGGTCTGTCTCCCTGGTTAATGCGATGCATGCGCGTGCAGTCCTGACCTCGCGAAGACGCGGCTAACATTAATCAATACGGGGAATCAGCTGCGCAGGACGCATTCCAAGCAGCACATTAATGCAAGCCGGTCTGATAAGGAAGCGCACTGTTTCAGGTCATTAGAAGCCCATCCTTATTACAGCAGTCACCTGTCAAATCACGACCAGAGTTCTGTGCAAAGGAAAGCTTTGAAGTCATTTATTTGCTTTGATAATGTATACAAGGTCCGATATATATGCAATGGACTTAACTTGGACTGCCCAGTTTACCCAAGGGAGTGTTACTGTTATCATCGTTAATTAGTATCATCGTTTTAACTAGTATCGGTATTTGTATTCAGCATGGCAAGATACAAAGCTTGATGATTTAATTTTTGTCCCATACTTGTTAGTCTGAAGAAAAATTTCAGGAAGCACGCCCTGTTCTCTTATTGCCATTTCAGTCTGAATGTCACACCTTAACTTTCTGCCTATTAATTACTTACCTTCAGCTGTCCCTTCGCATTTAAATTAGAATGGATTCATTCAGGTCAAATTTAATTGACTTTTGTCTGCACCCAGTCATTTAACCTCCTGCACTTTTAACTTCACTTTCAGATGATTCTGACTCTATATAATTGACACAGCAGCAGTGGACCACATTCATGACGGGAACTGGTTTTGCATAAAGTTATGAATGCAATTAAAATGAATCGGAACTAAAACTCTTATTTAACCCAAAGCATAGTCCAGACTAATATATCTTGAAGATGTCTTTTTTTCCTCACATGTTAAGACAAAACTGCTTTTTTGTGCTCTTCCATAAACAACCTTCATTACTGTGTCCAGCTCAATCAATTCCATTTAAACATTTGCATTAAACGTGGCAGATGAATCTATTTCTGTGGCCGTTGGCCGTCGAATAAAACGAGTCTGCTACCTTAGATAAAATAATTACAATTAGCCAAACACCACTTTAGAAGATTAAAAATGTATTCTGCACTTCCATAATATACAGAGACCTCCAAAATGTTCGGGACAAAGACATTTAAAAAAAGAGGCTGAGAATGTGCACTTTAACCACATGAAATGTGATTCTAAATGTAAAATTGTGGATTACAGTGACAAATCAAGAAAAAAAAAAAGAAATATATACATTTTTGTCCCAAATGGTATGGAGCTCACTGTATCTGGCCATGTATAATACAGGAAAAGCAGTTAATCAAAGCATGTAGAAAGTGGCATTGAGCAACAGAATTATGCTTGATTAAACAGCAGTATTCAGTTGCTAGTTATGAAATGCATGAAATCTCTTGCCAAACAAGAAAAATGGAGCTCATTTATTTTCACACCATGATTACACGCAATAGTAAACATTTCGGGTAAGTGACCGAGAAAGATTAGATTATTTGATTACATAATCTGAGTAAATATATTTGATCACACTGCTGATATAGAGTGCTTTATTGTTTCAGTCAGTGCTATCGGCATTGGCATCTCCAAATCAAGGTCAATTCTCTCCCCCCCTCCCCCCACCAGCAAAAAACAAAACAAGCACGAAACCGTCCAGACCCACGGCGCACCTGTACAAAGTGTCATGAGTAAAACATGGCTAACTATATAGCTAGCTAGCTATGGCATGTCCTCACCTCTGTAACGTTATTTGTTGTCCTCCGTGTGTCCATACATCTGTGTCGGTGGTACGCGCTAACTAAGTTAACTAAAGTAGGCGAAACACGAACATGTTAGGGTTAGCTAAAGTAACGTTAGGTAATAAAGCTGTGCTTCAAAATCTTGGGCCGTTCAAAGTGGTGATTTTGGGAGATGCAGCTGTGCATGCGACCTACTAAACGAAGCACCACCTGCATATGCGTCCTACCAAACATCCCTCTCAGGTCGTCCATGAGTGAGTGACCACAATTTGCGTAGCCCACGGCAACAGTCCTGCCTGTGTGCCGTGGGAAAAAAAGGAAAAAGAAAACCCATTCTGCTCTATCACAAGACAGATCTGTTTAAAAAATGCAATGCTTTCAGAATTTATTTTTATTTATTGGTTATTTTCTAAGTTCTAAGTGTGTGAAATGACGTCAAAAAACCAAATCTATTTGGCATTACATGCTGGTTGTCAGTCATCTTGACAACAATAATAGTCTAGACAGCACCTTTAGACTTCATTCAGGAAAGTGCTTCTCCTCCAAACACGTCACAACTGCTTGAAAGTTCAGACGGTGTTCTGTGCATTTTAAAAATTCCCTGGCTTGAACTTGAATCTCAAAATCAATGTTAAAAAAAAAAAAAACCTGAAACAGCTCAGCTGGATAGAATCTGTCGCCACAACTCAAAGCGTCAGGAGTCAACCGTCTGTAGAGAACAGTGTTCAATTCCTGACTGTGCCTCCTTGCAAAAAAAGCAGCTTGCTTCAGAACAGTGACTAATGAACACCGGACGATCTGTGGTTCAGACACCCCCCTGTGCCGTCACACATTTTCCCTGGGACATTCTGCTGTGACAGCCCCCTCCATCGCACACGAAACTGACAGGAACCCCTCATTACAGCACCTCCTCCTTCCTTTTCTCAAACCCATCCTGCAGTTACACATCGCTTAACGAGAGAGAAGCCCCCTCACAATTAGCCAGAGAAGCTTCCCTCTGATTCTGGCCCCTCCCCCTTGACAGGGTGCGACACTTTTAAACATTATTTATTTATTTTATTTTCATTGCTACTTCCACAACTTCTGTCCAACTTCTGTCCTGTCCGATTCTGAGCTGGCAATGCATGGCGCAGTGCATGCTGGGATTCGTATGAGAAAGTGGATGTTCCTAACTTCATAATCAGATTATTATTTTGAGGTAATGGCAGTACATTCCAATAGATCTTCAGAAAGAGAAAGACTGATTTAAAAAAATAATAATTAAGTGAGCATATTGGCTAAAGCAGGGGTGGGTAGTTCGGATTCGGGGGGGCCAGTGTGTTGCAGGTTTTTGTTTCCACCAGGTACTCAGGCTAAATGAGCTAATTGGCTGTGTCCAGCAACACTGGTGATAAAGAGGCGAGACAAAAGTAAGTGGATGTATGCGGTTAAAGTCCCCCCCCCCCCCCCTTCTCTAAATGCAGGTGATTTTCTGTCCTGAAACTCCTCTCTTTCATGGTTTTGTTGAAAGGTGATTGCGACTCGTCTTGATTGAGTTCCTTAATTGTAATGGCTGATCCTGCTGAGAAGCCCCTGGAGGGCTCAGGAGACACGTTCAAAGGCAGGAGTGCAGGCAGATCAAGGGCTGCAGGTCTGAATCTTTTTTAAACCCCTTACATGTTGAGACATGGTCCACAGCAACGGCACAGCCCATGTGAAACATAAGAAGCAGTAGCAGTAGTAGTAGCAGTAGTAGTAGTAGTAGCAGTTTCAGTAGTAGTAGTAGCAGCAGTAACAGTAGCAGCAGTAGTAGTAGTAGCATTTTCCAGATTTCATGCAATTTCTGCAGGTGTTGCTACCAAAAATGAACTTGCTTAAGATGAAATGACTTTTGTTTACAGACCAGTAAAGGACAGAATCAAATGTAATCAATATCACGTTGTTTATTGAGCGATGCTATACAGAATAACAACCGGGCATTTAAATGCTCGGAGACAAAGGTTGTGGTGATTACTGTCTGTAATCGATGCTGCAATGATCAAGAGAAAACTGCAGAAACAAAATGGTTTTCATGGGACAGTCAACACACAGACTCGTCAACATTTAGTCCTTAATTTTAATTAATTCAGATGAAAGCAGTTTTTACCGTAGCAAAAATTTCAATCGCTACCTAAATGTTGAAATTGGAGCACAGTGAACTGATCAGATTACTACCAGAGGGGCCAAGTCAATGTCAGCTCTTTAACAGGCGATATTCTGAATATGTCCAAATGAAACACAGTGCAAAGACTGAAAAAGCTTTCTCAATTAGCAATGAAACATTTAACATCTCGTTCTTTTCAACATTTTTACGGGTATTGCTGCTTTCTAAGCCTTAATTAATGAAGTTTCATCTGCAGAATAAGACATGAATTTTTCACACATGGGAATGGGTGAAAACCAATTACTTGTAACCATCTTTGTCGAAATATGCTTCACGGAGACAGAATGGTGTTCTGGGATTAATCTTTAAATTCAAATCCAAACACAGACTCATCAACTCAAATTGAGCAAGATGAAGAGTTATATACCCATGTAAATTCAGGGGTGCACCAGTGTCTCTCAAATCTAATTACTTTACTGTACATTTAGCTTTTATGTACACTATTTTAGTGTATACATGTGCAATTACAAAGTAATTATCAGTGAGTAATTAATGAAGGAAGTCTGTCCAATAATTTTGCAAAGTGGGAGGTGGAGGGGTAATTAAATTGACTGAAATCTTATTTACCTTAATTTAATAATTATTATTATTATTATTTTTAAACTACTGGTCGGCTAATACCTTTAGCCTGTACTGCACGTAAAATAGTCACAAAAGGTGCGATAAATACGGTTTTAAGAAGAAGCAGTTAGGCTTTAACAGATTTTGACAGAAGTGGTGAAATACCACGTGCAAGGTTTTAGTATATATTATATTTTAGTACTTTTTCACTTTTAGTGTGTTCTCTAAAGACTAGAACAAGGTAGCCTTCAAGACTGAGGGAAATATCTGCTCATTACGAGAAAGTATTTCAGACAGGTTACCCTCGTATGTTCTGTGGATGCCACCAAATCCTGTCGAAGCATTACATTTTGATCCCGCAGACTTAGGTTACAAAGCCTCTTAGAAGCACCAGCCCTGTTGGCATAATCTCACTGTGAAGACGGCTCTCACTACTGGCTCAGGATCCACGCAAACAGTGAAAGTCTGAAAGTCTATACAGTCAGCTCCGTAATGTTTGGGACAAAGACATATTTTTATTTTTTTCTTTGATTTTACTCCGTCCTCCACAATTTTAGATTCTTAATCAAACAATTCGAAATATTTGTAGACACATTGGTTTCACCATGTATAAATTACAGAACTAATTACTGTTGATGTCTTCCTTGGCCTACCAGGCCCTTTGCGATTACTGAGCTCACCAGTGCGCTCCTCCTTCTTAATGATAATATAGTTTATTTTGGAAGGCCTAAGATTAGGCCAGATGAGTGGTCTGATGAGTCATCCTTCACCATATTCTCAACAAGTGGGCGAGTGCATGTGTGGAGTACACCAAGAGAACGGTACAAGCCTGAATGCTTAAACCCCACAGTGAGGGGGTCCTGGCATTGTTTGGGTCCACTTGTCCCCTTAGAGGGAAGGGTCACTGCAAACCAATGCAAAGTTATTCTGAGTGATCACCTTTATCCGATGATGAAACATTTCTATCCTGATAGGAGTGGTCTCATCCAGGATGCCAATGCCCCCATCCACAGGGCATGAGGGGTCACTGAATGGCGTGATGAGTATGAAAATGATCTGACTCATATGCTGTAGTCTTTGCAATCATCAGATCTCAAGCGAACACCTATGGGAAATTTTGGACTGACGTGTTAGACAGCGCTCTCCATCATCATCATCAAAACACCAAAAACACTTACCAGAGCGACTTACACCCCTTTTTCATTCCATTTACTTTGCATCCATTTATACAGCTGGATATATACTGAAGCAATGCAGGTTAAGTACCTTGCTCAAGGGGACAACGGTCCCCGGTTCCTTACCCATTTCTATACTGCTGCCCTACATTTCAAACTGAACTGAGTTTAAAATCTAAAATATACGCTAAACTAGCTATCTAGCTAGAAGGCCCAATAAACTAAATAGTTAGTTAGCCTGATAGCCTGGTCAGCTAGCTAGGTGACTGATCTGGTTAGCACAGCCCAATCAGAAAACATATTCACCAGCATAGCATTATTACGTTAATAATATTTGCATTGATAATTAAAAATTTATATAATACCTATCTTTTTTTTTACAACTGTAGCAGACCAAATGACATGCACACTTGGATAGGCACAGCTTGTTCTTCAACATATAGGAAGGACACAATAGTTTCCACAGCCTTCACTAAGCACTGTAGGTTTCACACGCAATGGCACATCACAGCCGAAGAAATATTTCAGTTCAACACTTTCAGGTGACAGAAAATGGATCCACGGGAGCTGTTTCCATGCGAATCCACCTGTGCTCCAGGCCAGAGCCCAAACTGACATTTCCCTTTGCCTACAAAGTTTCATAAACGAGAACAAGGCCTCAGGCCGATATTTATTTTAACTCAAAAACATCAAATAGTATCAGAGAGGGGGAAAAAAAGACCCCGTGGCCAATCGAAGCCTGTCATATCGCTTAAAGCCACAATCCCGCCCACACCCTCTCCCCCTCCTCCACCAGGAGGAGAGTCATTGGGTCTGAATGCTAACAGAATGTGAAATGCTAATACATTTTGCCAGAGTTTAATTGATACTGTAATAAAAACTTGATTCTATGAGGAAGGGACCCATATAAAGTTTCCATACGTGAGAGTCGAATGTAACAGAGACGGGCTCGGCCTGTGTTGCTTCTCAGATTAAAACTAGTAAAGTCATGTTCATATTCATAAAACACATTTTTAATATGACTGCTGCGAACCAAGGAGCTGCGCAATTAATAAATACACTGGTGTGTGAAACAGAGGAGAAAATAACAGCTATACACGGGAATACAATAATAACAGACAGAAATACACACATTCTGCACCAGTAACTCAGACAAAAACAACACAACGCAGGAGAAACAACAAGCGCAGGCCTCATGTGGAATTAAAAGCAGGGGAAAAAAGATGGTATTTGAGAAGAGATTTGAAAGTGTTTGTACGAGATTAAAAATAATGCTCAGAGGAACACTGTGGGAGTCGTGTCAATAATAAATGTTTAGATATTTTACTCGAACCTGCTAGGCATACATGCAGCTAAACACACTAAGTGGTTTTCAAAGACAGAGAAGCACAGAAAATGTGCCTGCAAATATAAATGTGGCAGCCTACAAAAAGATGCTCATTCTGTATGCAGAAGAAAGTGGGCTTATTGATTTGTTTATTTATTTTTAAAACGGGCAAGAGCGGTTCTCGTCTAAACAATTGAAGCAGGGGTTTGATGCTGATGTGGTTGGAATTATTCAAAGGAAGAGAGGAGAGATGGAAAAGCAGAGCAGGTGGCGGTGTGGCGCTGACAGATGTGTGATAAAAGCTTCTCTTCACCTGCCAGGTGAAACAGCTGTTTTATGTAATAACTTATGCAGACTCAAAACATGACCACTGGCCTTATATAATCTGCTGCATTTCTTTTTGTCACGGATATTCTTAAGATCAAATTTAAACAAAAACGACTACTGTATGAATGGAACTAGATTGTTTATTTTTCTTGGCATTTCCTTGATTTTTTTTTTTTTTACTTGATGTTTACTACCAGACTCTAGGCAGCCTCTTCTCCAGGTTTCTAAGTAATAAGATAATTAATACAGGCAGCAAACAAGAGGTTAGAGGTGTGCAAGAACAACACTGCCTGACAAATCGTCAGTAATCCTCAACTGTTATTCAACAAATGCATCTGTCACTGTGACATAAAATGTGTTAACTTTTTCCCCATTACGCACGACAAATCACAGTTGTTTCATTTCCAGTTTAATGCCAACTTATGACTTCCTGCTGATCTCATCTGCTCATCCCACACCTAAATCAGACCTGACTGCTTGTCTTTCTTTTGAAAGGCATGATCAATCCCACAATCATTTCTCAAGTATGAGGGAAAGCAGTGAAACAGGCATTTAGGACAGGCCCATGAAACACAATCTGATTGTTCTTAAACCAGTGAAGAGTAATCATACATATTTAACAAAACGATTGGTAAATTAGCAGTCTATCCAGATATGATTTTTTTTTTTTGTGAGAGTAGCACTGTAAATTTTCATGCTAATGTCATCCGTTAACCCTTTTCAGATGGATTCTCTCCAGAGTACATGGATCCATCCTGTGTTGTGCCAGCCATGCAGGCTGGTGGGGGTGATATAATGGTGTGAGGAGTGTGTTCCTGGCACACATCACGCCCCTTAATATCAAATGAGCATCATTTGAATGCCACAGCATACCCAAGCAGTGCTGCTGACCATGTTGCCCTGTCACTTTATGGCCACAGTCCACCATAGATACTTCCAGCAGGATAATGCACCATGTCACACAGCATGCATCATCTCAAGTTGGTTCCACAAACGTCAGTGACTTCAGTTTACTCCAATGGCATGCACAGTCTAGAGATCTAAATCTAACAGAGCACCTTTGGAATGAGGTGGAACGGGAGGTGTGTGTGTGTGTGTGTCTTTTCAGCAAGCTCTATGTGGGGATTTTCTGGTAAAAAAACTCATTTTCCACCCTCAACTCAAAAGATTTTACTAACACTGAAACCTGTCTCTGCAATCCACTGCCCTCAATTTCACTGCCATCTCTGTCTGAGGAAATAGGCCTTAAACAGCTCGATTGGGCTTCCTCCTCAGGTCCTGTCCATTTTCTGTGAACAGCGGTTTATATGTTTCATTATACATAAAATGACATATCCTGCATGGAGTATGATACATTTCCCAGAAAGGTACCCCTTGCTGCACATTGTTGCCCTATTGGACATGGGGCAAACATGAACTGCTGGTTCTTAGGAGGTTATGCAATGAATGAATGTATGAATGAATGATTTCACTAATTTAAGCAGCTTCTCATTAGACTCTAATCATGAATGCATTATAAACTGAATACTTGCATAACAAGGAATACCCACAGAATCACATGGACATCACCTGTGAATTAGTCAAATGCTTTACTGTGGCAAAGCTGTCGCCACATCAGTATTAATTCAGCTCTACGGTTCACAGGCTGAACGACATAAAAGAATGGAGCACAATTTTGTGCTTTTCCTCGAAATTCTGTACAGCAATCGCTGCAGACTGAAAAATCTTAACTCTGTGGACAGGGGTGAAGGGAAAACCAAGTTTAATTAGTGTAGCTGACGTCTTGACATGCAATTTTCACAAGTTCTCCCAGACATTCAAATTAAATTTGTATTTCTTTGGAACTTCCAAATCTTGTAGTTATTCTTATTTTTTAACTGACTTTGTCATTTTAGGCAAACATTTCCAACTTCATTTCTAAAAGGCCACCACCACCATATAGCAAGTGTTAGATATGTAATAGATACATGTCTCTTGCTACACTCTGCTTTCAAATGAAATTTATCATTTCTTTATTTATTTATTTTTTACTGTTTAAAAGCACAGAGCTGTCATTCTGCACACGACTGACAGTATATACATGAAGCTGCAGCTAAATGTGATTGGATTGGGACTGACACAGTCAAACTGGCACGGATAAGAAAGCCATCGAAGCGTCTCAAACATTCCTGACTCCCTTTAAGGGGACGTTGCTCCTGCTCTCGCCTAGGAGAGCCCGCTGTAATTATAACAGCCACTATCATCAGGGGAAGGCTCGCGGGGAGGCGGTGGCGCGGTTTGTGAGATAGAATCCGAACCACAGTCATTACGAGGACTTCTCCCAACTCACAGCTCATGTTCATTTCAGCTCCACTTGTTTATAATCACCAGGAGATGATGCTGATGGAAAATCTCTATATAGAATCACTTCAGTTAATCTGCTTTATTTCCTATGTGAACATATCTTTGTTTGGTAGTGTTTTCAAAATAACATAATCATTTTTGTAAAAAGCAGGTTAAAGAGAGCAGCGGAGTGCTCATTTAATTGACAGCCTTGAATTAACTTCAGTGAAACTGGATGAAACGCAATGATCACTGGATTAAAACAGGCACTGCGCTCCCTGGTCTGCCAAGATGCCGTTGGACGCTGTTGCCTACACAGTAAAATGTCTAGTGTCGATTCAGTTTCGAACAGATAACATTTGGTCCCACTCTTTATCACAAGAAAATGGCAAAATAGTACGAACCTTCTGTTGAAACCTGCGTTTTGGAAGGTAGGCAGAAGTAGTCGTAAGTCCAGAGGGCTGTTTGACAGAACAGAAGCTTATTGGCTGAACTCAGAAGCCTTTGGTCATAATGGCTTTGCACACTGGCTGGTAATTGCCTATGCAGTGAGACCTCATTTTGGGCTAAATCGGGTGTGCTGTTTGTTGCCTGTGGCCGGCAGCAGCCTCTGTTCTGCAGCTGTGCGATGGAACAACTCCGACAGCCGTGAAGTAAGGCCATGAAAAGCACTGTGCTGCCCTAAGTGCCTCATTTAAACCCGTCGCCACGGTTTCCGCCGCAGATCTCTGAATCAGCCTCCCGCGTCACAGTCGCCGCGGCACGGCTAAGAGCAGTGACCTCTGGGATACGGGAGGTCTCCTGGGGTGAAAGGAATGAGAGGGAACGCATCGGACAAATGGAGCGTTACCTGATATCAGAGCCACAGATCAAAGCGCTCGGACCTGACGTGCTGACCGGTTACCTGAGTGACGCGGGGAACGTCGGCATGACCCGGTAAATTGCCCCGGTTACCTGAGAGACAGAGAGAAGGGCAACATGACCCTGTAAATCGCCCTGGTTACCGAAGTGACGCATAGAAAGTTAGCATGACTGGATAAATCGCCCTGGCTCCATTTACACGTTCTAACTGTGAGGGGAAAAGTCATTAGCAGCACACAAATGAATGAATCACTTCTGCCAACACAAATGTGTCACAGGGCTCCGTCATTAATGCTGACAACATTTGAAACTAATTAATTAGAGCTTCCTCCTTCACTTCCTGTCAGGCTTCCTTTGATTGGTGTGTGTGTGTGTGTGTGTGTGTGAGAGAGAGAGAGAGAGAGAGAGAGAGAGAGAGAGAAATAAAAATTGAAATTGAAATTGAGCGAGAGAGAGAGAGACAGACAGAGA
Source organism: Anguilla pacifica (assembly GCA_039654925.1). Classification (NCBI taxonomy): domain Eukaryota; kingdom Metazoa; phylum Chordata; class Actinopteri; order Anguilliformes; family Anguillidae; genus Anguilla; species Anguilla pacifica. The sequence goes on from CM077288.1 coordinate 938,954, forward strand.
GAGAGAGAGAGAGAGCGAGAGAGAGCATGTTATCATTAATACCTGCTAGAAAATGGTGAGGAAGACATCTGTGAGCTGTACAGGTGAGGAAAGTGTAAATGAGTTCTCTGGCTTTGAGCAGTAGAACAGTGCATTAGTAGAATGTCCCTGAGAGCTTGCACACCGGTGATGGCTCTTTAGAACAGGGCAGCTATCCACACATAACAGTGGGACAGCGCTGTCCAATCATCCAATTAGTCTCTGCTCAGAGGGTGTGTGTAGGCTACTTGGATGATTTGTCTCGCAAACATGCAAACGGCGCAAAAAAGGAAGTCAAATAAGCAGTGATGAGTCTCACACAGTGTCCTGCAGTTCTCTCCGATGCGCACGACTTTTCAAAACAGTTCCGTGCACATATTTTACATAAAATAGAGCACGGCAGAATGTCCAGTGTAAAGTCAACTGTAATCCTGTTCATTCAACTCTTCACAGATAACACTCTGGTCTCACGCTGGAGTGTGGGCCTGAATGTTAGCTGTTCCGAACTGAATCGACACTAGACATTTTACTGTGTAGGCAACAGCGTCCAACGGCATCTTGGCAGACCATTGAGCGCAGTGCCTGTTTTAATCCAGTGATCATTGTGTTTCATCCAGTTTCACTGAAGTTAATTCAAGGCTGTCAATTAAATGAGCACTCCGCTGCTCTCTTTAACCTGCTTTTTACACATTAGCTCCCGTCCACTGACCCGAGGATGTTAAAATCAGACCGGAGTAACGGGGAAAAAGCCTGCTGATACTATACGATGAAAAAATGAAAGTAAAAGGTTCACTTCTCCTCTGTCACTCAGACCGTTTTGTCGTTTACCACCAGAGCCCAGAGTGGTGCCACATCAGCCAAACCTGTTACTGTGACTAATCTCAGACTGTCAGACTGGGTGTAAAACCCTCAAGTCTTGATGTCCCAAAGCCCCAAAACATGGCAATCTTAGCTATGGGCTCTCCTATGTAACCTTTCTGCACATGTGCAGTAGCAGGACAGCATGTGGAGACCTTCTCCATATATGCACCCCATGATTTATTTGAGCCCACACCCAGGCATCTCCATGTAAAGATGCCAAAATGATGTATGGGTTCATGTGTGTATATCTTTGCACATACTGTCTGTGCATCTGCGTCCTCGAGCATGCATATATGTCTGTCTCTGTGTGCTTGTGCATGCATATATGTCTGTCTCTGTGTGCTTGTGCATGCATATATGTCTGTCTCTGTGTGCTTGTGCATGCATATATGTATCTGTGCTTGTACATGCATATATGTCTCTGTGTGCTTGTACATGCATATATGTCTCTGTGTGCTTGTGCATGCATATATGTATCTGTGTGCTTGTGCATGCATATATGTCTCTGTGTGCTTGTGCATGCATATATGTATCTGTGCTTGTGCATGCATATATGTCTCTGTGTGCTTGTGCATGCGTATATGTCTCTGTGTGCTTGTGCATGCATATATGTCTCTGTGTGCTTGTGCATGCATATATGTCTCTGTGTGCTTGTGCATGCATATATGTCTGTCTCTGTGGGCTTGGATCCGCAGTTACTCGTGTGCATGCATATATGTCTGTCTCTGTGGGCTTGGATCCGCAGTTACTCGTGTGCATGCATATATGTCTGTCTCTGTGGGCTTGGATCCGCAGTTACTCGTGTGCATGCATATATGTCTGTCTCTGTGGGCTTGGATCCGCAGTTACTCGTGTGCATGCATATATGTCTGTCTCTGTGGGCTTGGATCCGCAGTTACTCGTGTGCATGCATATATGTCTGTCTCTGTGGGCTTGGATCCGCAGTTACTCGTGTGCATGCAGATGCGTGTGTCTGCACTGATGTATGCACACGCGAATGGGTGCCTATGTACATATATGCTGCGTGTGATATCCTAAGGTGTATATGCGTGCATGTGCATACGTATTTGTGCATGCACATATATGTATATGTGCATGTGCAAGGTGTGCATGTGTATATGTACATTTACTTTATGTTTATAGTTATCTGCACATGTATGTATTTGCTTATCTATCTAAATTTGCACATGCATTGCTACTCATTTAAATCTACTTGAATGACTGGTGTGCATTATGCCTCATATGGCTCATTATTCCATGTCTGTTCCGCATGTACAGTTATTTCTAACGTACATTAATTGCCCTTATAAAGGTATTACCATTTGATTATGTTCTTGACTGTGACTGTTGATTGACGTAGGCTTTAAATTAGACTTAAAATAGAACTAATCATAAAAATACCTGATGTCAAACCAACCATAAAACTGCCAACATTAAATGTTTTCCAGTTTTACCACAGCAAGACATGAGTATGAGTCAGGATCTTGGTGTGATAACTTTAACAATGTTCTTGCTCAAGCCTGTGATTCAGTATTTATGCAGAATTACACATAAATCTGACACCGTTCCTGTCTTCACAAACACGATTTAGCATGTTCAACAATCACTGAAATTGTGTTGGTGGAAAAAAAAAAAAAAGAATTGTATGAATTGTGAATCAGCTCAAGGGCGAATGTTGCTCGAACCCAAGCTGATGAAAAATTTGGGACCTGTTGATTCCGGTCCTGCCACACAGTACTAAAAAAGATGGATTTCTGGCCCCATCCTGTCAGGAGGATCAAGCTGAAGAAATAGGGATGAGCAGTGACCCTCTAAGCTGATATGGTGATTGATTTCTCGCGAGAAGGCACATATTTCCTCAAAAAAAAGAAGAGAAGATAAATCTGCTCTTAGATGAGTTGAATTGTATTGAAGAAAAACAAATCAAGAAATGTCGTATCCAGTTGCCCTAATTTCCTTCTGTAAACATTTAACTCTGAAATCATTCAAACATTGCGATCATTCATAGCAGAAGCTCTGTGAGCTCTGTAAATTGGATCATTACACCTGCATTATGCATCTGCCTTTATCAGAACACAGGCATTTATTGCTTTCAATAAACGCAGTTGCGCCATTTAAGATTAAAATTTCAAAATGAGAAAACATTGCTGTTATTATGCTCATGCCCCCTTATGCTATGAATCCTGCACATTTTGACAGGATGGGCTTCATCTAGTGGCAGAACATTAAATCAGGAAGCAAGCTCAACCATGACACGTGTAATCGTGCAGCTTATGCATGATGCTCTTTTCATGCGCGCACACACAGGTAAACGCACGTGCACATATGTGCCGATGTGTGTGAGTGCACGTGTGTGCATTATCATGCATGGCAGATTTTAATTCATTCATTCATTAGTTAAGATTTTAATTCATTCATTCATTAGTTAATCAATTAGTTCATTCCTTCACTCATTCATTTCTGTTGTAGTAGATCTCTTGAGCAAATTTAAAACGGAGCGAAATCTCACAGCTCGAAGCAGCAGTTGAGCCTTGTCAACGTTGTCCTTAATTTGAAAACCTCAAAGTGGTAAGTGTCAGAGATGCAGAGTTTTTCCTTGATCTCATTTAGGAAGGAGGTCGTTACAGTGACTTGTATGACTTTGCCGCTGCCACAGGGGACTCAGTATTTGTTCTGAGTCGTTTGGACTGATGGTTCATGCTGCAACTTTAATTACACCCCAAGAGATGGCAGAGAGTAGCTGTGTGCCAAAGACCTCCATGGGGTTTAATGAACACTCTCCCCAGATTTACTGTCTGCATGTCAAAAAAAACTCAATCCGCCAGTTACTGTCTTACGGTCCGATGAAGATGTGAGGTTAAAGAGACGGCAGTCATAAAATAAAATAAAATAAAATATGCGCAGAATAATGTTTACACAGCTTCAGTAGTGTTACCTTGGCAATAAAGGATGAAACTTCAACATTTGAAAAAATATGAAAATATATGAATTATCAGTTGGGGAATATTTGGAAAACCTATTTAGTGTTTTTGAAGGTTTTTTTAAACATTCACATTTGGCTACAGCACCAGTATGAACATTCCACCGCAAGAAATCATACAACCATGCCCCAGAAACGGTTTCTGCAGCGTTAGCATGTGTGTTTGTGTGTGTGAGTGTGTGTGTGTGTGTGTGTGAGTGCGTGTGCATGTGTGTGTGTGTGTGTGAGTGTGTGTGTGTGTGTGTGAGTTTATTTTTGCAGAGATGACCGCGATTTGGCACATTTCTTTGTGCACCACTTGGCGCTTTTAGAATTTTTATGCTGAAATTGATTCAGACCAGTGCAATGTATAAACCTTTACATATATAAGGAATTATCAAAGTGGCACTACTATCTCAAGATAGTGGCTTTAACAGGCTGGAGTAGTTAATGTCAGAGTTGGTTTCACTGTAAAATCCATGAATTAATTACCATTTAAGTATGGAGGAAGAGCCCAACTTCCTGTCTCCTCTGCTTAAGATGTGTGCTGCACAACTGCAGTAGCATATGGCAATCCTGCTTCTGAGGGGGGAAATGTGTGCTTCTCGCTGCCAGCTCCTAATTACTGGCTCGTTATCTCTCAGGTGCAAAATGCTGTTGGCAAAGGTAATACCCAGTTGGGTTAAATATGTGACACAGAATATGTAATTACCTTGACCCACGCGCCTAACATTAATAATTAAATCCAGGGGAAAATCCTAATTTGATGAGTATAAACAGATTAGGCTTGGGTGTGGAATTCATGCTGCTTCAGATTAACATTGAGAAACAGTGTAGGAGATATGCTTATTTGGTATTGTTGCGCTATTTTTATTTATTTAATTAATTAATTTATTTCTTTGACTAATGTGTCACTCACACAGGTGTGAGAAATGCAAGCTGTAGCATGTGTTAAAAACGTCTGTGAGCATGCAAGCGGTCTGAGAGGTGGCAAGTGAAAGATAGTGCACGTCCTCAAATAGCAGAACTGGAGCCTGATCAACCAGCAGGGGTCGCTAGACAGCGGTGAAATACAGAGCCCTCACTGACTGAACCAGCCCATACCCTGGGTGATGTAATTGCCAAATATGTGTCACTTTACAGAATGGAGCTATCGACCACACACACACACAAGCACACGCACACACACACACACACATGCAAACACACACTCTCTCTCTTTCTCTTGCCCTCTCTCTCTCTCTCTCTCACACACTCTTTTATTTTCTCATTCTCTGTCTTCCCGCGTGTTCCTAAAATCAGCTACATTCATTTGGACTTTATTGAGGATTTACTTATTTTTACGATGACATTTATGTGAAATAACCTTCACACCGCGCGAAGCCCCAGCTCGGCACATCTAGCTTTTATTAGTGTTTGTAATGCGGCAGTTTGGAGATAAATTGCTGATCAGTGAGCTGTTTCAGCAGGTAAACGTGGATGGAAGGCAGGAGAGAGCGAGCAGCAGGGTAGAGTCACCTGGGTAATACAAACGCTTAACTCAATAACGCAGTTCAAACGCTCACTTCATTTGGCTTCATCACCCATTCTATGAGACAACACGAAGGACCATCTTCTCCTCTCCACGGGGGCAAATTATCCATTTAGCAACTCTTATTGTTTCGGGCATTTGGTGAATGTCTGTAAACTCTGTAAACTGCAGCAAAGTTTTACTTAGCTGGGATTTCACTGTGTGAATTGTACGTATACTCACATTTATGAAATTACATTCTAAATACAAAATGCCACACATTAAATACATGGTGAAAATACATAAATATACTTGGCCTGGACCTTTACTTTCTGTGTGAAGTTTGCATGTTCTCCCCATGTCCGCATGGGTTTCCTCCGGGTACTCTGGTTTCCTCCCACAGTCCAAAGACATGCAGGTAGGCTAACTGGAGACTCTAAATTGTCCATAGATATGAGTGTGTGAGTGAATAGTGTGTGTGCCCTGCGATAGATTGGCAGCTTGTCCAGGGTGTATTCCTGCCTTTCGTCCAATGCATGCTGGGATAGGCTCCAGCACCCCCCACGACCCTGAACAGGATAAACGGGTATAGATAATGGATGGATGGATGGATAAATAAAAAATAAACCTGAACCCTAACTTCTCAAACTAACTGTGTTGAGTTATTACTATAAGGCCGAGCCACGAAGGAAATGTGTTTGGTGGAATGCACAGCTAAATTGCAGAGGTGGGATGATTGATAATCCAGATGCTAGCACGAGTAGCACAGTTAACATGGAAGACACACGGATATACTTTCAGGAAATGGGGCACAGGAAGAGGTGCTTACTGCATGCTTTAGCAGCCAGCCAATAAAAATGATTTTAGTTAATTTATCAACAAATGTTGTGGACTGACTGCCAATTGAGAATGTCCCATGGGGAGGGTCCCAGTTGGAGGGGGCATAGCTTTAGCCTTGGCTGGCAAGAAAACACTGGCCATGGATGCTGACTACGATGTTCTTCTTTTGTTTTTTTACGAGGCACGCATCCAAGATAATTTCTGCATCCCGGCAGAATTGTAAATATCTGTCCGCTAGGCGTACGCTCCAGAAGCAAGGAAGTGTTGGACGGGTCTCAAACACGGTGTGCGTATCTCATCATCATTCCGAAGCGGGAGTTTGTAGTCCATTTGAAACAGATTGATTCACCTGAGGTAAGGTTCGCGTTCTTCAAGGCTTAAGGCAAGAAGGGCACCCTTCCCCCCCCTTTCAGATGGAAATGATGGATTTAGCAAACTCGGGCTGATGGATGGGAACATGGCGCTTCTCACCGCCGCGTTCACAATAAGCTGATCCTATATTCCCGGGCCTCGTGTACGGGTTTGATTTATGTTTTATGTTTTGTGAGGTAATGAAAAGACTCTTGCTAAATGAACCCAGCATTTCCCTCTCAGCACTTTCTCATTGATTCTTCATTTAATATTACTGTTTCCTGCCCCGTGCGCGATACTGCACCGCGTAGGACAGAAGCGCTCACTCGACACGTGTGGAAAAAGTCAGCCGATCAATAATTTCAAATTTCTGTAAACTGAATGCATTCCAGATGAATGCATCACCAGCATCTGTTTCTTTCAAGGGATCACTGGGCCATTAGTATTTTATAAACAGAAAACAATAACTTCACAAGATAATTTATAATCTAGATACCTGGTGGATTCATCAGAACGGATGTTCTCAATGCTCATGCAGGTAACTAGATAAAAATGCATCATGGGCTGTCAGTTATTTTAAATGGCAACCTGTAAGAAAAATGGATTGATGGATTAACAGTTTGGCCTATCTTGGAGTCCTGCCGCAAAAGCATTACCTTGAAGCAAAGTTTTTAAATCGATGCCTTTGTGAACAGAATGTCGATACAGTTAAAATAAGGATCTGTGTTCCACCACAAATGGATTCATTTGTATTTGGAGCTATTGCACTGAGAACCTGCTCTAATATGAATAAGTCATCCATAGGCGTGTCCTGTGTGTTACACTGTGTCTCAGTTTTCCATCGGCGTGTTCTGCGTGTTCTCTGTGTTAGACTGTGTCTCAGTCATCCATAGGCGTGTTCTCTGTGTTAGACTGTGTCTCAGTCATCCATCGGCGTGTCCTGTGTGTTAGACTGTGTCTCAGTCATCCATAGGCGTGTCCTGTGTGTTAGACTGTGTCTCAGTCATCCATCGGCGTGTCCTGTGTGTTAGACTGTGTCTCAGTCATCCATCGGCGTGTCCTGTGTGTTAGACTGTGTCTCAGTCATCCATAGGCGTGTCCTCTGTGTTAGACTGTGTCTCAGTCATCCATAGGCGTGTCCTGTGTGTTAGACTGTGTCTCAGTCATCCATCGGCGTGTCCTGTGTGTTAGACTGTGTCTCAGTCATTCATCGGCGTGTTCTGCATGTTCTCTGTGTTAGACTGTGTCCTAGGTCATGCTGAGGTTGCTGATTCAGCCTCTGGTCTCTCCCACTTCTTGTGAACATTATTTTTGTTCATAAACAATTTGAGGTATCCAGTCTACTGCACAGGATTTTATCCCTGCCATTACCTGAACAGGTAAATGGCATGCCATTATTGGAAAGGCCTCACACCCCTGCCTCTGCCGTTACCATGGATCTCAAATCCTATGAGTTGTCTCCAGGTGAAATGTTATATATCCACCCCCAAATCACCCCACCCACAGTTCACCCCACACAGAATCGGAGTTGTTCATCTAGTGTATTTGCATATATTTATATATCTGTTAAATGGTAAATGACAATTAATGCTAAATTAAGAATGTATGGATACACTTGTTTTTTTATTTTAGGTTCTACATTGGAAATTTTGTTCCCAGAATGCCAATCGTCTTTCTTTTAGATGGGCGTCCATTGGCTCTTAATGTGTGTAATTGTATGTGCTGCTGCAATTCTATTGCCCAACTAATTGCTATGGTTGTAGAAGCCACAGAGAAGCCCATCGGTATGAGTCACAGACTGCATTGCAACGGGACATTCAGAACTCATGGATGTGCGCACCACAGCGTATGACCTCAGCTTCAGCACTTACAGGCTGTTAGCTAAAGACACACACAGCGGAAGGTAAATATGTTCCGTCCGTGCTTTGGCACAGGCTTCAGCCCCGTCAGTGAGGTGGAAACAGCTGGCCCGGCGGACGCGGCGCTGACGCAGAAGGACCTGAGAGGGAGGCTCTGCGGCGAGCCGTTCGTACGGCCGACGCCCGCTCCGCTCGCAGCGCATCGAGCCGATTGAAGGAGCTGACAGCCGAGAAATGATCCCTTTGGTTCGCCGCCCTCCAGCTGGAGCGCTTCTGAGGCAGAAACATGACTAAACATTCCCAACTCCGGCTCTGCACTGTGTGCTGTGATTTAAAACGGGGGTTTGGGGTGGAGGTGGGGGGTGGATGCAGCGCAATTATCATCTCATGCTGAATGGCCGTGTAAATTAACCCGTACAACATGTATCAATTAGCAGTAGCGGATGAGCGGATTGTTATGACAACCAGCAAAAGGCTTGCTTGGCCTCCGCGCAGCATCAGGAAGTCCTTCTGTGAACCCGCGTGTTTCTGGGCGCTAGTTGTTATTCCAGACGGTGTGAAACGCTGCAAGGTTGGCGGGACCGCTGTGCCCTATCAGCACACAGCAAACAGAATCAACAGCCCCGAGGGAAATGAGCAGGAGCGCTCTTCACAATCCTGCGAAAATGAGAGAGAAAACCACATTCAGATAAAACAAATGGGCATAATGGGAAGACAAAGGGGCGAAGGTTTATTTATTTATTTATTTATTTATTATTTGGTTCATTGACAAAGTAAGGGGCATTGACTGATTTCCAGATAATTTCAAACTGGCAACCTCTTCATTAAAGATCCCATGGCAGAGGGTGCCATGTCGACCCATAACCCATGACAACCAAGATTGCATTTTGACTTACGCAAACAACGGGTTTCCATCTTCAAATGAAATGGGAGAAGCAGAGAATGATTTCTTCTTAATGCTTAATGATGCATACATAAGTACTGGATAAGGGAACTTACTTGTATAACAACAGCATGCGTATTGTGGCAATGTTCCATACAGTCTGAAGTACTTCCATATTTCACATGTTGCGTAATGTTTCCTGTTTATCCCCTCTGAGAAGGCTTGGTACACCAGCTGGAATTTAAAATGCTGTTTGGCATTGTCAGATCCCAATGTCAGATGTCAGATGAACTCCTGAGACCTGACAAAGAGAGGGGGGGAAAGGTTAAAGTATTTTATTCTATTGACATAGAGTGTTGTGGATGACCAAAGCAAGTTGTAGTGAAAATATGTTCAAACTTGTTTTGTATTTTACTTTCGTTGAATGTCCCTTGTAGTGAAAGTTTCAGCATAATAGAGTATAACATAAGGTTCTTCAAATTTAACCCAGATGCTCATATATAAGAAGCTGCTGATGGGTGTGCTGTCCCTTCAGCACCTCAGGTGTTCGAGAAACATGGGAGAGCTTCAGCACCATGGACAGCGGCAGTACCACTCACAACAGGTATGGGAGGTACATGTGTAACAATGAAAGTGCTATAGGAACAAAGTAGAAGGATGTAAGTGATAACAATGATCCTAGATTGTGAGTGCCCTGCAGAGTGGTGAAGGTACAGTATGAAGAGATGTATCTTCAGACCACGGCGGAAGAGGGGCAATGACTGAGTGATTTGTACAGGAACAGGGAGTTCATTCCACTTATGAAAAGGACCCTTTGCTCCCAGGCCTAAAAGGGAGATAGTTTCTGCAAGGTTGCAATGGACTTACGTAAATATGTTGGGGGTTGTGATTCTGTTTATTTATTTATTTCGCCATCCATCCATCCATTATCTACTGTATACCTGCTTATCCTGGGCAGGGTTGCAAAGGTGCTAGGGCCCTTGCGCAGTCTACAGTTAGGCTTGCGTAGTGGAATCGCAGGAAGACCTTTCACACATACACAACTTAGACCTGCAGTCACTGGGTGCCCTATGAATACACAGCAATGACATGTGGGCCCCCATGTGTCACGTGATCAACAGACAACATACATATCCAATCAATTTCAATGATACTGTACAACATGACTAAATATAAAATGTTTGCGTGTGTGTGAGTGTGCCTGTGTGTGTGTACCACCTTTATAACAACACCAGAAATTATTAAGGGAAATTAGATGAATGAAGCTTTTTAAAAATACAAAGCTAAAAGCCCTTAAAAACAGCCTACACCATTCAAACTCTTACAGAATAGAAAAGTTGGTCCTTCATTATGTCAAATTTAACACTTTATTAAGCTCTCCAGTTTTTGTTTTGAAACATCTTCCACAAATGGCCTTTCCATGCAATCATGTGGTTAATTTCTGCTATGGCCATTTTACGGCCTGTTGTTTTTGGATTTATCTTTCTCTCTGCTAGTTTATGCGTGTGACGGAGCCTGTGTTACCCTTGCCAACAGATAATATATTATTTAGTCCTATATCCACAAAGACAGAAGAGCCCTTTCTACACAAGATTTATTCTCTTTTCAGGTCCAGAATGAGTTCCGTTGCCAAGCTTCTGACTCCTCTGCAACACTTGAGTTAAACTGCATATTGTATTTTTCCACTTTATAACCGAGGCCCAGATTCAATCTGTCCAAAGAAAACGTTGTTCCATCACAAATGTAAGCAAAATTTTTTCTTTCATTCTTTCTTTTTTTTTTGCATTCTCTGTCACCCTTTTATAAATAGCAGCTGCATTTCATTTCACTGCAATTCAAACTCATAATGATCTTTTTTTATTCATGAAAATGAACTACACGTTACCTTTAAGGAGAAATGGTGTTGTCCTGAGTGCCTCTTGTAGCTTGGCACAGACTTAATCAATTTCACAAATATGCTTCAAGGACCTGCTTGCAAAGGGCTCAAATCTTCCGCAAATATAAATCTCAAGCCATGTGCCAAAATCACATTTGATGATGCTTTGGTTGTGAGCCTGTTGGATTGCAGGCAGGGAATTAAATATTACTTAGGAGCCTGTTGAGAACTGGGCTGTGGAAAGAATCGACTTACCATGAGCCCGAGACAGTCAAAGATTTTCAGCTCTGAAAATCAATGCATTCACTGTAAATGCTTTCGGCACCATTGAATGAGAGGGGTTGCTTGAGTTATATTTAAGAACCTTACAGCTGTTGCTTCCATAATGTAATATTACTAGTGGAACCAGGCCTGTCTCAGAATAAATACTTTTTACATGATCCATTTTTCATCAGTTCTATTATACATTACAACTATTGATGAATAAGAAATATGACTTTGCTGTTTTTTTTAATTTAATTTTTTTAATGGTGTATGTGAGTTTCATGGTGTTACGTCCCAATGCACATTAATTTAAAAGCAAAATACAGGCTACTGACATAGCCTTGTGATTCACCGCAGGTTAAAATGACAATTTTTGGAGGGTAATAAAGCAGCTTAGGGTGTAAAGGATTCCTGGTATGTCTTAAATAGCTGAGAGTGAAAAGGGGACTAAATATGCTCTCACTTCTTGTATCCACTGCAGTATGACTAATTCACTAAAGTTGGTATAAGAGGCAATTTTTAATACCCAATTAAATGTTCAAATGTTCTTTATTGGCCAATTACAGTAAACTGTGTTGACACTGATACAATGGTACAATGGAATTATGCTTTCTAAAGATCATGGAAAAGACCCAAAATGTATTAAAGCAATGTACGTGTTATGTTGGAAAACAATTACTTTCTGACTCTATACTGATTAATCACTTTTTCATAATGCAAATTGTTTTGAAAACCATCTATTGCTTGCTTTTACATTTTCAATTTGTCATGTACAATAAATCTAATCAGAGTCTGAAATTAGCTTTTCTGCAGAGTATTTGAAAAATAGCTTCCAGGGCAGTATTTAGTGGATGACAATAGATAAATAAATAGTCTAACCAAAAGCTTTTCCAGCATACTGTATTACTTTCCTCACAGACCTGTCTTAGTGTCTTTTTATGGCAAAAATCTACACAGTTACAGGTCTCCCCCAGATCTGAATAACTTTAGAAACTGCCTACACAGGTATTTCTCATTTGGCAAGTGATTGTGTGACTGCTAGTGTGACATCATTGTCTTACTTGTATTCAATTAGGATTTCACATTATGGTGACAAAGTGGCAAATTATTCCCCTGTGAAGTATTAGCACAGTAAACATGGTATTCTGTCCCATGTGGATATGACTTACAGAAGATTTCTTTGGTCTGCTCGCTGTCACATCAGCACTTAAACCTTTTAGTGACTGGAACCAAACCCACTTAATTAAAATCAACGCCCACTCACCTTTTTTTTTTTCCTTTTCTTTTCAGCTTAAAGACAATGAAATTAGAAAATAATTAATTTTTTCTAAAAATGACATGAATTTATTTCCATGACCACTGTGACAGCAGTTCTTGTTTGTTTCATCATGTTCATTTTACATTCTGAGTGGTAATGTGTAATTAAAAAAAGCCCAGTTCACTGTCATGAAGCAGCCTATTATGCACTCTCTATAAATGCCCAAGGTAATATTGATAACAATAGGATGAGCTTGGCCAAATATGTTTTCATTTTCCTGTAATGTAAATGGCCTTTGTGCACTGTGACCATTGCCTACCAGCATCTGGAATTATGAATGGGGAATAACAACAACAACACCATTCCACGTAAAATTATATTCTGGCATATTCTGGAACAACAGAATTTTCCATAAATGTTGGACGGGGTTCTGATCAGACAGCCAGGAAGACTCTGGCATATTGATAACATCAGTGTCGTTCCCCCCTGACCTTTGGGTGATGGCCCAAGTGCGGTGGATGGGCCATTGTCGTCTGGAGTGTGACTGTGCTAAAGGTGCTCGTCAGGACCGCTAAGTGATGATTGACATTGACCTTGTCCAATCCGCCGCTTGGAAAGCCTGCCTCAGATCATTAGTGCTGGAACACTAATGCCTGTCTAATTGTTGTTAACTGTTTGCACAAAGAATTAAGATAACAATTAGTTTAACAAGAGTGTTTTTTTTTAAATAATAATGTGTCATATGTATCAGTTTGGTTAATAAGTGTAATAACTTAACACCTCACCCCCAAACAAATAATAATAATAATAATAATAATAATAATAATAATAATAATAATAATAATAATAATAATAATAATAATAAAAACTACTGTAAGCACTGTCTAATTTTTTTCCCTGCTGTAGACATCTCTGTTGAATCCCTCAGTGAATGTTTAACATTACAAATGTGAGCAAAGCCAAAAATCAATCTGGAAATTTCACCCATATTATCAAAGTCAGCGGTTCTGTGCATCTTATCCAGTTGCTAGCCAGGCTCAAGCTTCGGTCTCTCAGTTTGTTTTCTCTTCAGTGCCAATTTTTGTATCTTTATCTCGAGTAGCATTGTTTTTTTTTATTTATTACTTACACTAAAATTGTGCAGCATTTGCCAAAATTTGAAATTATGAATACATTTACTCATCCTGTCTTTGGTCCATATTCAGTATTTTGTCTGCTGTTGAACTCTAACCTCGAACAGTGCATGATAATGTGGTTAAATACTCCTGCTCTGGGTCTCTCTCAAAGGATGGCCCTTGTTTTGTATTTCATACAGCCTTCATTGCTCATCTTTATCAAGTACACAATAACACAATAACAATAATAATTGTGTTTACAGAATTGTGCTGGCATTGCCACCGAGAGTGAATTCGTTTTTTCTTATCTTTTTTTTTTTTTTTCCGGCCGCCTCAGCTATTTAAGATGCATTAGACTTCCTGTCAACCTTGAGTTACCTCCCGACCCCACAAGAATAGCTGTCTTAATCTGACCTATAATTTGAAGTGGTGGGCAGGGAACGTGGCTGAACGCCGTTACCCAGGAGCACGGGACAGGCTCTGCGGTGTAATCTTCCAGGGGGCGCCTCCCTCTGATAGCTACTTGACTGATTGACTGCAGTCCCAGGAGAGCCACTCAATTACTTTGCTTGTCCAAGACAGACAGAAGCTCACTAATCATGCGGATAAGGCGTGGCCACTGCCGTCTCTGCCTCAATGGCCCCGGCATAAATCAAAAAGATTAGAGAGGGAGCCCAGGTCTGGTATCACGGGGGAAATTTGAGAATGCACTCCGCAAGATGCATTCCATGCAAGCAGACCCTCCGGCTGAATTGAAGCCCCGGGGCCTGATGGGGGTATTGGAACACCCCACTTTTTTTATGACTCCCCGGTGAGAAGAACAGCCAAAATGATCTCATAAAATGAGTGATTGACGGGTATTCTGTGAGGAATTGCTGTGTTGGCACATGGAAACAATATTATCACTACTTTCACAATGGAACACTTTGGCTGTTAGAACACTCTCTGTCTCGCTCGCTCACCCTCTCTCAAGACGAACTCACACAAATAGGGCAACATAAGTATGAAACTACGAGACAACAGAAAGATAAATAAATACTGTACCATAGGCACTCACTAGGGGGAGCTCTTGTACTCCCTTACTGTACAAGCTCAAACTGGCGTTCTATCACCTGTTAATCTTTCTGCTTGGGGAAGCGAGTGTTTATTGCTGTCCAAAAAGTGTCTCGCACTGCTATGTAAATTAGGCACCTGGTTTTCCCATGCCGGGATAATTAAATTACATATTTGTTCGTCTATCGGAGTAGATTACATATATTTATTCGGCACATTTTATGAGCGTTACACAGAGTTGGAAAAATAATAGCATTTCCAGGAGAATGTCCAGGAATGCTGACATATGCAAATCGAGAACGCACGATTTTGGCAAAATGTTACTTAGTGCGCTTGTATTCGTGAAGCATATTTGCGACTACCGCGCGTAGGCTACAGAAAAACGCATGTGTTATAATGACTCTGTCTTTTTGATTCGACACGACGACTGAGATAGGTTACGGAAGAAAATTACATTTAAATGTTGTGCGTTCGGGACATCTGAGATTTGTCTGCGCGCGGAATATGGATTTTTTAAAAACGAACCTAGAATTTGAACCAGTCAGTATTATGTATTCCTGTGCCCGTTGCCTACATGAATGCAGGAATGAGCGCGTTCACGTCACAAAATCTAGTTCAGATGGAAATGAGAGTAGCCTCTGCCAGGACCATGGATATGTACCACCAACGTACGCTCTGGAATTGAGCGGAATTCAAAATACGACCAGTTGCAATTCATTGGTAGTTCGGGCAATCATTCAATACGCATCTCCCTCAGAATGTGAAGGCGTCTGCCGCATTCCGTTTACCCGCTTCAGCTCTGAACTGTCATAACCGCTATTCCCTTCCCTGTATCACAATGTCGCCTACGTGACGGCTCATGAGTTATGGCACTGTTGAATTATATCATTAAAGCTGAACATCAAGAACAAAACATTGTCCTAATATGGATATTCGTTCGGAATTAAATAATTTAGGATGAAATAGATAAGGCAAATATTTCATTTAGAAACCGCTAGAGGGCACGTGTACCATATGATTGGGGACGGCACAATAGATTACGTTCGCGGTTTACTAAACATTTACAGCTATATCTTAAATATGGAAACTTGTTCCGGAACTTCGACTTCGCGTGCCACTTTTTCACTTTCTGGAATCCGTAAAAACGGATTAAAAACAATTTCGGCGATGATTTAATTTTCATTCAAATTTTAATTTAAAAAATTTAATTTACAATTTTGATCAGTCACTTTAATTTGAGTACACGAACAGGCGTCACCAATGTCTATCAAGTCAGCCTTTTAAGTGTTTCCAGTAATGTGTGTGTGTGTGTGTGTGGGTGAGAGAGAGAGAGAGAGAGAGAGAGAGAGAGAGAGAGAGAGAGAGAGAGAGAGAGATTTTATTTGAACGAAATACCCGATAACTTCTAAAGACCTATGTTTCAAAAAAATATATATATTTTTTTGTGTTGCGAAAAACGTCTCTTAATATCTAACGCGTGTAGGGACGTGGCTGTATTTAAATACATGTACACTCTTAAATGTATGAACAGCAACAGATGAAATCGGTGTATCAATGAATCAATCCAAACATGTCGGTGATTATAACAATTTCGCATGAAACTCAAATTATATGGGGGAACATATAACCTTCTGCGGTTTTCAACATTACACTCATTAAAACAAACAAATAGGGAATAAAATGTCAGCCACTTCTCGATGTGTAGCGTAATGAAACTTGGTGGATAAAAGCTCCTGTTTAAAGAAGCGTTTAATGTAGAATTGCAAGGGCCACACGCAGCCAATATCAAAATGCATTTACTGGCAGCTTCTGTTATTTATGCTTCGGTCACCCTTTCGTCTTATATTATATCGCTTTGTCCACTAGCTAATTATTTTATCAGAATTGTAAATCAATTAATTGAGCTCTGCCAGGATACTGAACTGGTCCTTTTTAGGGTCCGTGACGAGTGGTAGTTGGCGTTATAACGCCCCAATCACACGTAACCTCTGAGGGTGTCTGTGACTACGATTGGCTGGTGGGAGGACGGTGCTGCGCAAAATAAGAAAAGCTGGGCACTTGGTGTTCTGAAGTCTACCAGAGGACATCACTGGGTTTGTAGCTGGGACAGGGTAATTCGATAGAGCTAAAGTAGTAAATTGCATTTATGTATAACTGTTGTTGTAAAAAAAAAAATGACTTCATTCGACATTATTTGTTAAATATAGACGTGTGCGTAGGGTGAAGAGTATTATTAGTATTTAGCTGCGTTCTTTATAGCGAGGGATATGCGCGGTCGTTCGATTACCATGTTCTCTCTGACGCCAAAGCTCTCAGAACTCAGCAAACCAAAATAACGGTTGAGGATCAAATGGCTAGATTTGTCATATGGAGAGCAGAATGGTTTTCGGTTGACAAGACACAAAGGATGAGAGTTACTTATTCGGGAAGCCTTACCGTTTTCGCTTTTCTACGGACAGAGGTGATGGAAAACTCCTAATCAAGTCAGAACGGAATAAAACTCAAGTGCACTTCTTATTTGGAGATGATTGTGTTATTTCTCTTGTTCTCGTGGATCGTGGATGGGGTGGTTTCCCAGCTGCACTATTCTGTTCCGGAGGAACAGGACCATGGCACGTTCGTGGGGAATATCGCAGAGGATTTGGGCTTGGACATAACAAAACTTTCGTCGCGCAGATTCCAGACTGTGCCTAGTTCGAGGAATCCGTACTTGGAGGTGAATTTGGAAAACGGGGGGCTTTATGTGAACGAGAAAATCGATCGGGAACAGATCTGCAAACAGAGTGATACTTGTCTTATGCATATGGAAGTGTTTTTGGAAAACCCACTCGAGCTTTTCCGTGTGGAAATTGAAATCATGGATATCAATGACAATCCTCCGAGCTTTCCCGAGACTGATATTACCATTGAAATTACTGAAAGTGCCACTCCTGGAACGCGCTTTCCAGTGGAGAGCGCGTTCGACCCCGACGTTGGCACGAACGCGCTCCGCACATACGAAATGACCACCAACAGCTATTTTTACCTCGATGTCCAAACGCAGGGAGATGGCACCAAATTTGCGGAGCTTGTGTTGGAAAAATCACTGGACAGAGAGCAGCAGTCGGTGCACAGGTACGTATTGACAGCAGTAGACGGTGGATTGCCCCAGAGGACTGGTACGGCGTTGCTTGTGGTGAAAGTTCTCGATTCAAACGACAACGTCCCTGCCTTTGACCAGTCGGTGTACACTGTGAATCTGCCCGAAAATTCCCCGGTGGGAACCCTGGTCATCCAGCTAAACGCGACCGACATGGACGAGGGACCGAATGGGGAAATTGTATATTCGTTCAGCAGTCACAATTCCCAGAGAGTGAGGGAGCTGTTTAATATTGACGCGAGGACGGGTAGAGTTGAAGTGATTGGGGAGGTCGACTATGAGGAAAGCAACACATATCAACTCTACGTGCAAGGAAAGGATCTCGGACCTAACGCTGTTCCCGCGCACTGTAAAGTTCTGGTCAAACTGATTGACGTGAATGATAATACTCCCGAGATCATTTTCAGCACCGTAACCGAATCGGTGAGCGAGCAGGCGGCTCCGGGCACTGTAATCGCGCTGCTGAGCGTTACGGACAGGGATTCAGGAGAAAACGGGCAGACCCACTGCGAAATTGTCGGAGACGTACCTTTCAAACTCAAAACGTCGTTCAAGAACTATTACACCATTGTCACAGATGGACTGTTGGACAGAGAAAATGCCGATTCATACACAATCACAGTCGTGGCAAAAGATAAGGGCATCCCGTCGCTTGCCACTAGCAAGTCTATTAAAGTGCAGTTGTCAGATGAAAACGACAATGCCCCGAGGTTCGTGCAGTCAATTTACGATGTATATGTGACAGAAAATAATGTGCCAGGCGCTTATATTTATGCGGTAAGTGCTGTAGATCCTGATATCGGACAAAATGCCCATATCTCATACTCCATATTGGAGTGCGTCATTCAGGGCATGCCTGTGTTTACCTACGTGTCAATCAACTCGGAAAACGGTTACCTTTATGCTTTGCGATCATTTGATTATGAGCAGTTGAAAGACTTCAGCTTTATGGTTCAAGCTAAGGACTCTGGTACCCCAGAGCTATCATCCAACGCTACCGTCAATGTTGTAATAGTGGACCAGAACGACAACGCTCCCTCTGTCATCGCCCCGCTTGGCAAAAACGGTACAGCAAAGGAACATTTGCCCAGATCTGCAGAACCTGGGTACCTGGTTACCCGCATTGTGGCTATGGATGTGGACGATGGTGAGAACGCTCGCCTCTCGTACAGCATACTAAGAGGGAACGAGATGGGCATGTTTCGAATGGACTGGAGGACGGGCGAATTAAGGACTGCCCGGAGGGTCTCGAGCAAAAGAGACCCGCACCACCCGTACGACTTGTTGATTGAAGTGAGGGACCACGGGCAGCCACCTCTCTCGTCCACTGCGAGCGTCATCATAGTGCTCGTTGACAGCGTCGTCGAAGGCCACAGTGGGGACCGCGGATCATCCAAAGCCAAGGAGAACTCGCTGGATTTGACTCTTATCCTCATAATCGCTCTCGGCTCCGTGTCGTTCATCTTTCTCCTGGCGATGATCGTGTTGGCCGTCAGGTGTCAGAAGGACAAAAAGCTGAACATATACACCTGCCTGGCCAGCGACTGCTGCCTCTGCTGCAGCTCGTGCTGCAGCAGACAGGCGCGCGCCAGGAAGAAAAAGCTTAGCAAGTCAGATATAATGCTGGTACAAAGCACTAATGTCACGAGCACTGCCCAGGTGCCAGTTGAGGAGTCCGGGAGCTTCGGTTCCCACCATCAAAACCAGAACTATTGTTACCAGGTATGTCTCACTCCGGAATCTGCCAAAACTGACCTCATGTTCCTAAAGCCCTGTAGTCCGACTAGGAGCGCAGACACTGACCACAATCCCTGTGGCGCCATAGTGACAGGTTATACAGACCAGCAGCCTGACATCATATCTAACGGCAGCATTTTATCCAACGAGGTAAGAATTCTTACGTATGAATATTTAGCTGTTCTGTTACAGTCATTATTTGACATAAATACAGACTTGTAGCATACATGTAAAAATATATCCTATGTGTATTGAATGTGTGACGGTATGATATATCCTACCTACAAATAGCTTTTATGCGTAAGTAGCATATGAATAAAGCTTTTTCTTAAAAAAAAAAAAAGAAAAGCAGATGATACTGTATTGAAGAATTTATTTGAGAAAATAGCCACTTTTTATTTTGCGGTTAAAATAGGATTTTCGGAGCTTTAGACACACAATATCCGAGAATATGATATAATACAAGATTATTTTACTTGTTCTATAAAAAATAATTATTTATTTGTATGGGTTTCTGTGTGTATGTGCGTGTGCGTGTGTGTGTGAGTAAGTGTGTGTGTGTGTGAGTTGGGGGCGGGGGTGGCGGGGGGGTGGTCATATGTGGGAAGTTTTCGTGATTCTTTGCATGTTTCAAAGCGAGCAATCACTTAAATAAATTGGAATATATATTTAAAAGGCTGATGTATTTTTGAGGGAATGTCGCCCTTCTGAGTGTGAATTCAGTACGCTTTGCACGGTCCAGCAGAGTAGCATTAGAACAAAGATTTATCTGTACCAGTGCTGTTTGCCTGGATCATGTGAGATTAGTCCTCTTTAACCGTACTGTTTATTTGCCTTCCAAAAAAGCGACAAAGTATACGCTATTGCATTATGAAATCACAAGCATTATTAGTCTATTTGCATGTCATGCATTTGTATTTGCATTCATAAACGACCTCTTTTTTGCGTTTTCCCACGTCACCGTTTAAGCAGTAGTGTTTTACTGAAATCGCGATAAAATTGTTTTCCTTTTCCTAATAAGGTTTGTTTCTTTTAGACAAAACACCAGCGAGCAGAACTCAGTTACCTGGTTGATAGACCGAGACGCGTTAACAGGTAAGGGAAGGAAACTTCGCTTTTGTCTATTTTGGGCCGCAATACTGCAGTCAAAACCAAAGTACAAGCATATGAACTAAACGCATTTATGTTGAGTTTGCTTAAAGACTCCTCTATTATTTATTTATTTATTTATTTATTTATTCCTTCTCAGCTCTGCTTTCCAGGAAGCGGATATTGTGAGTTCTAAAGACAGCGGGCATGGCGACAGTGAACAGGGAGACAGTGA